>LGAG01001644.1:265339-284191 GCA_001278395.1 Lerema accius
TAATAAGTTTGCCATTAACTAAAGGATCTCTATAACAATTTAATCCACTTACGAATCATTTAAGTGCAGTCGCTAACCGTATACCCTCGTTAGTATAATGTTTACGATCAGATTAAACCTTCATAAAATCACAGTAATTACTCCATTTATATCTTCATCGGTTTTCTTAAAGACTGAATGAACCAAGCTACTCTCGTTAAAATTTTATAGTGAAAAAATAATTGGTTTTTTATTGCTATGATAAAAATAGTAATCTCGTTCAGTTTACTCAATGATGAGTAAATAACTTTATAGTGGTATGAAGATCCGTATAGCATGCCAGTTACCATCTTGGACTGACATTGAAATAAAGAATTCAATTCAAATTACTTAAATTTCCCTCAAATTTTTAGCGGTTGGCGACTTTTACTTATTTTGTATTTCTATCAGATATTACACGAGAATGCAAAATAAGGGTAAATCTATTTTTAAAACATGTGTGTTTTAATATGATGAAGCGATTTTTAAGCAACGTCATGACAAAACGACTGACGAATATTAAAAATGCGAAATTCGCTTTTGAAGTTTATCCTCGTATTTCTGTATTTCAGACGAATAGAAAAAGAAAATAAAGAAAGGTCTATTTTAAATTTTAACATGCTCTATTTTTTATTGTTTCATTTCTTTTTCTAGTAACCAACTCGCACAAATCTGCGTAATTCTTTTGAAAAGAATATTTCAGTTTTGAAACGTATGTGAACCCGTAGACAATAGGGAATTCTATAAACTAAGAGATGAATCATTTGTTTGGGTAAATACTTTTCTAAATTAATTTTATACTTCTAAGTTCCAAGGTTCATATACTATAAGTTGTAGTACTAACTAGACGACGCCCGCGGCTTCGCCCGCGGAAGGGTCAGACATTGAGAATTACTATAAAATCAGTTATCCCTAAATTAATAACTACTTTTATTGTAAGAATTATAAATTTTATATTGCAAATTTTGACATTCGTTAAGTGCCCTATAGATCCTATGACGAAATGAATTATTTGAATTTATTTTTTAAAATTCATAGAATAGTTCCATACATACATACATACCTACGCTAGAAAAACAGTAGCCGATTTCTAACTCAGTCGAGTTTGCAATAACAAGATTTAAAGTTACCCAGTAGGAGTATCGCGGCATTTGATACGTAGTTATATTTTCTTCGTTAAAATTAACAAAGAACATAATAATTACTTGGCTTACAAACTGCGTACCCGCGGCCTTCAAATAAAGATCCTTTTATAGATAAGGCTCTGTTCACAGGTACGCTACAGCTCAGTTTATGTAAATAAAGCTCTTTACACAGGCATTTGTCTATTGTTCCCTCGAATTGTACGAGTGGAGAAGAGAGATATTTTACGCGCAATAGATTCAGTATGATTTTGAAGAATAGGGGACATTTATTTTTAATTGTGAATTCAGTTTATAAAATCAATTCTTTGTAAATATATTTTTTTATTCAGGTTATCACGTAATTGGGGAGATTTTTAACATTTTATTTGTATTGCTTTTAACATATTATCTTATTTAATATATTTAGCTATTAACTACATTTTGGATTGTATAAAAACCAAACGACTCATCTTGTTCCGGCAAAGGCTCCTGGAGAGTTGCAACGCAACTAACCAACTTTGTAAGGCAGTTGCTAATATACTCATCTATTGATGAGTGGTTGAACTGTTAGTACAGATCCCTCTATAGTCATATTGTAGGTTTCTCATAATGACCAAGGGTAAAAAAGAGTAGTGGCAATACAAGCTTGACTGATATCCTCGTAACATAAAAACAAAAACACCTACTTTATTATCCTAGCAAACAAAACATTCTGGCCAACCTACCGCAGTCCTAAACAAATATAAGATTTGAAAACTACGAAAAGAGAATTATTCAGTAAAAGCCAGTTTTATAACCATTCACAGAAAGCACTCGCCAAACAAGATATTCCGTGAGTGTGCTACTGAATTAGATAAGAGGTTTACGAAAAATATTAGGCCTCAAATAAACTGCCTTCTACGAAACAGGCTGAATAACATTACAATTAGGTGTAGCTAAACGGAAAGTTAATAATTTTACTCGTGAAGGTTGAAATGAAACAGGACTTTATCCCTTTTATGAAACAACATTGATTAAATAAAGTTAAATAAAAATGAATGTTACTGTATTTCATGTCTGTCTAGGTCAGTTATTTCTGAAAAAACTTCGTAAATTTTTGTAACTTTTGGTAAATTTAAAAGTAAACTTTGTAGGCATTCTAGGCTTTAGTTTTGGAGGACCTTGGGTAGAACCCTCTGTGTGTCCTTACGATAAATACACGGACTTAGTCATGGCAAATATTAAAGAATTGTAGGATAAGAAGGAATTGAAAGTTACAAAAGAAAAAAGTTGCCGTAAAGATTCAAATATGCGTATTAATCAGATTTGAAGTAAAGTTCAAATCGAGGTGAATCTGACTTACTTATCAATGATTTATAATTGTTTTACCTGAAGCTACTAGGTTTATAAGCAAATGCGTCTGAAAAACCTCTTAAGCCAACACTAATGCCTCACATTAAGAAATACTAATGTCACATATAATACTGGTTGTTTGAAATTGGACCGCTTGCAAGAGAGTTTTCACAATCTAAGATGTCCGTTTTGGCATAATTAATGTCATCACAATGACATTAGTAATGTACAGTAAAAATCGGGTAATCAAAAAAACCGATTCATGCAATTAATCGATACTTAGTTCTAAGACTTTCTAATCGATTCAATATTTGAAGTATATACGTATACCAAAAAGTGTAAATGAAAGTATTTATGTAGCAAGTACGTATTTTCGGACAGGGCAGCTGATGTCAAGATACTTCAAGGGACCAGCCAAACTACGAGGACTTTTTAAACATCACCATAGAAAAAGTTGACCGATATGATGAGCATTTACTAAGCATACATAAAAACTTAAGGTCAGGAGAACCTGATGTAGAAAACTAAGGAATCGACCAAACTACAAAAGGTAAAATAGTGGCAGAACAACGATTGCTGGTCTTGTAATCTTATATATATAATTAAAATACATAGAACAATCTTATCTAATAAAATGCATAGAACGATAGTATATATTAAAAGACGTAGAACAATTCTAATATAAAAAGCATCGCCCCCGGGTGGGTTCGAACCACCAACCTTTCGGTTAACAGCCGAACGCGCTAACCATTGCGCCACGGAGGCTGTGTCAGTCACAGTTCAACTACCCTACAACATTGTTTAGGGGTAAAACAACCATTTACGCGTTGATTTTCTAAATTTTTTTAACATATGTATGTGAATTACGATGTTATATATCTCTACGTATCGATCGATATCGTTCGATTCGCATCTCCAAAAAAATATAAAAAATTACAATTAATTTTTTAGTTACACTCAATAAATAATCCATGATATACGTGATAAGCCCAAGTACGATTGTCTTAGAAAGATCTATGAACTAGGAATCAAACCCGGCACCCTTTATGAACCACCACTATTAAGCTATTGGTCATCCTCATAATCGTACATGAATTTTAATAAACGCTAATTGTGTAGCGACGTAATAATCTAATGAGAAAGTCTCTCATGTCAAGTACGAGGTTATTAGGATATAGCCCCTGAGGCGTTTATACAAATTTGTTATTTTAGTACAGCTCTGTTACACCCGAGGGCAAATTACCCTATTTTCTTTCGTTAACGGTCACAGATAATGTAACTTGAAGTACGAGTATAAGAACTTAATAAGCGTTTATCTTTACTTAATTATTGCATGTAATTTTAATTAATTTGAGCGACCTTTTGCTGCAACACTTGCGTTAATGATAAATTCAATGTTAGCGTTAGTTTGCGCGTTAATTACCGTGCTTAGGTACAGATGTAGCTTGCACAGACTTACACAATAATATCTCAATCATAGGTAGTACTTTCTAAGATTTATACAATGCCAATTTCTGTAGCCATCTGAAATGAGGGCCCAAAACATTTGCCCGTAACATCTTTAATTTACGTTTAAGAAATTTTTGAGTATTTGCTTTAAGTTTTAACTAATTATAACTAAATCTCCTATAAATTTCATTTCGCTATCCCAAGAAAAAAAAATGGGCCCGCAATCCAGATGCACACATCGGTGTATGGAAAAAGCCGCGATATAAATTAACTTCATTTAGCATTAAAAACAGTTCAATAAACTCTGAAACTACATCTGCGTAACGCCATTACTAACGCCTTTATTCACGCACTAAGACGCAAATATAGTAGCATTACAATTATCGGCTTAGTGTGGTTAGAAACATAAATGCGTTCGTAACATTTTAGGCACTTTCGAAGTTAATTCTTCGCTAAAACATTGTAAAAAAATCTCTAAGCATACAAGTTTGCAAACTAATTTATGTTATTTATAAGTCGCCAATAATAGTATCAAATATCGTGCACTATAATACTACTGCAGACTATGAATTAGTTAGAGACACCTGCCAATAGTCTCAATTTCAAATGTCTTCCGATCAATATTAATTTAATAATTAATAATGTTGTGTTGCTTACCTACTTATCGCTGTGTTGATCGATACCTACACTTCCGGACACCAGAATTGAGCCACCAGTATTTTTTTCTAAGCTTCAGTTAGTTACTACTTTAGGCTAGCATTATTTATCTATAGTGCATGGTGATTCGATTCAGATGTCCGTTAGTGTTCCCGAATATATTTTTATACCTGAAATAGCAAATTATAATGTTAGCATAAAAGTTCTAAAATTTTAGGTTGACTCGATTATACTTGACTAGACTTGATTACTAACCAGGAATATATAATTTACTATTTCTTGTAAAAAATACCTATTACTTATCATAAACTAAATTGCGTTAAATGTGCTATTCTGAAGAACGCGGAAAACAAAAATGGATGAAAATAAATTACAACGTTTAATTAGCAAAATTCATCACGAAAACAAAATAAGAAAACACTTTATTAACTAAATGTCGTAAGTTTATTATCAAATTGGAAATGTTTTCGGTCGTCAAGCAATTAAAAAGTTTTAATCGGTCCCGTGTCCCGTTGTTGACGTTTTATCAGATTTTCGAGAATTTCAGCAAAAATGTGTAATTACAAGGAAACATTTGTAAAGGGTGCTTGAGAATTAACTAAAAAATATATATAGTTAAAATTAGGTACCTAATTAAGTAAACATATTTGCCTGACAAAGTAGTGCCAGGCTTAGCTATAAGGAAATAAATGTTTTATGTAAATAGAAGGAACACATAAATTACCTAATCAATAATGGTATCGCCAATAGATATCAGAGATCATAGTTACAATTTACAAAAAAGCTGAAGACCTGCATTATTTGTGTCTCGTCAATACTGCGAGAGTTTTCCATAAAGTTGTCAAAGGTGTGTGAAGTCTGCTAATATGCACTTCACTAGGGTGGACTATGGGCTTCATGACACATTGCGAGAGGAGCCACGAGCCCAGCAGTGGGACAGTTGGGATGTCATGATGAAACTAAACGGGGTGGATGCACCTCTGCTCATGAACAGAGGATTAAAGGAAGACTTTTGTAATTTTATTTGGTGAATATTGAAAATGTTCTTCAATGAGATAAAACACCCCTTCACGACCATTACAAATACAAAATGAATTTACGATCAAGATAATGTTACGTGGGAAATACTAAGAAATTCAAATGTATTTCTAGAGAGTTAAAATGTTCATACTGTTCGTAGCTTTTTGAACCCGATATTTGTGTAAAACTAACACGTTCCATATTTTCATACAAATCACGTAACTGAACCATATTAACTTCATAATGAAAGTAATTTGTATGCAGAATCTCAGATTCAAATTTTTAGGTGCCAAGAGCTTGTACCAAATTTCCATTCTGCAGCTATAGAGGGAAATTCGATGCTGATAACGATATACATTGCTCGTCTACTTAAAGATGCGTGTCTCTACTTTGCTTCGTAAGCAGCGATGTATGTTAACGTATTGTAAATTATACAAAGAGTTATTTCAAGCACACGTATGGTGTTAGTAAACCACACAATAGGGTAAAGTTACCCAAACAGGCGCCAGTTGTTCGAATGGAAGCAATTTGAACTCAAAGAAAACCCGCAAATTACTTCGCTTGCGTGCTTACAACTTCACGGAGTCGCGTTTAGCACATTCAAAATGCACAATTAAATGAACTTGTTCGATAAATAATTATTAAGACAATAATTGTACTTACTAAATGTTTTCTAACTAATTTTATCCTCTTACTGACCCTGTTAGTTGAAAAGTTTTATCTTAAGTTGGAGTAAGCGTCATTCGATACTGTTTATCGTTTACCGACTTTAAAACAAGCTTTACAACTTTTAAACAAGCTTTTATTACTTATTAATAAGAAAAAGAACTAAAAAGTGCAAAATTTCAAATCCCTACTGTTGACCGTTGAGGAATTCAATCGTCTACTACCAATCATACCTATCACACATGGCTATTATATCACGCTTATTATAAACATGCATTGTCATCGTGACTGGACCAGCGTGTAAAATTTTAGCTCAATCAGACACCGGGAAGTGGATGAAATTTAGCTTGCAAGATTTGATTATCCCGAATACGTGAAGTTAAATAAAAGCTTGTAAAATACATCAAAATTATCGTATTGGTAGATATTTAGTCAGGACGTTTTTAATGGATGATTATAGGTACTATTGATGTTCGCTGCTAAAAATAAATAAGTAATGTCTACCATCCCAAGATACTGGACTTACAGAACCCGCATACGATTATCCCACGCATTTTACAAGGCCACACTACATTAGGCACATAACTGCGTGGGACGATATTTCAGTACGAAATGGCCTTTGTTGTAAATAATTTGTTTGAACTTTTCAACGCTATAACGCTAAACTTAAAGCTCTTATACAATAATTCCGTACTGTAGGTAGTCTTATACAATAATTCCGTACTGTAGGAAGTGGGTTCTTAAGGTAGTTAGTGGGTTCATAACTACAATACCTGATATCTAGCTACCATACATCAATGTGAAATGTCTGTTAGAAGTGCCTACCGTTTGATGTGTTAGTGAAAAAAACGTAGTATGATTGTGTGCATTTTTTTTTTCTTAACTGAATATATTTGTAAACCACATAACATTTAGCTTCAGTTAACTTCTCCCTATAAACTTTAAGTATGCCAAATATAAAACTCTTACATGCAGATATCCCTATTTATAAATGCGAAAGTAACTCTGTCTGTCTGTTACGCTTTCACGCCTAAACCACTGAACCGATTTTGATGAAATTCGGTATGAAGATAGAACTGAACTTGGGTAAGGACATAGAATACTTTTTATCGCGAAAAAGTCGCGCGATATAACCGAAAGCGTCAAAATTTAACCCTTCACGTATTGATAAATAGATAATAGCACAGAAAATAACTCAAAACAAAACTTCAAAGCACTTACCATCACTTCCTATAGCAAAATATAACACTAGTGAGTAGGAAATAAACCGATCAAAAATAACTTTTATAGCTTCCAATCTCCAAACAGGAAGGCGGGACGACTAGGGGAAAAATCGTAAGAATAAAAAGAAAAAGTCTCAACAGATCTGCGTGGAAGTGTCGATTTGTTCTATTTCGGTGTAAAGTAGGGTGACCATTATGTATTGACAAAGGACATTTTTTCGCAAGGATTTTTTGTACTCAAATGCCTCCATTTTCTTTCCAATTTAGGGGTATATCTGAGGTAGATAAAACCCTAAGTTCTTTCCCGATTATAGGACAAATTTCAACTAAAACTTCAGTACCAATCTTTAACCAAATTAATTGTAATTATAGGTACTTATCTACATGAAAGATGAAACGATTCCTTACGAAATTGAACACATAACTATAATTTAATTAACTTTTTCTTTGATCACTATTTATAACGTAAAGGAATATTCCGCATAAATATTACCCGACTACACAGAGGTATAATATGTTTATCATAATTTGATTTAATATTTTTTTTTATTTCCATCACTAGTATGGTATTTACAATTATTTATAACCTAAAAAAATTTCGTTAAATTTTTATCCGATGGCCGAGAGAATACTGTTTTTGTTTCAATTATTTAATTTTTTTTTTATTCCCATCACTAGTTTAAAGATATGGTATCTACATGGAAGTGAAATCACGCTACAGTTTCAACTCTGTAGTAATGCCCTCGGGATCGCGTGTCTCTATCCATTTCGAAGACCGCCTGTCACACCGATACGAATGGTGAAACTATAATGAACGAACATTTCTATTTTTGCAAAGTTCTTGGTAAAGAAACAATTGTATTTTAATTCATCATAGTAACATAAAGAAACTTAAGTAAGCGCATACACAATTTATTATTGTGCAATTGCCCTTCTTAGTCTAAAGTAACCGTTTTGTTGGCAGCACGGTAACCAAATTATGTATGTTTATTTTACAAAATTATTCACATAACTCCCTAGTTGTATAAATATTCTAACTTATTGAATTTAACACAGTTAAAAAACAAACTAGATTTCTAGTTTAGTTTATTTAGTAGGAAATTAAAAAAATATTCTGTTAGTAAATAGCAACTTGCAATAACCATAATATATTTTTTTAAATAAGTGAAATTTGAATAAGTTTCCATGATGTCTGTAAAACCCGTGGTGTGACTAAGGATTCCTGTTAGAGTCGGAAGTCGAGTCAATTGCTGGAACATCTCAGTTCATTGACAGCACACTTTCATATCAATACTGTATTTTTGGTATGATAAAGATTCCATGAGCAATATTTTATCCATTGTTTTACTTCGACAACGAAATGCACTTAATAATTCTTTCGTTTTCTTTTATCTCAAAGTTCTATTTACGCTGTCAATGACGAAATTAATATTAGTAATATTAATGGATAACGACGTCAAATATTAGAGGAGTGTAATTGAGTTCCACGTGGAATGTTGAAGACAGTGCTGCCATCTATAGAAACGTTTAGCCGCTATACATTGAGTTACGCAGACTGCACGGAGTCATTCGACATCGAGTCGTTGCAATGTCGTTACTCTGTCGGATCGCTTTCCCGTTAAATCGAAAGGTTACCATCGTGATATTAACCGATAATAACCGACTGTGTAACCGATAAGCTAACATAACCAAATAGTTAAACGGTTAACAGTCGGTTATTCCTAAAGTAAACTTGTTGTTAGTTTACACTAGTAAAAGAATTTTCTTTTAGGCATTTTTTCCTAGACTCATGACAAGAACGAAATTGAGTTCTGTGACCTGAACTAAGCAATTACTTACAGGACCCGACATCTCATACGAACTTTCCAGTTTTCTACGCAAAATAAAAATAAGGCATCGGGCTAAAGGATAGTTTAGGAGCCATTTTTTGCTTGCAAACTCGTTACCTATAATTGTTGGTCAATAAACTTGTTATTCTTCATTCTTTCCAACATTTTGGTGGCCTTTGGAGAATAATAAAATAAAATAAATATTTGAAGAGAAAAATAATATACTTACTTAATAAAATAATTATGATGTTTATTGTACGTTACTATGTACACATGTATACTTGTACAGAAGTACAAATGCGTTTTATAGATGCTATCTTTTGTTTTTGTATGTCTAGACATCATGTTTCTGTATGTTTAGACAGAATTCTAAAAAAGGTTTAGTTATCTGCGCCTAATACAATTTTATTTTAATACCCCTAAACTAAGTGTGACCCTTGAGGAAAACTGATTTTACCCCGTCTTTAAAATGTTATCAAAAGAAACAATACAAGTAACTTTTTTGTATTTTCTTTATTTTACGACCTAATAATGAAGTCCTTCGTTACGTTCGTATTTTCTTTATTTTACGACCTAATAATGAAGTCTTTCGTTACCCCCGAAAAATAGCTGATTTACCCCTGCGGGGTAATTACCCCAAGGTTAGCAACCCAAGCCCTAAACGCTCTCCTAATCTTATTTCGCAGACATGAGTTTTGGTTTTGTTGAAATTATTTACTAGTTTTTTATTCAAGGCTATGCCCCTACTATACGGTCATTTTATTGTTCATTTTCTTGCAATTCAGACACATAAAAAGCGTCATTTGACTAGTCAATCTTGTAGCTTTGTGAGATATCCTCATTTAAATAAGACTCAATCTGAGTAACGATAAAAGTTTTTATCGTTCGTTTATGTCTTTAATTCTATTTCTATCTTATTTCGTCTGTTAAAAGTATTTTAAAAGCTCCAAGCGTTCGGTTTTAATATAAGAGTTATTGTTACTAACCAGACGTCTAATAGGACTGTTAAAAATAACATTAAATACATAATGTTATTCATTAATTATTTTATTATAACAAATGCATAACACTAGTCCGAACTACAAGAGTTTTTTTTTCAAGTTCTTTCCCCGTTTCTTCTCTTTCATATTAAACCACCTTTATAAAACGGATGTAGATTAAAAATAAATATGTGCATAAGTGTATCATTGATACTTATAAATTATTTTGAATATGGAAAATATGCACAGGGTTACCATGAAAATCAGGGGTCGTGGTTTTTATAGCGGGTGTTATAGTATTTTGTCCTTTTTTTCTAAAGATGGTAAATTTTCGAGAGGACTATGTTCGTAATTTTTAAATAACTTGTTGTTTGTATTTTTTAAATAACTTTGCTACTCTGTTTTCGTTTTCTGTCGAAATATTATTTTTTCTTTTTTTCAAATACGAATAGAATATTCGAAGCAGATCATTGACATATCTTACATTTACAATTTTATTTTGCTTGCTTTTGCGAAGGAAGCATTTACCTGAAATACAATCTTGAAAAGATCTTCTAAAACCCTAAAAATGTACAGGTATTTTTGCATGGAAATATGCAATATAGTCAGTCCAGTCTTCTTCTTTACATACAACCTTTTATTCGTACCTTCGTCAACACTTGGCCCGAGCGGAGCCTTTTCAATAAAATAAATACTAGCAAAGTACAGGCTATTTTTTTAGCGTGAAAACGTCTTTTTGATGTCGTAAGGGGCAATCCTAAAAAGCTGATGACAAAATCGGGGATAGAGTTTGGCGTTGTAGTTTCGAATCTATCCTCTACATTTCTAGTTAAATTGTACCACTGGAAAGCTAAAAGATCAAAGATTTAATTTTTAACAATCGCGCGCGGTGGAGGGAGAAGCATTTTGGGGTTATTTTACAACATAGATACATAAATAAATGTATTAAAAAAAAAGAAATTGTAACATAAACGTAGTCACGTATATAATACAACCATATCCGATTTTTTGAATTGCCCTATTAACTAACAAATTAGCAAGCAGTTTTAAGAAAACCTTAAACTGTAAATCACTTATCTAATTCCATGTTTTTCACACATTCCCAGTAAAAAGTGATTTCATCACTTCAATAATACAACTATGCTTAAGTATTCAAAAACTGCTTTGAAAATGAAAGTTTTTGTTTTAAAATTCAGAAAAGTTTAACTAACGGAGTTACGCTATTCTGCTTTCGTACACAAAACACAAAGCACATCGACATTCAGAAACTTTGATAGTAACATGTTTAACATTTGGCTGGAATATTTAAAATAACTTTTGTTTGAGAAAAACTTGGTAGATACACATCTGGAGCCGATTTAATTCCAGAACAGATTTGCTCACTAAGCAAAAATAGGGTTGTACTTAGTAAAACTGTATAATTTTTTGTAAGGTCGTAGAAGTATTGTAGTCGTAGTTGGCTTTTTATTATCTGTCCTATCTTTTGTGGCCTGATGCCAATAATATTTAATTAAGTGGCATCTAAAAATTCCCGAGAAATGTTGAGGAATTATTTCACTTAAGATCCATCTGGATTACGTCAGCTTTCAAACACAAAAACCGCATCAAAATCGGTGTATTTTTGAAGGAGCTGATATCCCATAGAAAGAGATGCAAAACTGATACCTCTATATTTGCATCGAGGGTTAAAAATACTAATTCTTTATCCTCAAATACAATGGAAACATATCCAATGACAGCTTATAATCTTTCTAGTCATTTGGACTGTAGAAAAAAATTACATGAAAAAAAACAAAAAAAGAAATGGATTTAGATACATACTATCGAGAATCATTACCCTCCGCAGCGCGCAGTCGGGTAAAAAACTAATACCTACTCGTATTCTTCTCATGAATTTTTTGAGGCACACGTCCTCGGTAGATAGTAGTTTGATAAATAAATTAAAAAACAATCAACCACAGAAGAACTAAGTCTTAGTCCGCACTCAACTCGATTACTCGTGTTCGAGGTTTTGCTCAGAAGTTTTATTAATGAGATGAATCCTCCCTAGAGTCGGAAATTTTTTATTTTACTTAAGTAAAGTAAAGAATACTTAATGGACGGGTAAAGTGTTGAATTTCAGTCTTATTAGTACACCAACTATGCATTTTTAAAATTCAATTCTATATTATTTAATTAAAATCCTTTTTTTTACTTGTTTCATTTTTAAAACGAAACCATTAATTTTCTAAGCAGCTTTTGTGAATATTTAAGCATAATAATATGTGATATTGAAGTGATAATACAGCTAACTACTAATTTAATACGGCAGCGTCCTCGTTCTATCATTTTAACAGGAAATATCACAGGATATAATAATATTAAGTACAACAGGGATTCCCAAACTTTAAAAATAAGGGAACACTCACAATACCTTTTATTTTATGGAACCCCATATCAAATGATAAAAATCAGCATGAGCGCTGAAAATGTAAGATTTTTTTTAAATAATTTTGGCGGAGCCCTGGAGACTATTCTACGAAATACAGTTGGGAAACACTGCTCTATCAGATATTACTAACCCCAAAACGCACAAATATTGAACAGTAGGTAATTCCAACCACACTCGTGTATTAATTGCTTGCGTGAAAATGACCGTACGTGCTTCAGGTCTTAATTACCTGTTATAAACAAGATTTTGCTCACGATTTAGTCCACAAAATTCAATTATTCCTGTCCTGGAACCCAATTAGTAAATTAGTAACCTTGCTAACTATGTCATTCTATAAATGGACTACGCTTAGTAATAATTAAAACAAAAACAAAAACTTAACTGCCGAATATTGGGGGCGTATTTCCAAAAATATTATAGCCTTAAATAAATGTTATTTCTATAAATATTAAGAGAAGACCAATGATACCCCATATGTTGTATATCCGTCACGCCGTTATGCTATAGGGCATGCCAAATATATGAACATACATACATACGCTCGCAAAACATTTCCTTTTCTGCAGTCGGATAAATATTTATGTAGTTTATTTAGTGACACTGAAAAGTATTATACAAAAAATACTATGCCTCCAATATAAAAATTGTTATATGAAAAGCTCAGACAAAAAAAATATATAGACTCAGTCTTCGCAATAAAAAGCATAGTCGATAAAAACATAAACTTAAATAACAAAATGATAACGTTTCCTGGTATGTAACATTGCTCGGCAGCCGATGCTCGGTGACGTATGTCAATCGTAAATAAAAAATTTACCTCACTTTTTTATAATGAAGACTAAGTCTATATCCTTTTGGTCTGAGAGTAGAAGGAAGTACTAATCAGATCCCTACAATTCCACTTCATAGAACCTAATATAAGCCACAAAAATAATGCTCCGACACCCGATAATATTCCCAAGTGTCGTTGACGTAAATTAACGAGGCCCAATTGGTGACAGGGACGGTTTTTTCCGTCGCCCCAATAACACCCGCCCTAGTGTGATAATCTCCTGTCTCCGTATTTTTTAGACGTTCGCACCCTCTTTGCAAACGGTGACTTGTAAGTTTTGGAATTAGATTATCTTTTACGTTAAATTTTCTTGCGTTTTCTTTCTTTACTCCTCTTTGTTATATACTTTATAGGGTTGTGAAAAATGAGTTACAAAGATGATCACAATAACACGGTAAAGAAGTATTTGTTGCATTTTGTAAAATTAGAAGAAGTAAAAAAAGAAGAAACTCCATTCATTGTTCTTTTCTGATAACAACATAAAAATTAATGACCATAATTTCAGAGGTATACAACTAAAAATGCGCCATCAGCCTTTGAAGTTAATGGACAAGAAACGCCTTCGAATTCGCGTGTTAAGGGATATTTTCAGGGCTGTCATCGTTAAGTTGTTGTATGGAATTATCCACATAATGTCAATAATTTTTATGTCATTATTAACCATAATTCATTAGTGCAACATCTCATTCGCACTTATTTCTTACGTTTTAGCAGTACATACTTGCAAAGTTCCCTATACACATAATATTAATGTAACCACTTTCGACAGGTCCGCAAAGTCATCTTAGGAATACTAAGTAATATTTATCTGCCAAATAAATATCATGTCAGTGACAACCCTAGTTAGCTAAAGTGACATGGGTGCAGATTAACGACCTACAGTTGGGGACAGGACGTTTCTTCTGATGCCGTCGACTGTACCCTTTACTGGACTCTTTTTGTAGGTATTGTCTCTTTGACGACGTGTATAAGCTAGCGGTTTGTTCCCATACTTTTTACGCGCTTTCCATAATGACCTGCATTGTGGTCGTAAAGATCCTTGCTCATTACACCGACCAATTGCTAACGCCATTCTGACGCTTCGGAAACATTGAAAATTAAATGAGGTTTAAGGTTCATTCCTTCATTCACACTTTCATCCATCTATCCTTTAATTTCGTAATCTATTCGCTCATTCATCCATAATTATTTCATTCATTTATTGATGTGGCTTTTATGACAGGTAAACAAACTTGCGACAAAATTTTGGAGAATATAAAAACCACCTTACCGGTATATTTTAGAAACGGCAATAGACATTCAAGAAAAAGGTGAATTTCTGACGGAATATTCTCGAACATCAGGCATTCCCTCATCGCAATAATAGGACCCGAGGGGCCTCTCTATCTATCTCTGGTACCTGTCGAGAACTAAAGATATGGAATTTAACGCAGTTTGTGGCCTATGTATTATTCATGAAGAGGGCAATGGCAGGAATAAATTTGTCTCATTTGGCCCCATCGCTGGAATAGACGCCGCTTAGGAGAGAGATTTGTCGTTCATAAAACAAATCTGAATAAGGGAGTGGTCGCTAATAATAAAATAAGAGTGGTTCTCACTATGAATGAGTGAGATAATTTGCGGTAATTTGTATTTAAAACTCATATAGAGTGCCATAGAATATACAATAGTTCAAAATTAAAAGCGTTTTTTAAATTTGCGATAGGATAAGACCGATAACTGTTGGGGAAGAAAGGACCTAGAGTGACGACTTTGTCTCGGAAAGCGGAGTGCAAGACGTCTCGCGACCAGGTGGTCTGATAACCTCAACAAGAGAGTGGGCATCCGCTGGATTAAAAGGGCACAGGACCAATCAGATTGGCTCAGAGTAAAGGAGGCCTATGCCCAATAGTGGACCCGTAAAGGTTGATAGATAGAGAAATTAGACTTCCTTGCTCAAACTGGCGAACCTGATCGATTATAATTATCATCTATCACTGCATAATTTATAGGTAGACATTTAGTTATTTTTGTATTACAATAAGAGTAATTACTCTAGATTTTAATGAGAACAACAGTTGTTGTTTTTCATTACCAAGCAGACTGTGGTTTTTTTTTTAGATTTTTACACTACAAACTTTCATAATATAGCTTTAGTGAGGAAGAAAATACTAGAATAATATTTACTTACACAGTTATTCTACAGTATACTTAAAGTGAATTATCGTATATTTTGTTCAGAATACGAGAAATATCGCGAGGAAAACATACGTGAGAGTTTTACATATTCTCGGAAAGTTTGGAACAAAAACTAAGTACGATCATAACTTTTGTTAGTTTTCAAATTTCATACTTAAAAATAAATAAAAGATTCATTCCTAATGATGAATTATTACGGTTTATGGAAATCCTGCTTAAATCTCTGTCTAGTCTGACAGTATACGAATTACTTGCTTAGCATTGTAAATGAGGAGATTTAATTTTTTTATTTTAAAACTATTTTTAAATATCATTGTCAAGAACAGTGGTTACTAACCTTTTCGATATTGTAACCTCTGGGGCCTAGGAGGAAAAATGATTTTACCCCGTCTTTAAAATACTATCGAAACACAGTACCTACAAGTAACTTTTTTCTGTATTTTATTACTTTTCGATTCTAATTAATAAGTCCTTCGTTAACCCCGTCCCCCCGTAAAATTGCTGATTTATCCTGCTGGGGTAATTACCTCTAGGTTAGTAACCAATGGTCTAGAATCTAGATTTACTGAGAAACTACTCTAGTCTAAATTTACGCGTACGGAAAAGTTAAACTTGGTTATTTAGGGTAAAAAATATAAAAAGTATGTAGTTTTAGCGCTGTTAGGACAAAGGATTTGTTAGTTAAAATATAGGCGGATTCAGGCACCTGTGCCAAGTAGGGTTACCAGATAAAAGCTTATCACTTCCGGGACATTCCTACTAATAAAAATACTTTCATTTATTTATGACTGGGTCCGTATTATACAATAATTTCATAAGATTTTAAAATTACAATTAAGATTATATTATATAAAATCATAAAGAAAATAACATTCATGAACTAAATGAAATCAAAGTCATTGTTTAATGAATGGACTATAACGTTCATAACAAATGTAATGTACTCTTAAAAATAACTTATGTGTTAGCAATGCTTAACTTCTTATTCTCTTTTCTCTCATACATAAAATTACTGGCGTCCAATTTCCCGTTTTATACTTCCAAAGAAATCCATACTAACAAACTATAATTCCTAGAAATGAACAAGACACATGATTGCGGAGTATCCCTGATTTCCCAGTAGTCTGGTAACTCTAGAGAGAAGTAACGGCCTACAAATTATATTTATCAACTAGTGGACCCGCCCTAGCTTCGCTTCAGTAAACCTATGCCGAAACGAAGGTAAAAAAGTAGCCTAAGTTACTCCTTAGTACATTCGCCAGTAAAAGTCCTGTCAAAATCGGCTCAGCGTTTCAGAAATTAACCGGATGAAACAGACAGACAAACAAAATTTAAATAATGGTATTTTAGTATGTATACCGTTTATACATAAAGTATTTATTCATTAAAAAGTGACTATTTTAATAATACATATTTAGTTGTGTAGATAACATGCTCTCAAAAATATGCTGATTCTGTGAATACGAAGACATGAGGACAAGCGTTAAAGAACCTTAAAGAAATGTAGCAAAGGCTTATTATCAGTTTGATAACGAACTTAAAGACTATTTTACCTATTGTTAAGTATGTAGGTATGTCGATCTTTTTGGATAGATAAGTCAATGAGATGTGAGCACTACAAAAGTTCAATCCGATGGAGTCGAAACTCGATGTTTCGAAACAAGATTTGGACTGTTCTTAAGATACGGCTAAGTTGTAAATTTTTCGAAATACTGAACACATTATTAACATTGCATGTTCGCCTTAAAATAACTGTAGATAATGACTTAAACTAGAAGCTAACATAACGTGACCAATAGTGAAATTAAAAATAGCAATGACACATACACCCTAAAGCTTAAGGGAATTGAATAGTACGAAATTGTTTCATGTTCCCATCGTGTAAGTCGTGTAACGTTGGTTGTCCAATTAATTTCAGCTCTCGCTACTAATTCCGCTCCAAGATAAATCCGGCTAAAAATGTTTTGGTAAACAGTAGCTTTGAAATAACTTGGAGGAACAACTTATTTCAAAGCGCCTTCCAGTCGAGCACCGCCATTTCCATTTGGACGATTATCAAAAGATTGCGGTGAGACAAAACCACGACAACACGAAATTGTAACAGAACAAAAAAATGTAACGCTTTGTTTTGTTATCGCTTTAAATGACCATTATAAAGATTGTTTTTTAAGAAAATAGCCGATGAATAAACAAATGATTTAGAATTTTTTTTTTTTCAATTCCTTTTAATTATTTATTTCGTCTTAGGATCTAATAGCTCAGTAACGTAAGTGATGGATGGTATGGGAAAAGCAAACGAGCTAGTAGTGCCACCATTCCCTGCCACCCATGGACATCGTGACAAACTTCGAATAGTACTATAACGGGACTGGTAATTGGTTATGTTCGGTTATAAGTATTAATAAAATATTAGTTGTTGTTAATTCGTCATTAAAAAGACCAACGAATTATTAATGCAGGTTAGTTCTGTCAGCAAATATTTGTAGTATAGTTATCTGGGTCACTAAAGTTAGTCAAAAGATGGGTATTACTGATGTACACTTCTAATAAGTTACCTACTTTATTTTGAGGGTTGAATCCATATTTTTAAACTTGATTTCTAGAGAGGCAACGGACAATCGGTTATTTAAAATAGAATACATACTTCGTTATCATTCGGTTTTAGTATAATTACGTCTAGGCATACGAAAAGATAATAATATCAGTGTTTGTATTCCATTGCAAGTTCCTTTTAAACACGACGTCAATATTTGTCTAAAACTAATTGAAATGGAGACTGATTGATCTTTCACGTCGTATTTATTTAGCGCCCTCCCTGTTTACGAAGTTCGAGTTTCGTAAAACGTTCTTATTGACTATGTATTGGTTGCTAGAAAGGGAATCTAGTTTTGCCCAAGTTTATCTAATAGATTGTGTGTTATAAATACATTTCATTCCGGATCAATACTCAATATTATTTATTGCCCAAATATTATATTCAGTTCAAACTAGATTCCTATATTACAATGTCCAATAAATACTCTGAAGGGTGTAACAATGTATGAGAGCTAGGTACAAATAACAAAACCATTTCATATTGTATATCATTCTATATCTATTAACTATTTCCATTG
>LGAG01001644.1:284595-308236 GCA_001278395.1 Lerema accius
TAGATAAAACTAAAAAATAAAAAAGCTTAAACTGAAATTAAGTACATTAAAAAAACTCAATTTGATCGATGTTATTTGTTTTAATAATCTCTCAAATTCGATTTGAAATGTCATTGAAAACGCTAAGCAGTGATTAGCTGACAAAAATGCGCTCTTGAACATCAAAAACGCTTTTACGTTAAAAGCAAGAAATTTTGTTTGATTAAAAATCAAGATAAAACTATAATAGGTATTGAAAAGAGGATGTTATTAACCTGCTGCTTCACTAAGCGGTGTACAATTAGGCAATTGTATTTGGTTATTTTTTTTTTCGTTGTTTCTTTACAAACATACCTAAATTCAAAATTAAAATTCATTGATTCATGTAGGTATCAATGATACACTTATGCACGTCAAAGATTTTTTTGAATCTACCCCCATTTCATAAAGGTGCTTTAATATGGAGGAGAAGAAAGAGGAAAGAAACTCCCTACCTACCTACATATAATAGCGCCCTTAATACTCAATTCTCTAACAGCCAGCCTACAAAATATTATTATTTCACGTTAAAATAGTTTCCTGAATAATTAACTCAAAAACATTTTCAGAGCAGTAGGGTAATGCGTTCTAACAAAAAATGTGTGGGTGGTCTGAGTTAAATTAGTCCGTACGCAAAATAACAAAGAAATATTTTGAAATGAAAATCCTCAGTTTATCATCTGTTACAATTCGGTTGTTATTTTAGCGTAACTCGTTGTTTTTATTACAATTTTAGTTAATAAAGCTTCACTAATTGCTAAAAGGCCATAAAGGCAACTGAAGGTCAATTAAGGTTATTACCTATCTTCCGCCCATAGGTATGTGACCAAACTGGAGTAAGACTGTAAGAAAAACTGTTAGTCGGTTAATAGGTCCTTTTAGTGATAGATGTTAATGATAATATTAGTAATTGTTAATTAGTTAGTAAGGGGACTGTAGAAGTTGGGAATTTTAGTGTAGGTTAGTTCAGTTAGTACCTAATCTTTAGTATTTGATGCATTTGAATTAAGCGAAAAACTTAAATTAGTTTCCGCAATTCTTATATGCCTGCATTATTCTTAAATAGGGATGTAAAGTTTCACTTATTAATATAAAGATTAGTAACATAATAAATATATTTATAACAAACCTTAAGTGAGAATTACGTTGATAAATTATCCTAAATTACCTACTACGAATAACAGAATAATGGAATGGCTACCATGCTAAGTACTTTTACTGAACCGTAAATTTTTATTTCGATGCTGACATTAAAAAGGAATAAAACCTTTTCGGGTGCGTAACTGAGTCAGTCAACTTGCAATGAAATTTTAGTGCTCTTTTCCACCAAAATTTATGGTCCGGTATCGACTCGCAACGAAAAAATGTGATTCGGGTGGAGACAACTATATTTAGGTACGAGTAGTTACGATTTTTTATAGGGAAATGTACGTTCTTTTGAGCTTTAAAAGTAGCTAATAGGGTTGTCTGTCTTCAGCCAATCCACACTGGAGCAGCGTGGTGGAGTATGCCCTAGACCTCCTCAGTTATGAGAGACTCGTGCTCAGTACTGGGCCGTTAATGGGTTGAAACCAACAGGCTTGTAATTCAACGTTACTTTCCAATATGATCCATAAGCCATCCTAATCATCATACTTAATAAAAATGTTGATTGACTGACAGACACGCTACAGCCTAAACGGATAGACCTAGAAGCATGAAACTTGGCTCAGAGGTTCCTTCTAAAGTGTAGGGGAGCACTAAGAACGGATTTTTGGAAATTCCCACTTTAAGGGGGGGAAATAGGGGATGAAAGTTTGTATGAAAATTAACCAAATTTTAAAGCTAGCAGTTTTCAAATTCGTGTTTGGGTGTATGGTTGAAAAGGATGAAGAACCTTATTCAACGATTTTCTTAAATCAATCCTTAAGGGGGTAAATATCACCGCAAAACTATAATTTCCGCAAGCAAAGCTGCGGGCAACAGCTCGTTATAATATAAAACTAGGAGACAGGGCAGACAATGTTCTTTCACATATTAAATCTCTTATAGTTTGAATGAATTCTTAATTTTGCATATCATGTACTCCCGACTTTCAATTGCTCTAATTTAAGCTGGTCCCTTGAATTTCGACATTAGCACCACTTAGTCTAACTGTGATCCTAAACGCTAACGCTAATAAACTCATACCGCCGCAGTTAGAATTCCCTGTGTCGCGGGTGGCATGGACAACACAAAACACATCACTAACACCCATAACCCGAGAACAAACATTTATCTGTCACATGAATATCTGCCCCGCCGGGAATCAAACCTGGGACCCCTCGCTTTGCAAGCAGGGTCACTACCAACTAGGCTACGGAGTCGTCCTATACTCGGTGCATCTATAATACAATACAGAATTTTTATTAAAATCCGTTCAGCTGTTTAGCTAGATTTTAGAGACAAACACACGTCCGTTAGGATTTTATATAATATCAAGATCATTGTACTAAACTGAACAAATGAGCCTCTTCGCTCTAAAACACAGTGAGTATAAAAGTCATTGCAAGAAAGCACATTTTAAGCCGAGAATAAAGAGGCCTCCAATAAATATATTTCAAGTGTACGCCATTGGAGGAAGACATAAGAACGACGTCGTTTAAGAAGATTGAAACCCATTTCCGCTCCCTTTCTGTATCCTAGGATTACGTAGGATATTACAAAAAATATAGCTTTTTAAATGCGTAATTTTAAATGTAGAGCGAAGAGATGAATGAAATGATGAATGTAGAATTTTGTATTTGCAAAAAAAAACTAGTAGTCGTTAATAAAAAAAACATAAAACCGATGGCCAAAAATGAGGGTGGCTTCATATTTTAAAAGAAAATCCTACAGCCAATATCATGCTAACAACAAACGAATCTAATGACATCTAATATGTAGAAATCCGTCAAACTGTTACGACTCTAGAGCTTCCCAAAAATAGACATACATACATACATACATAAGCTTGAAAGACATTATCCTCTTTCTAGTAATAATTAAGTCAACAACGAATAACTGTAGGCATATTTGTTTACAGAGTATTAAGCTAGCCGCGCACTAGGCAGCCACGAATTTCTTCAATATTTCGCCTGCCACGGCCTGGCTGCTTAGTGCGTGCCTAGTCTAAGTCTTATATACTTGTTAAAACAACTAACAACAGATGTTCTCAAAATGGGAGGTTTACATTTACAAACAAGTCTAAGTTGCAAGTTAAACTGTATGTCTCTCTAACCACTTTGCTTGCAAACTGTAATACTTGAATACTCTTATAATATTATTAAACACGACACGACCGCGGCTTCGCCTGCGGAATAGTCGTTTAAAAAAATTGGATTCATCCCAGGGGAACTTTTAATCGGGATAAAAACTATCCTAAGTCCTATTCCTGGATGCAAACTATCTGTGTGCCTAATTTCAGCTTCATTCGTTTAACGGTTAGAGCGTGAAGGGCTTACAAACATCCAAACATTTTTACAAGTTTTCACATTTATAATATTATAGGATTGATTAACTGTAGCCGATATCTCATAATGTCTGGATTAATAAGATACGGTTTAAGTAAACACGGAGTAAGGAGTAAACTCTTATTGGCTCTACGAATTAAAGTTAATCTTAAGATCAACTAATTTTAGCGTAAATTTAGATCATCCGTGTTTAAAGAGATTTTTATTTATAAGGCTATAAAGGTACATACATATGAGTATCAGTTGTAGAATTTAACTCCAGTTATTTAGAAAGATTATCCAATGTTTGAGAAAGATTCCGTTTATCGGATAATATTAAGCTGTTTCTGAGCCAATACGAAGATAACTGTCATTTACATATCTGTCACGTGTCCTTGAAATGGAAATTTCATATGGCCTGGATTACCTAAGACTAGAGTTATCATCCGTCTGGGTTTACCCGGATTTATCCCACCCTAAAAGGATTCGGGAGATGTCCGGGAAGAGTAAGACCCGGACACGGTGTATCCGGTCAATTGAAACATCCCTACTATATTAATAATATTCTAAATGCGAAAGTAACTCTGTCTGTCTGTTACGCTTTCACGCCTAAACTACTGAACCGATTTTGATGAAATTCGGTATGAAGATAGAACTGAACTTGAGAAAGGATATAGGGTACTTTTTATTGCGAAAAAGTTGCGCGATAACCGAATTCCACGGGAGCGAATTCGCGGGCAGAAAGCTAGCAAGCTATAATTTAAAACAAATCTGAGTTTAATCTAAAAGTACTAAAGAGAATCTGAAATAGACCTAGACTAAGGGAACATGGCGAAAATTTAACGGTTATGAATTTACTACGGAACCCTTAAGTATTATATTTTATGTTACAATATTTTTTGATAAAATTAAATGTCCTGAGGAAAGTCATGATTTTTTTTCAATTTCCGGGATTGGCGAATCTTTGTCCACGGACGGTAATTTTATTGATTACAACCCTACTAGAAGAAACCCGAGCCAAGCAGTGAGACAGATATGGTTGTAATGATGATGATAAATGATGAACCCCACTTGGCTAAAAACGAAGCTTTTTATAATATAGATCTTATATTACAGTCAAAACTGCATCACAAACTTTAATAAACAAAACAGCTGGGTAATAAAGAATAGTTTGAAAATAAAGAATGTGAACTCTCAAAACTCTTCTTGTTCAAATATCAGTGTAAATTCAGTCTAAATTTTTCTTGAACAAAAATCGTCAATATAAATGCAAATACTAGAAAAGGTGCTGTACCTATTGTGTATGTAAATAGGGTCCAAATCAAGAAACTCAGGTTTGTTGAGACACATCAAAATACAGGAGTAAGATGATTTACATGCCTTATCCCAGGATATACCTACTAACAAAATTTGCCCATCGACGGGACACTTTAGTAAAGACTGAATTTTGTTTTCGGATAATAAATATTCGTGTACTATTTCCAAAACATTTTTTGCTGAAAAAAAATAAAAAATTAACTTGGAATCCAAGCGCATCCCATGTAAGCTGAATAACAGAAAAGAGTTAAAAAAAAGGTTGTAGCACATTATAGCGTCAGAATACTGCTTTTTTTGAACTGACATGTATCTATAGGCTTAGGGGTTTGGTTTATATTTAGTTGATACACAGAAATTTTAAGTATCGCAACTTTATGTTGAAGGAAGCCCCTCCTTAAGTCANGCGAATTACTTTGTAAAATAAAACATGCGTCAATACTCATTCTTCATATTTTCAGCGACAACACAATATATCCGCGTGCGATCCCCGTGATAGGCTAAAACCGCACCTGATTACACTCACGTACACATTTCACTGACTCCGATCGAAATATGCAATAAATTGATAATGATTTTATTGTATTGTTATTTACTTACTTACTACTGTTGGTTGGTTAGTTAACCACGATGAAGGTTGCGTTGACAGGTTCTTAACTTAGAAGGAGAGACTGGGATTCATGTTTCTGGCGGATAAAATATTTCTTTTTGTATTATGATACTAAAACTGTAAAAGAAAACTGAAATACTCTGGCATTTTTAAATATCATATTAGGTGATGTCTATGTATATTTGTAGTACATTTTTGTAGGTTTTTGGAACTTTGAGACACGACGTATATTACTTACAAACGTGTGGAATTAATAACCTCTTCTTCAAAGTCAATAAATAAAAGTAAAAAAAATCAATTGTCACGTATTCCATTATTTATAATATTTATTACGTATTCCAGTAACACAAACACATTTTTTTATTTTTTTTTTTATTTTACACGAACTCCTTAATTTAACCACATAAACCCAATGCCATTTACGAGTAGCACGTTCATAATAACCCTTTAATGCAACTGAAAATACAAAATAAAATACACAAAATTAACAATGAATAAAAAGTAATCGACAAAATCTCGCATGCAGTTTCTCACGTCCGCCTGTCTCTCGGATTCATTTCACTCCGTTCATTGACCATCGAGAGTGAGGTTGGTCTACGTGACCCATGCCATGGCTCTGTGATCTCATTGTCCAAATAGGTCAGTTGAACAGTTCCGCTCATTACTTGAGTGAAGCAATCAAAATGATTCTTGAATATGTTTGATTTAATCTTTAGCACGTGCACATGTCTCAGTGTACTGAGAATAATCTTTTTATTTTTGATTTTAATAGTAAGTATTTGTTTTTGCTTATTCCAAGTCATGGTTGTTTCTGATTTGAAGAAGCAATATTTGTATGTTAAACTAACGTTCAGCTGTTAAAAAATATTTTATCAGTAGAATGCTGCGCTATCGCGGAGGAATGTTAACTATATTTTAATTTAAAAAAAAATCAAGTAAATTTTTATCCTAGCAAACCTGGGAAAGTTGCTATACAATTTTCAAAGTTAGTGATCATATTCCGCTCCAGATTGCATAAAAATATTTTACATGAATGTCAAAAGTAGACTAAACTATAAAACTATAGGTACTTAAATGGTTGGAAATTTAAAGTGATGACGCAAAACATGCACTGACTAAACGCTAATCTTAAACCAGTTGATAAAAATATACAGTACCAAGGTTTGCAGTAATTAGTGTGTATGTTGTAACAAGCGTTACTTGAAGATTGGGCACGCTTCTAGTATTAATGCAATCACCGGTATTACAAATATGTTTCAACTTAGTAGTACTGAATTACTGATAGGTGCCTAGTAGGTAGCGATAACCTTCATGGTTTGGTTTGGCTATCGTTTAAGAATCCTGAAATTTGACAGAATGCAAGATTTTTTTTTTTTCACTTTTATTTTTTTATTTATAATTTTTCGTCACGTCGACGAAGGAAAACATTGTGAAAATATCTACATTAACTTTTTTATTGTTAGATATTATGTTCTCAAGTTACCATTTATAGCAACAAAGCTGCATTTATAAGCTTCAATACAAGTTTCATAGTACCAACACAAAACCACTTTAACTACGAACATATGCGGGTACCTAAGTAACTTATAAATGAGTTATAAAAATAGCAAAGTACCGAACGAGAAATAAAGCAATGAGACAAAAGATCATTAACGTGTACACAGAACCTCCGTCTGTAAATTTTAATTGCGCATTCCAACCCACGCAATAAAAGTATCGAGAACCTCACTAGTCCGTTACAAGATCAGGAGCATCCTTGGAGCCTATTCAGTGTAACCGAAATGGTAAACAAAGACAGATCAAAGTCCACTTATAGAGATGTACCGATGACTCATTAAATAATATATCGATAAAATAATTCGGATATAGTGAAAGTTTTATCCAATGACGTAATTTAGAAATGTAATTTACATGTGAAAATCGTTAAAAAAAAAATTATATCCAAAATTTAATTAAATACTTGATTGATTTATTGCATTTATTAAAGATAATTGTTTATTCCTATAAAAAAATATTCTAAGTTAAAAAAAATGTTTGGAATGAAATCCGTGACTAAATTATACATATATTTTTCTTTAATTTGTACTCAAGCATAACGAATAAGTTGTTTTCTTCATATGCAAGTGAAATAAAATATGACAATCCGACTATACTTTTCTTTTTCTATATTAGGGAAATGTTGGGTGTTTGTGAAACCAATTTCCATCAGTATATGCGCGAAGTCTCACAAAGGAATACACTCGAGGTTTCCAGGAAATTCTGGCTAAGTCTTAACACATCATATAGTACTCTGTGTTAAGTCCTTGTTAAGTACGCCACAGTCCTTGTTTGTTCGCGTTCGTCTCACCCTGCAACTCGATTACCAGACCATAACCGATGTATACTTGAATTTACTGTTGTTATACATATATTATAGTACATATTTGTAATTAAATTACTGTAGGAATTATTATCTATATTTATTAGCAAAAATTATTATATTGTTTTATCTAATTGATTACCTTGACTGTAGCAGTTTATTTTGTACATTGTCCTGAATAATAATATAATTTATCCTATAAATACAACGGCATGAACAATGAGAGGCAACAAATTATTAGATAATTACATGAATAGTGACCTATATTAATGTACGAAAAGATAATCATCCAATCAATCACAAAAATGCATGTGTAGTTCATGTTTTCTGTGGACGAGAGTGCAATCAATAATAATTTATAATCCATCTTAGATAACACAAATAACAAAAACGTAACATATCCAGTAAATGTTGTTCCATTGTTGAAACTAGATTTAAATATACCTGTATTTTTTAAGCCATTATTAAAAATAATATAAATGCAAAATTCTATAATTTGAAATAGGAGTTTTTAACGCCGATCAAAGCGAAATGCGAAACAATGAATGAACTACAAATCTACAGTAAAGAAAAGATAGATTATAGCAATCAATTTAGCTTCTAACACCATTGCAAGTTAATTTTACAATAATAGTTAAGTTAAAAATTACACATTTTTAGATTTATTTTACGATATTTACTTACGTGACTAAAAGTAGTTAGTAGCAATGTATAAAAATCACATTTTTGCAAGTCTATCGATAAACACAACTCACGCGCAACTCTAAATTCCGGTACACAGTTGGTAGACGGTACCCGGCGCAGACATACATAACATACATACATTATCTGCTCGAGTGCAGACTACACCGGTCTTGTGGCGGGATACAATAAATACAGTGCATTAAAAATAACGAACTTAAATACACATAAGTAAATAATCGAAAAATACAGACGATTAAGAAAATTTAGAATTGAAATTAAAGTGTTAAGTTTACATTGTATGTGTTGATGTATGATGAGTGTTGTGTAAAGTAATTTCGAATTTTCTTACTCGAATTTTAAATTCGATTCGTGTTTCAAAATGGCGAAATCGGCGATTTTAATTCGGAACTGTGTGTAAGTATAAAATTTATATCATGATATAATTAATTAAGATCGAATTAATTCGTATATCTTAATCTATTCACATCAGTTTTATGTATAACTACTATTAAATTTTATTTTAACCGTTACTAGATTTATTGAATGTTTATGTTTACGGAAACCGTTGCATGCCTACTTTAAATTAGTGAGCGTTTATTATCATCAATTAATTACACATAAATTTGTCAAACAAATAATTACTCTTTAAAATATAGATAGAACAAATAGCCTCATAACTGCAATACTAAGTTATGTTATTTATAACCATTTATTTTTTACGCGGGTAAAGAAGTTAATTATTAGTAGATTTAATAAAAGTTTTTGCAAATTATGGACATATTTAGTTAATAAAAATTGTGTAAAAAAAGTTACGTATAACAAAATTTTTGTATCCTAAATTATATCGTAGTACGTATCTCTACAGTTAGGTACAAAAAAACTTGCTTTCGTGACGCGATTTGAAAGGTTGTAAATGTGCGAATTTATTACACACAAATCCGTGCAATTTTAAACATAACTAATTTTAAACTTTAAGTCGTTCGAACAAGGCCTAATATACAATAGCAATGTAATTGTAAACAAGTAAGTGCTAAGAATGAATTTTAAGCAATTTTTTGTTAGAAATGCCTCACCGGTCCGCGAATACGAACTCTGAGACTAGAATAGTAAGTAGCTAAACTGGTTAATACTAGTTTGTGTGGATTGTAAATTAACTGTGATCACGCATATTGATCAAGTTTGAGCGTGGTCAGGTCAGTATTTGCATGAGTGACCGCTTAAATACAATTCACAAAACGGTTAATGAGTTGTATTGTTTTGACACACATTTCAATTAATGCATCGCCAATAACCCCAATAAAATGTGTTTAAAGATTCAAATGATTCAGCAATTAACGAATTTAATTCTGCTTCATTGACAAATTACGTTATAATTTTGTTATTAATAAAATACTAATCGTTGCAGTTATAAATAGTTATTTAGTGTTTATGAATGAATGCCTAATTGCTACATACAAATATACAGCCTGTTTGGATATACACACCTATAATAAATCCATCTGAAAACTACCCTTTCTAAAGTACAATACAAGCACGTAGGATTTTAAAATTGGCGTAGTTAAAATTAAAATAGAGAAGTGCAAATTGTACCTACAACTTTTTCAAGACTATGTTACAAATAAAGTTTCCCTTTGGCTTAAGAAGTTACAGTCGAATTCCGATCGTAAAACGCTACAACTTAATACAATTCAATCTACTATTATTATGTAAACAGAAATTGATATTATTAGCTTATGCTACTGTTAATTCATTATCTGTATGTTAAAACTGCTATAACATTATTTGTGAGCCAAAACTGGTTTCATGTTACGGTCTGACAATCCGTTGTTATCTTTGAGCGGATAAATGTTTACTAATTAATTCAAATATACCCTCTTTAGTATCTAAACACGCAGTCAGACGATTCGATAATTCGGTGAATCGCAAACTTGTTTAACAACATTGAGTGCACGATTCTCACGTGATTATTACTATAGCTCGTAAACTAATAGTGTAGTTTATAATGTTTTAGAGATTAGAGACGTGAGATAAAATTTCTTTGTTGCCATCGAACTACTATTTAAGTATTTTTTTGAAAAAAAAATGAAAATTTTTTGGATTTTTTTTTTTGGGAAATTTTTTGAAAATTTTTGGGTTTTTAAAATTTACGTTTTTTGTACTGTAATCAGTGCATACTAATTAAACAACTACCTAATTAAGTCAATAACATTTTTAACTCCAACACAATAGTCACCTTATTACTTCAATGTTAAATACAATATTTAACCATAGTTATTATGTAAGTTAATTATACAACACTGTGTGAAATCATCCAACCGTAAACCGCAGTAGTGGTATTAGTATTAGTTCATAATCTTGCATAATAATAAAATTGAAATTTGGGGGGGGGGCTCTGTTTGTCTGTGTGTTTGAAAGAGCATCACGTAAAAACGGCTGATTTGACAGACCAATGGATGAAATACATCAATAATCCTGAGCTCGGGGCGTTGTTTAGGCTTTATTTTATTTCAACCAGTCCACTCTATCAAAAGTTATTTAAATTTAAAGTTTGTATGGGATTTCTCTAACTGACGTGACTGACAGTTGACGTGGTCATGACGTGGCCATATGAAAAAACATACACTGAAGCGAAGCGCGGGCGGGTCCACTAGTATAGTAATATATTATCTGTGTTATACAACACTACGAGCACGCTTGGTAAATAATACTGACATTCGATTAAACACTTCCTGGACGCAAAGATATAAATAAACATATTACATAACAGTTATCGGAGAACTCACTACAATGTCGATAAATAAAAAGCTAAGCTAGTAGGTAGTCATTAATTACTTCGAAAAGGTAGGGGGCATATTTAAAAAAAATATAATAACGTAACACAATTTGTGATTTTTTTAAATTATTTTCATAATAACACAAGTTATTGGAATAAGGATAAATTCCAAATACGAATTAAATTCTATTAATAGGACTGTATTAATATTCATTATAAATATACATAAGTGTATTTAATTAATACTAGTTTCGTCACAAATGCCCATAAGTTGTAAATTAAAGTTATAGGTCTCGTATTTTAACACGTATTCAAGGTAAATATTTTTAGAGAATTGTTTGTTTTTCCATTAGTTAGCTCTTTCAAATACTACGTTAAACATACTTAGGCAGCATGAACATTTGCTATTTTTACATTATTCAACAATAATGATATTTTTTTTCAACTTTACTGACTACTTAGTGCTATAATTATCGCCTAACAAATGACACTGGGCTGGCAGGTGTGGCCACAACGCTTCATTAATTCCGTTTTCAACGGTTTTTAACGTACCTAGTGGATTACTGTGGATTGTACTATTTGTAGCAAAAGTCTCAGTATTCAGATATCGTTATTGACACTCGCCTCATAGACTAATAGGTAACTCAGACCAAAAAATGTATAGACTGAGTCTTCAGAACAAAAAATGAAGTTTATTTCTTTTTTTTACGATTTTACGATTTTTTTACGACAAAAAATATATAGACGCAGTCTTTGGAACAAGGAAGCGTAGGGAAAACATAACTATAATAATAATAACAAATGATAACGTTTCCCGGTACATTTCTCGGCAGACCGTGCTCGGTGACATAATGTCAGATCGTAAAAAAAAAATTACCTCACTTTTTTGTTCTGAACACTGAGTCTACTATATTTTTTGGTCTGAGGTGTCTATGTTTCTGGTAGACTTTAGTATAATATTATGCGCAGTGCCATGTACAAGTAGATCACACAGAAGGAAGTGGCGCTTACGTCATTCTCGTGTATCGCTGGACCGTTTTGTTTTGCTCTTTTTGATTCGCACAACCTTGAACTTGCTTCAAACTGTATCAGGTTCGCAATACTCGCGTCCTGCAGTTTAGGGTTGTCAAGTTTTAATTTGTGACAAGAAATTATTATTATATTTTTTTTTTGTGCTCAAGTTTTCTCTTTCTTACAAGCTAGCGTCATAGTCGTTGCTTCTTTATGTATCTTAATAATTTTATGCCACATCACTATTAATATTATAATTATGTCACTTTCAATATTAAACAAATTAATGAAGAAGTAAGCGAACCAATGTTGCCTGAGTGATTTTAAAATGCAGTGAATGTGTACATATTTTAATTACTACTATATTTTTTAAATAAGTATATATTTTATATCCTTAAATCCCAATATATTATCATCATATTTTTAAATTGTTAACTTGTAAAATCTAATGCCACAATAAAATATTTCGCTGGCAGTGACAGCCCTACAACTCCATATTCTGAGACGCAGTTTATACTTTTAAAAGCAAAGAGCCACAGTTGTAAAATAAATAATTTTAAATAATACCTTAACGTATTGTTTTAAAGTCTATTTTCTTTTCCTCGTCAGTTAATTTAACCGGTTTCTGGAATATAAAAACTGGTATAAGTTTATTGCTTTATTTTAGTCGTACACATTGGTACGAAATGTTAATAATACGAAGTCTGCAAGCGCATTGTGAATAGTCTATGAGTGTTTATTTATATCGCGTTTTTTAGATTTACTTACCTATATTATAAACAGTAATCGTTTAACATTGTCTATAATGAGTATGAGTGTGTTAGCGTTTATTTATTTATTTAAATGTCTATAAAGTCAGTTGCATCTCAAAGGCAATGATTTTTGATGTTTCAATAGACTTTAGTTTGGAACAGCGCTTTAACAAATTGAGAAAAACGTAATTGAGACAAAGCGTGTTATTGTCATTTTGTCGTGTCATAATTGCAATTCAGGCACTAAATTAGTTCTTGTTCCAGGCTGACGCGGCCATCACGTCGTCAGCTCAGCACGACGTCGCCCCGACGTACGTCGACGTCGCCTCAACGTCATAACGTCGCGGCCCCGGCAGTGGAGACAGCTGCCAAACGATTCACGGATATCCCTGGACCGATAGCGCTGCCTATGCTCAGGCATTCCGCGCATGTGCTGCCGCGAATTGGTAAGAAATTACGACAAGTTTACAACAGATTATTTTTATGTTACACTTCTCAAGTATTATTTTTATGTTACACTTCTTCAGTTCTTCCCTTACTTCCCTTTGCGTTACATACCTTCAATTTTTCCGTTGGGCCATTCTTGTGTTACATTATTTCTGTTCCGCGTTGCCACACATTTGGAAAAGAAACTTACGCTTGATTACAATCACTGTGACACAATTATCCAGAATTTTCCCATTGAATTGCAACAAGTCAAACAATAGTTCATAGACTCGTTCAGCGTAACAGATACTTGGTTGGAAGATGTAATTATCAACGCCTACTGTATAATAACTTTTGTCTTAAAAATATATTAAAACAGAACCTTTCTTTATTACTCTATAGATACCGGTCGCATTTCCAAACCAATTTCACAATAGTGCCCAGAAATCTAGAAAACAAATCAAGGAATCGTATTTGATATAGGAACATTGTCGCTATGCGCATCGTTCCCATTCCATAAGCAATAAACACTTGTATCCCGTCTCTGAAGCGCTTAGTACTCTCCTTGATGGCCTGTAAATCTAATATCATTGCCAACGGACATTGTAACAACGCAACAACGTATCGTATTTCTTCCTCAGTAATATACTAGTATTGCAAGCCATTCTGCGTATCGTTAAATGGAAAACTGAATTAACTAACTAAGCTAGTAGGGTGTAAGTTATACTTGAAGTACGTTCACTACCATTGTTTAGAGCAATATTTTTCACACTTTAAGTCGTAACTTTAAGATCTTTGAGACCTTTTGTGAAAGCGATTAAATTATTTGTTTATTGTTATTTTTATTTATGTCTCTGTAAAGTTATTTTAAAATATATTTTAAATCCAACCATGTGAAGTAAGGACGGGTCGTTACTAATTTAGTCAGATAAATTGTCTGTATTAAAAACTATCCATGAAGTTAATTATTCAAACAACTATGATAATCATAAACCGGAAATGTCTCATTACAGTTATTAGCTGTGAAAAAAATAACCTTTAATTTCCATGAAACAAAAAACCATTGAACTTCCTATTTACAGAAATTACACACATTGAAGACAAAAACTAACTATAAATAATACGAATTAATCTGTAAAGTACGATGCCTACCTTGGATTATTAGGTAATACTTATATATTTTTTGTAATTTTTTTTTTATGTAATTTAGGTAGTATTATATTTAGTTTATTTGTGATATAATATTATGTTATGTTTATTAATGTATTACTAATAACTTTTGCATAATAATAAGAATATAGACTTTAAAACTGCTATAACTGCGTGGAAAATAAAAACTGTAAATAGGGCTTTAAATAACCACGCACTAGAGCATCTCTGAGTTGCCTCTAGGCCTCATCGAATAGTGTTCCATTTATAAGTTCAGCAGAGGGGCATTCTTATGTTCTGTACCGGACCATTTATATGTTGAAGTTTCAAAGCTTCATATCAAAGTAGGTAATACTGTGGAGTATATGATAAAGCCATGCATACGACACTGGGGGACCTAGATAGAGCTTATCTTCTAAACTGGTTCGCCAGAAATAGATATAGTGAGTTTGTGAGCGACTTTGCAACTTTCACTCGGTATCGGTACATATCTGATTGAACACTTACTATTATGAAGTGATAGGATTGCACTAACAATTTGATTTCATACTCGTCTATAGTACAAAATAGAATCTCCTTTTTTTGCTTACTGTAAGCTACCTAAACTATGAATTGAATCCCGGAATAAAGTAAGGATTGTTGTACAGTATGACTAAGCGCGTACTAGGCAGCCATGCCTAAGAATATTATGTAGGTAATAAATAATATTACTAAATCCGAATATCACGCGAATGCATGCTAATAAAAGTCATTAGCAAATGTTAAATATACATCTACGTAACTATGTGCATAATAATTGGTACAAATACAAAATAATATTAAAAAAAAATTTATCCAGGTCTCAAGACTTTGACGTATTCGCTGACAATTTTCATGCATTTAAAAAAGAAATGTTTTCAATTACTTTTTAGACCTCAAATGTTCTGTGAATGATATTGATGTTTAGTTATTTCTTGTTTTTATGTTTGTTCTCTGGTCTCTTTCCGCCCCTTTTTTTATAGATCTGTAGGTACCAGTTTATTTTATTTTATTCTTTTTTGGTTTGTCTTGATCATATTTATGTTGAGTTGTGGTTGCCTATAATTGGGAAGGCATTTAATATGATTTTGTTTGTACTATTATTGATAAGTGTGCAATGTACTTTCCGTTGGCGATCCTTAATTAAATAAATAAAAAGTAAATAAATAAATAAAAAAAAAATATCAAAGAATCTCTTGTTTACTTGTACGAAGATGGCCAATGAGGTTGTCAATCTTTACTTGCATGAGGAGGAAGTTTGATCATATAGGGTTACCTTTGTTTGTCAATATACGTAATAATAATATTTATCTATTTACATATCACATTTTATACATGCTTCTTACAAATATACATACAAAGACACGCACTTATTACCTACCACATATAAAAAGAAGATAATCTAAACCAAGACATAAAAATAAAAGCATTTTCATAAAAAACAAACTAGAAATAAATCCATCACTATCCGTGCAATAAACTTACCTACGTCATTCACTTAACATACCATCGGTAGTAATAACACACTTCAACTACAATACCTATCTGTCAATATCAAGAGTCGTAGATAAGATTGACCAATCTTGATACAAATTTAATGCCGTGTGATTGAACACGAGCTGTCACACCCGAAATCATCTTGAGTGCACGTGTGATTAGCATTATATGGCTACTGCTATAGTACCTACACTAATACTAAGACTATAGTATAGTGGCTATAGTCTGTTAAAAGTGTATTGTATCGATATATCGTATCGTAACGTATCGTATTCCTTTGTATCGATATATCGTATCGTAACATATCGTATTCCTTTGTATCGATATATCGCATCAGTATCGCATCGACTTAACACTATACGATATATCGATGACGATACAATGTTTAGGCCATACAATACGCTCGATGTATCGAATTCATATAAAATATCGCATAAATATGTCGTATTAAAATACATAAATATTTTATTTATATTTATAGGTACTCAAAAAATCTAATTACATGCGATAATATTGTATATCGATAGGAGGAAAGTCGATATATTACGATGCGATATATCGATATAATTTTTTTTTGGGTGTCTCTCCTAGTAGGTATAGGTGTAAACATTAAGGTTCCGTTCTCTATAACGGGCTACATAAGTGACATAGCCTTGATTGAACATGATTGGTCACGCCCAAAATTATCATCAGTTCGTGTGAGCAATATTAACACCGAAATAACGATATCGTAATATTTACTTTTCGAGTGTGTTAAATTTGCACGCTTTTGGAGGACGATTACACAGTGTATTTATATTTCTTATCTATATGGTACCTACTCGTAAATATTGAATCGATACCCTGCCCCCAAATATGTTCGCTATTGTAAAAAAATGTGTTGGATGTTCAAATGTCAATATTTATTCGTTTTAGGCCCCTTTGATCTAGTGGCCGATTCTGTACAAAAACTAAAAATAACATCGAATACATTGGCTAACACTAAATACATAAACCAACATTGAATTCGAACTATTGAACAGGAACTGTCTACCGTTTGATAGACAAAAGAACCCTATAAACAAGACTTTTAAAAATCTTACTACGCTATTAAATTTTATTATTCTACTCATACATAGTCAAATTAGCAATTTGTGTTTAAATTCGTTATTAATTTTTCGTTCATTAGGTACGACTGCGTTGTCGTTTTGATATTTCAATAGGAAATAGCACAGTAAAGTTGTAATAATACTGCTCTAAGAAATACGCCCGTATATAATTATCTAAGAAATACGCCCGTGTATAATTATCTAAGAAATACGCCCGTGTATAATTAGCTATAATCTATACTCATTATTAAATTAAGCTACATTGAGATAAAATAAAACATTTTTAAAGATTTAGATAAAATAAAACATTGTTATATTTTTTATTTGATAATTATAGCGCTAACCCGTCAGTAAAGCCTAGGCATAACCGGGACTATAATTTCCAGGTTGTTTCCACCACACCGTAGGCCTGGGCCTCTTGGAAGGCCTCCGTGACAAGTACGGGGACCTGGTGCGGCTCGCCAAGGCCTCTCGAAAGCGTCCCGTGCTGTATGTCTTCGATCCTGAAATGATGCGAGAGGTAAGACTCGGATTTGCGGACTAATTCGTAACCATACTTAGGGTAAATTGTCGGATGGAGTTAGTACGGAAAGAAGAGAAGATGTGTTGTTTGCGTGTGTTTGTGTGAGATTGTAAAAGAGAGAAAGAGACAGAGCATATGTCTGTCTCAGCCTCTGTAACAGCAGTTGATATGATCCTCAAATTGATATAACGTTAACGTTATGTGCGTATTAACTTATTATCACTTTGTTCGGTAAAGAAAAACTTCGTAAGGAAACCTGCACACCTAAGAGTTCTCCGTAAAGTTCTCAAAAGGTAGATCTGCCAATACGCACTGGGCCAGCACGGTGGACTATGACTTGTAGCACTCACTACTCCTCACTGTGAGAGGAACCCTGAGCCCAGCAGTGTGACAGTTATGAGTTGTGATGATGATGAGTTAGGTGACTAACAATAAATACGTTTACCTATGAAATATAGAAATCGCCGGTGGCTCCACCCGCGTAATTTTCCCGTTTCTGGAATAAATTTTTTGCTACTCCTCTCCTATTCATCTTAGCGTGATGTTAGGTAAATAGCCTATAGGCTTCCTCGATAAATGATCTATTTTACACTAAAAGAATTTTTCAAATCGGTCCAGTAGTTCCTGACATTAGCGCGTTCAAACAAACAAACTCTTCAGCTTTATAATAGTATAGATTTGAACCTGGCTTTTTGTCGCTTGCCGCTAATGTGATAACCTAATTATCTTAACGACATGAATCACAAAGAAACACTTCCCAGGAAATACAGTAATAAGAGTGGAGGATACTCATTGCTATTCCAGGGACCTCTTACGGCCATCTTACTTACGGTCATCTAGTTTATATGAAGTAGCTAGTGGGGATGAAATGATTCCCTTAAGAATTTGTCGCATTAAGGACAATTTAACAGCCATGCCTTGTTTTCTTTGAAGCAAAGTGAAGCTTCATTTGTATTAAAATTGGATTAAATAAAGTTACAAGGTTGTTTTGCTTAGTTGAACTGCGCTTCGTAACTCAAAAATTTGCATGTCCAAATTGCTTTACTAGTTGCTAACTTATTACGCTTCGATATAATTTAAATTAGCTTACGAAAGTTGGCGGGTTTAGAGAAACTGCAGTATGTATACTAGGATGGTCGTTAGTAGTTAGTACTATAAAAGAAAAAAAAACTTTTATTTTACACGGCATGCATAATTTGAAAAGATACCCTAAAGGGGCTAAAATAACTGTAACAATGTTTAGGTAGGTACCTATAAGAGCTTTGTTTACTTTAGGTGACAAGGGGGTTAGGGGGGGGGACAATAGTAATTGCTTACGTAATACTGGAATGGCCCCTCACACAATTATATTAAATTTGGTATTTTTTATTAAGGTTTATAATAACTTTTTTATTATTAACACATAATATAAAATTAGGAATCGCCTGCGGCTCCGCCCGCGTAATCTTGCCCTTTTCGTAATGTAGTATATTGCTGCTCCTCTCCTATTAATTTTAAGCGTGATGTTATATAGCCTACAGTCTTCCTCGATGAACTATCGTATTTTTTTTTTAAATCGGTCCATTATTTGATGAGATTAGCGCGTTCAAACAAACAAACTCTTCAGGTTAATAATAATTATTAGTATAGATGTAAAAAATAATGCAAAATTCAGTTAGACACGACAACTTAACTTTGTTTCCGCCCGGGATCGAACCGGGGACCTTGTGCGTGTGAAGCACACGTGATAACCGCTACACTACGGAAACTTATTTGTAACTGATAAAATATTGCTTAACATAATAGTAACTAGTACATTTAATAGTATCGAATGTAATTTACATTCAACTGTACGACTCGAAAAGTACGTAAAAATAGTTCAAAAATCAATATTAGATTCATCCCAAGGGAACCTATTCCCAGGAATATATAATAATGTAGGACAATAAATACTTAATAATATTTTTTAAGATTTACGTAATAGGAAGTTAGTAATGTTAGTAAATACTAGTAGTACTGTTAGTAATCGTTGATTTGTCCTATTCAAAGTTAATCAATACATGCGTTTGATGTGAAAAAGAAATTCACCCTACTCTATGAAATAATCTTAAACTTACTATAGAAACTAAAATTCGATCCCAACATCAGTTTTAAGTCTCATGAAAATTTCAAGTTGAAGTTAACTTTTTAGCTTGCTAATCCTACTTGCTTAATCAATTACCCTGTCAAATTGTTTCACAGCTAACTTCAAGACTATCACGGAAGCTTGCCGCTAAATTAATGATCACGAGCGATAGTGGCTTGTACAGTCACGAGCAAAAATATCTAACCCCCCTAGGCGTCATAAATATGTGACCCCCCTTAGAAAACTAACTTCCCGGTAGTTTTATCTATTAATATATGCATCCAAAATTTCAGCTCAATCGGAAACCGGGAAGTTGGTTTTCAGGGGGGGCCAGATATTTATGCTCGTGACTGTACAATGATCATTGTCAATCAAGGATTGTCGATCATGGCCGATAATGTACAGCAGGCATTAGATTTCAATTAGAAAGTTACTCTCCATTCACACTTGCTAAAATTTCGTTTTAGGTCAACATTCGTTTCACTTGCTACCGTTATTTTAATGGTCACAACAGTTTTGCACAAAGGCGATTGTTTATTCGTGAGTTAGTAAGTATGTAATCGGGACCAATACCGATGCTTTTATGAGACAGAAATGCCATGGAATTAGCTTTAAAATTAAAAAAAAATGCGTTATAAAATTATAGACTTTTCTTAAGATCGTTCTATATTTTTCTATCCATATCTAATCTTTAAATTGCTAAATTAGGTAACTGCCATAATTTGCATACCTACATTTTGTTAGTTTGTAGTATTTATGTAATAACTAATCTAGAAATTATGAATTATAAGTCAACGAAAACGGCTGTTGTTTCCAATCTCTTATTTTGAGGTATTTTATTCAGCATGCGACGGTATTAATTATAATACAATATGTGTACTATTAATAATGTATTGTAATTAAATTATTAAGCTTAACGCGTAATAATGATGCTCTTGTAAACAAACACCCAGACAGGTTTTAAATGAGTAGGTACAGTCAGCGTAAAAAGTGAGTCATTTAAAATAATTTAACAAAATTATTTACTGTTAATTCTTATGATAGAGGAAAAAATATACTTATATGAATGTTCACATCATCCCAGGGAACCTGGAATCGGGATAAAATCTAACTTATGTGCCAAATATTAATCCATGCAACGAATAGGGCATGAACAAATTCCAAACATACAAATATATATCTTTAAAAAAAATACATTTATAATTTAAGAAGGATTATTTTTAATCGTCCGCTGTCGCTGCTAACTGTACCGTTTTGTATTGTCTAGGTAAGTGCGCAGATACTTACTTTAACAAGTTAAGAACTCCATAACAATGAGTCATGCATATATTATACCGTTTGCTGTTTGTAAACAAACAACTATGATTAACTTAAACGATGTTTTTATTCTTATTTTAATTAATTACTAATACTTATATGTATAGTTCGCGAGTGTTATCCGGCCAGTTTTTCGTACATTTTATGCTACTATTTTTAATGTGGGGAAAAAATAGTAGGTACTCGTAACGTACTAGGTACCATTTTCAAAATACAATTACTTTTTGAATGTTTTTTTACGTGAAACAACAAGTCCGGCTACTAAAAAAAATATATTGATTTACTTTTTTTTCAGATTTTAATTGTTTATTAAGCAATAATATTTAAAAGAATTTCTTTTTTTATGATCATGATTACTCAATCATGTGCGTGCATAGTGCGAACTTTCTAGCTCTTATAAGTTCTTACGGCGTATGAGATGCAAATTACTCTCAATGAACTGTCCATTAGCTAAAAGGAAAATATACGCTCTTTCAATTGAGCCAATTGGTTACAATGAGTACGCAAGGTCACCGGTTCTCAAATATATTGCTGACAGTGTTCAATAATTTGATGTACATATTTGTAAAAATAAAACAAGATAATAGATCGTTAAATATTTACGCACTTTTCGTTAAATAAACCACAAGAGAGGATAGTGTGTTCAACAAATGCATTTTGATCGTAATTGTTGTAGAAATAATTACACTATTAAAAAGATTGCTATAACTCGTAAACCACATTTCTCTAACACGTTTTTGAGGCTTGATTTTGTTGATAATTCTGTCGTGCTTCAACTAGACTTAATAATATTTGTACGTACTGATCATAAAGATCAATTATTACCATTTTAGAACTCAGTTACTTTGAGAAACACTTGCATAGATTATTTATACCTGCTCCTCTGATATCATCACAACCCACATCTGCCTTGCTCTCAAACAGGATGGATAATATAAATATAATACAATGGAACAGAATACATTAGATAGGTACTATTGCTATACATCGATTTCTCCTTTTCATTGCAAGATGTTTCATGCGGATAACTACTGGAAAAAAATTACTCTTACATAGTGAAAGTCAGAGGGGGGATGGGGGTCCTTATGCCAATACCTTTACTTACTCTATAACATATATACACCTTCGAAAAAACTTCATTAATGGTTTCAGTATATATTTTAAAATGGATCGGTTGTTTTATGTAACAAATTGAGAATAGTTAATAAAAATATTATTACTTATTGCAGTTATTAAAAGCAGTGATAGCCTAGTGGTTTGAACGTTGATCTCTCGAACGGGACTTCCTGGTTTCAAACCCCACGGCACGCACCTCTAATTTAAAAAGTTATGTGCGTATTAGATACTAATTATCACTTGCTACGGTGAAGAAAAACATTGTGAGGAAATCTGTACACCTGAGAGTTCTCCATAAAGTTCTTAAAGGTGTGTGAAGTCTGCCAATCCGCACTAGGCCAGCGTGGTGGACTATGGCCTGTACCCTTCCCACACTGTGAAAAGAGACCCGAGCCCAGCAGTGGGACAATTATGGGTTGCAATGATGATGATTACAGTTATTACTTAGTCACTAACATTATCAACAAAGAATAAATTAAATTAAACCCGGTTTGTGTGTAAATTTAACTGTTATCGTTGTGATAAGAGAATTAAGCAGAAACACACAGAAATGCCACTCAATGTCTTACAAAGATTACATCGTTCTTTGTAACTGTACCTGACTTGTGTTAACAACTGTCATCAGATTTACATACTAATTTTAGAAGAATAACTGTACAAAAAATAAATACTTTATTTTAAAAATTTGGTAAAATTAAACCTACAAAAATAAAAATAAAAAAATTAAGTGAAACCTTCAAAAATTTTGGCTTCAAGATAATAAGACAAATTTAATGACAAGTATACAAAACACCAAGTCACCATTTTTAAAACATAGCGTCATCAATTATCACAGTTTGAAACAATTTACTCATTCAATTTCAAATTTATTTTAGGTTTAATTAATAGATGTCACTGTACCCAAGGGTAAGGTTTTGAGTTGAATACTTTCAACACTTGACAAAATAGTATTACTAACAAGATAATAGATGTCGCTAGTAAGAAATTCCTGTGCTGCCATCTAGTAGACCAACAGAAACATTGTACATTATAATGCTTCCTATCTCATTTTATCCACGTAATTGAGGTGATCTTTTTACTGTCGTTTTATCGACTTTCAAATTATAACGATGATGAAGAAGTTTTCAATTCAAAAATAAACACCTTGTTTTATAATTTTCTACATTAATTTAAAGTGCCATTAACGTTAATAGAATTAATAAGAAAAAAAATAATAGAATCTCTGAATTATTGGCTATCCTGTGGTTTTTATCAATGTTATCATATTGACGTAATAATAGGTCATGTTTTGGCAGTAAATCATTGAGATGAATATTAGTAGCTTTCTTATCTAGCTTTTATCACCAAGCTTAAAACAGTTCAATAGTATGTTACAATAATATTGTTTTTCTTCATAAACAATAACATGATGATATATAATTGTTTTGTACACT
>LGAG01001649.1:0-25262 GCA_001278395.1 Lerema accius
TGAGCCCGAAAAATTTTGTCTCAAAAATGCGACCGTCGCGGTTAAAAGGTTAACAACTGTTTCAAGATAGTTAATATGAAGTAGGTACAGAGATTATCTTTATCTCGGCTGCGTACGGATGCGAACGGCTGCGTACCGATGCGAACGGCCGTGTACGACTGCGTAAGCGGGCGATCGGCATGCGTATAAGTATGTTCCTTTTCATTTGGCAAAATGCGAAAGGCCGTCGATCAATGTGGCCTGACAAGATTTTTTTCCAGAAATGTTAACTTAATAAAGGGTTGCAATATTTGTATCTACAAAATAAACATTTTCTGGTCGTTTCCTACTTGTAATTGTAAAAATAATAGCAATATGATATTGATTGTTGTCGACTATAAATATTGTATGATGTAAAGTTCTATTAAAATGAAATAGGAATCTTATTTTATCATTTCAAATAAAAAAAGCCAATATTCCCATTGATTAATCATTGCCCATGCGCTTGAGGAAACTGTATTTGGTTTTTGAAAGAAAACGAACAACAATTCAAAATTCGTATTTATTTAATTGCAGGTACTGCATAGTTTAATAATCAACATTAAATTTATTAAGTTAATGACATATTAAAGTAAAAAACTAATTCATGAAATTAATAAATAATTAAATCAATAAATTTAATGGCAATTAAATTTAATTAAATTTATTAATTTAATTAATAAATTTAATGGCAATTATAAAAAAATTACTAACAAACGCTAGGAATTAAACATTAAAATTGCATTCACACTTCGATCAGTAATAAAAAGAACTATCGAAGCATTCACATCCTATCAATGAAGATTCGGAATATTTTATTACATTGTGAATTTGATAACCTGAACCTTTTATCATGAATAAAAGAATTGTTGATGAAATTAAAAATCTTGAAATGTACTCTTGCATTTTTATTAGATTATTTGAAATATGTACTACAATAACAGTGGTATAGTGCAATAATAAGTGGCATAATGATAGCTATATTAGCCTGAATTTTATAGGAATGTATTTTGAACAAAGCGCCTTTCCCAGGCGACTCCTTTAATATTTTTAAGGCAATTCTATGTTTTTAGTAAAAAGAACAAGGAAAACAATAATAATTCAAAATCGTACGCTAGATTAACATTCAAAAAGTTATGTAAGAAAACAGCACGTTTTTGCAAGAAAAAGCGAATGAAAATATTGTAAACCAAAGATATCACCTTAAAAAAAATTATGACATTATCTCCATTCCCAATTAGAGAAGGCTCACTCCTAAAAAAGATTATATTAAAAATTGTCTCAGAAATAAAACCAAAAATACCATGATCGACCATTGATATTTTATTCTATAGATGTTGCCTCCGCCGCAGAAAAAAAATGAACCGTTGAATCACAAATATAATACAATATTTTTGATTAATTAATAATATTCAAATTTTCACAAACCCAATTTTGTTTCTTTTTTATAATAAATTGTCATCATCATGATTATATTGTAATTTACTTGACAGATTTATATTTACAGGATTGGTGTCAATATTCTGATAGCAAGGAGTGAGCCAACCCATTATGTAGTCAAATGCAATGAAATGTATACATGGGGAGATTTTCAAATAAATTTCCACTCTGATAATTTCAAAAACAAATAGTCCCTTGATAATTCGTACTATATAACCACCAGAGTTTCTCACAATAATTAATAAATTTTTGGCAAAAATATGGACACAGATTGTTTTCAGATATTTGTACACACAATTACATGCAAAAATATGTATCCGTTATGAATTACAATTATGTAAACAATAAAATTTTCATAGTGGACATTTATTGAAAATCTGCCCGAGTATACTTTTCATTGCACGTGACTGTACACTTCATTGTATTAAATCCTTAGAACTAATATTCGCATACGTCCATTACATCCATACAGGCACATAATAGTGTTTATAAAAATAATTTTGAAATACCTACTGATTTTTGTTTCATTATTGCACGTGAATGTTCTAAGTTATAATAAGTTGCTATGCGTTAATCTAGAACGAACTATGTTTTATGGAAAAATCCGGATAAATTTACAAACTTTTTGGTTATAAATTATTGCTATTTACATTCATGACTATTTGAAACCATAAAACAAAATTATGATATTGTAAATGCGTTAACCATGCCTAAAATATAAAAGATTCGTTTTTTATTCAAGAAAATCATAGAATATTAAAGTATAAACACCAAAATAATTGTTTTCAAAACTTGTGTTTGTGTGGCATTAATACTAGTTAGAATATTCCGCCAATAAACAAGTGAATTTAACAATGGTAGGTTTATATTATTCATATCCATGTCATACTAAGTAGGTCTGTCAAAATCATAATACAGTTCAGATTTCATCAACCGGTTTTTGATAAGTGAAGATCGGGTATTCAAAAGTGTATTTGTTACTGTAAAAGCCCAGACTAGGGTAAATTCTAGGAATTACTGGTAAAAGCCAAGATGTACCAATTAACATTGTTAAATCTTAATTGTAGTCCGATCGAATAATGATTTGATCATTATTCATTTTGAACTTTTACCACCATCTACTGGGCACATCTTCGTATGAAACGCTAAATGTTAAAAAAACATGACAAAAAGACATGCCTAAACAATTACGATAATATAAATATGACTACGTCAGGTACCATTTTGATATATCAAGTATAGGGTGATAAGCTCGAAATGATCATACCATTAACTATTCAGACTTTTAGCAATAGAAGTCGGTAAATTTTAGCTTTTACCGATAAATACTAGAATGTACCGTAGTTCAAGCTTTTATAGTAATATAAATACCACTTATATAAGGGTGTAAGTTTTAATTTTTGGGCGATTCAATATCTGTTATTTATGACCTCCATTATATAGGCCTATATGAATGTATAGTGGTTGGAGAATTAGTTATAACTACTAAACTGCTTCCAAATTTCATGGCCAAAAATTAACTCACCAAAATTATGCATTCGACTACCCAATCTATTGACATCTGACAAGTTTGAACCAATACCAATAATTAAATTCCCTTCTTTAGAGCACATTCATTTAAAAGCTAAAAACTAAAAATGTTGATATTACAAACTATGAAAAAGCACAAATTTGTAAAATGACAAAAATATTCATATAAAGTCGAGTATAAAACGATTTTCATATTGAACTTAATAATATTTACATCGTTAATCCTTACGAGTAACTATTAGGTAGGTACGTAAATAAATAGGCAATTATTTAACTTGTCTAGCACAATATTGTAATGACTGAATGTTTAGTATCACCCTACCCCCTTCCCCTACCAGTATATTATTGAGTTTGGTACTTACCAACTATACAGCCGTATGTTACAATTTTAAGTCTATGGATATGGTCAGCTTAGAAACCAAATGATCCAACTAACTATAATGATTAAAATGAACGTTATTGTGCATTAAAGGAGTTCATAAAACTTTATCTATGTAAAAATATATCATAATTATTATGTTACACACTTATTATTTCTACAAATTAGTGTCATCTTATTGTGCACCAGATTTGTAAGACTTTTTTGTGATTAATGCCGTATCAAAATAAATTAAAAACGTCGTTTAGACGAACATCAAAATGTTCGTAAATATAGATTGTAAAATTCACTGTACTCTGTATATAGATTGTATAAAAAATGTACATTGTTAGTTGTTCCACGAACTGAGAACATCAAATATGCATTAAGATTCCGGCACATCAACAATTACTTAGTTGGATCACTTTGCTTTCTTAGTTATCCATAATTTTAGATATAATTTAAAGGCACCATCTTTGCGTGTCCACAAATAACTTTCACAAGACCTTCATTTTATTATTGCTATTTAAAAAAGTAAGACTGGGTTTTAAAAAAAATATCTACGTGCAGTTTATAAATTGTAATTGAGTAACAAATTATTGAAAAATGATCCCTTAAATCCCTTGGGCGATACAAAAGTTGTTAATGAATTTTAGGTTATTTCTAGAATATGTGAGGATCACGTAATTGCAGATGCTAGTACCACCTAATCAGTATTATTATAACCTTATTATACTGTCCCGTATTTCACTGTCAGTACGAAACAACATAGTAAGGTTTATAATAATGCTTCTAAGATTGGGTAATAGGCCTACAAGTATAATTGTAAATATTCTATTCAAGAAAAATTGTAGCCAAAAATTTATGTTTGCTTTATTTTAGATTATTTTAGGTATGTAGAATGATTATCAATACAAAATGTACTTTTTGTTAATAAGTATATATGCGAAAGTTCTAGTCACAGCTGTAAATTATCTAACAAAATTATTTTCAAAACTTTGTGGCTTAAAAATACTTTTAAAACTGCTGATTGTACGAAACTCCGAGAAACAAAAAATATAAAAAAATCAAGTCAACCACTAAATTTAAGTAAATAATAAATGTATTTAAGATAAAAAAGGAACTTGCGAAAATTATATGCAAAATACTCTTATCCTAAATATACCTAACTTACACTGATCTCAACCAGTACGTCGACAGAAAATATTGTTTAGAAATTGCAGTCATTTTGACATTGTCCAGGTAGAAAAATATAAATTGAATCTGCGCAGTCTTAACATCGATAGGGTTATCGATAGTGTTAATCGATATTTAAACAACATTTAATATGTACGTTATTATAAAGTTCCAATACTACCTATAACCCTATGACATTATGACTAGATTTCGATGTCTCGACTTTAAACAACAAATGACAACATAACCCTACAGCCGACGCACGTGAAAAACTTTTTCTGTAGACTATTATTATTAGCAAATAGTAAAACGACTTGTCGATGAATTTGAAAAAATGCAACTCCTCGCCCAACTCAGAGTTTTGTCTTAAATGTTTCTTAACAAAAATTATCACATTTGTGGTCTAAAAGGTTATGTCATCAATGTTAAGAACCTATCGATCTTTACACAACACAGACTTAATCATATCTTAACATTGTAACGGGATCAGGTTATGAATGCAGCACCCTTTATTGGATCACGTCACTATAACCTAACCTAGAACTATTGAGATGAAACAAAGAATGCGTTATCGAAGTTCAGAGACACTGGTTGTATTTGTGCACAAAATATTCCCTTGTAATCACAATTTTGGACGCATAATGAAAGTCAATAAAATATATTTTCTTGCAATCAATCAGTCGTATTTCCTACATAACACGCCACAATTTTATAACTAACATTACGTCCAAACTTCGGTCCCTACCTCCAAAATTGGCGATATTGTAGAATTTAAAGCCCTAAAATTATTTTTGAAAATATAAGGTTCTGTATGAGATCAATAACGAAATCTAAATAACCCACTTTGTCAAATCGATTGGTATAATACATAATTATCATAAGTAGTGAATTATTTTTTCAGATTTCTATTTGGTTAAATATGTATTTGGAAACCAAAACCAGATTAAACAGTTAAAGCATTGCGCAGCGATATTTGAATAATATCTGTTACAATTGTAAATATTGTACGGCATAAATATCTCTTACAAAATGTGTAAGAAATGTCTGATATTATTTTTGTTTCGTTTCAGGCCCTTCCATCGTTATTCATGCTCTTTCTGGAGTGCATGCTCAAAACCCCAAGAAATGCAAGTAAAATTATAATAAACCCCCTTGATATTTATAAATGTGAAAATTCGTAAGATATTGGGTGGTTGTAAGTCCTTCATGCTTTAACCGTTGAACAGATTAGGCTGAAACTTGGCATACAGATAGTTTACATTCCAGAATAGTACATAGGATAGATTTTATCCCGATTATGGCTTACCTTGGGATAAATCAAATATATTTTTTAACTACTCTTCCGCGGGCGAAGCCGCGGCGTCGTCTAATGTGTAAATCAGTCAGATAAAATAAAATACATCAAAATCGCGTGTCACTTCATCCCATAAGAACTCCAATTTCATAAGTAGGGACCCAATACAAAAATACGAATTATTACATTACATAGTTATAGCTTAAAAATAAATTTAAAAAACCGCCTAATACCTATGGATGACGTGCTATTAACATATTTACATGCGTTAGCGGCTACATTCTTAGGAATAAAAAATATATTTATTATTGTATTCAAAATGACTTCATTATTCATTACTATTGTTTGATGTTTACATTCTGTTACTGGTTTGTCTCTGAAACAAATTACATAAAAAAATAAGAGTAAATGTGTGTATGTATAATGTATACCTCGTTTTTTTCATCGTGATATAAAAGGTCAATCTTTTCACAACTTTTATTAATTTAATTAATTAAAAAAATATTTAGAAGTATACAGAAATTTGTTTTAACATCGAATTATTGTTTATTCTTTAGTTTTTGTTAATTTGTGTCTGTCTTATTTTTAAATCGATAATTACAACAAAAAGACAGTGTAAGAATCGAGGTATACAGTCACAAGCATATGTATCTAAACCTCCCAGAAAACCAACTTCCCGGTCTCCAATTGAGATGAAATTTTGCGTACATATTATATTAATGACACTAATAATACTATTATTATTAAACCTCCATCTCCATCATCAGATCAACTCAATTTCATAATATTGTAGTTTCGTCCCATTAATATATGCATGCAAAATTTCAACTCAACTGGACAACGGGAAATTGGTTTTCTGAGTCAGATAATTATGCTTGTGGCAGTACCTCATACTGACAACATCCTTATGACGTCATTAGTTAAAGGTAAAGAAATGGTGGTCTCTTTGTCTTAGGTATTGAGTGTTCCCACCTTGAAAAAAAATATTTGAATCTTTTTGTTGTATTTGTTATACAAATTACAATAAATATATGCGTTCGATATCATTACTTATTTGGTCACAACACTAAAACTATCAAATTAGAACTGTCATACCCGTAGTAAGTAGTCTTAACCAGTAGTAAGTAAGGCTTACATCTTGTAATACTATTTTTTCTACTAACTATTGTAAATAGGGTAGGTCGTCTGAATTAATAATTATAATATCTTACCTACGGACCACTTCGAAGGGTTATTGAGGCGGTCCGGGGTATCTATTCCCCATCAAATAAGGGGAAGCGTCTTGTTTGCTATTGGAAGTTCCAGGCGTCGGCACGGGGGGATTCCCCCTTACATTTGCACCATACATGGGCGTCGTCGAACGGTAATACATCATGTTGGTATCTGTAAATATTACCAGTTTATGTTAGAAACCATTAAAAACGGCCAAGTGCGAGTCGGACTCGCGCACGAAGGTTCCCTTCCGTCATCGATAAAAGAGCACGTGTATTGTGATGATAATGAAAAATAATAAATAACCCCCCCTTAATGTTTTATTTTTGGTATTTGTTGTTATAGCGGCTACGGAAATACATAACTTGTGAAAATTACAGCTTCCTAGCTATTATGCCTTAACCTGCTGATAGACAGACAGCAGATGCACAGTAATAGGGTCCCGTTTATACCTTTTAGGTACGGAACCCTATAAAAGTAAGGGACATGCTGTCTGATTGGATGGTTATCTTACTAAATTTCACCCACTTCCTGGTGTCCGATTAAGCCAAAATTTTATACACTGGTCCAGTCCTGATGACAATGCATGTTTATAATAAGCATGATGTGATACTGCTACCAGGATTGGCTCCAGACGATTCAACTTCTCAACGGTTACCAGTAGGGACTTCAAATTTTGCACTTTTTTACTTTTTAGTTCTTTTTCTTAACAAGTAATAAAAGCTTGTTTTTTTTTTTTAAATTCTTATGAGTTTATTTTCACATACGAATTCATTTACACAAAATACAAACAAACTGTACTTACTATTTGGCACTGAGTATGGTTGACTGTAATAATTTCTATTGGGGGGAGGTGCGGGTACCGAAGGCATCGGTGGTTGAGGAAGCCCGGGGGCCATCGGTTGCATCGGGGGCCCTGGTTGCATCGGGGGCCCTGGTTGCATCGGTGGCCCTGGTTGCATGGGCGGTGCGGCCTGCATGGGGGCCCCCGGCTGCACGGGAGGTGCGGGCTGCGGAGGGGGCGCCATGTTGTGGTACCCTGAGGGGCCCGCCACAGGACTCTCTACCATCGGTCGAAACCTCTGGTCATTTAAGTAACTATTGGTTGCCATTCGCGGCAACGATTCCTCCACCTTTTGCCCGTTGTATCGTCCGAATGAGTTTACACCATTATTATTGACAGTTGAATTTAATTTTATATCGAGTTTTGAGGGCTGCTGCGCATTGCTTGTATTTGCTGAAATTAACAATTGATTTCATGTAACATTTTATAAATTTACTCGGTGGACATCTCAGGTCTGAGGCATCAGATAAGGGCACTCAATCTTAACGAATTCTAACGCCATACCAGGGATATAAAATATCTGAAATCTATTTTATTATTCAAACATGTATTGTGGCTATGTACTGGTTATTACGTACGCTCGAAAACATAACCCTCCTCACAAAGTGGGGTAAAAATAGCATAAAGATGGAAACAGTACTCACAGTTGCGTATGAATCCCGTGATCGCGTCAATTACAGAGTTGGGCGAACTCGGCATCGTATGGTTTCGTCTGCTAAGGTTTGCTACACTTTGTAGTAAAGAGTCGTCTGTACGTAATGACGGTGGCGGGTTCTGAAACAATAATTAAATAATTATAACCCGACACTAGAATCGAGCCACCCTATATACCTCGTCTTTTTCGTCGTGATTTAAAAAGTAAACAATCTTGGCACTACTTTTTTTTATATCATTAATTTAAAATATTTAGATGTATACAGAAATATATTTTAACATTAAATCATTGTTTATTCTTTAACTTTTTTTAATCTGTGTCTGTCTTATTTTTAAATCGATAATTACAATATGAAGACACTGTAAGAATGTTTACTTTTTAAATCACGACGTAAAAAACGAGGAATACGTATTTTTATCCCCGGCGCAAAAAGAGGGCTGTTCTACGTTTGACGTACCTGTGTAAGTCTGTCTGTGGCAACGATACGAACGATGTGTGTAAACCATTTGTATGCCAAGTTTCAGCCTAATCTGTTTAACGGTTAGAACGTGAAGGACTAACATCCAAATATCTTACAAATTTTTTAATTTATAATATCAAGGGGGTTTATTATAATTTTACTTACATTTCTTGGGGTTTTTAACATGCACTCGAGGAAGAGCATGAATAACGATGGAAGACCCTGAAACGAAACAAAAATAATATCAGACATTTCTTACATATTTTGTAAGAGATATATTTGCCGTAGAATATTTAAATTTGTAACAGATATTATTCAAATTATTTATTTATTTCTTTTAAAGATCTAATTGCTTTGGATATGACAAGAATGAAGGGTTAGAGATTTGAGATGTACGAAATAGGGTAAAAGCAATGTATAATTAAAAGTGGATAATTCAAGTATTTATTGAAGAAAACATAATATTTAATTACAATCCTGGCGCAGTGAAATACATAATAATATGTTTAATATTTTAACATCATAGACAAACCATATAGGATCTCCATTTAAAGGGTCTTGGGTTTGCTTCCCAGCAAGGCATAATATTGAATGATGAATTTAAATTTCTTCTATTTGGGTTGGTTGATTTAATTTTAAGGTCGATTGAATTCCATTAACAAACGTAAAATTTAAATACATTATCACTTACCGAACTAACGGACGACGCCTGGCTGAAATCTGCTAGAATATCTTGTAATTGAATTTGAGGTATGCCCTGAAAATACAGCGATAACATATTATATCATATAATACAAATACTATTTATAATAGCTCAGCTACGATAAACAGATCGCCTAGCATGCATAAGCACATGTACCTACAATATAAATAGCTGCATCTAGAAAAAAGTGTATGGGCCTGTTTCACAATCGTTGAGTAAAGTTCTAAGTTACTTTGAACTTATTTGCACGGTAAACCAGTAAATTGCGTTTCACAATTTCACTTTAATTAACGTATGATTGTGAAATGTATAGAGAGTTAACGGAAGGATTTACTCTCTGAGTAGCTTACTTTATAAATAATTTACTTATAGTATGTGAAACAGACCCTATGATTAATAATTTATATTAATGTTTCGTGAATCAGTTTCTGAAAAAATTATATACTGGTGTTATTTATTAAATGGTAACTGATTAAAAGTAAAAAAATGAATATAAAAATAAAGTAGAAGAAAATAATTAAGCATGGTTACAGGTAGAAGGTGTAGGTAAGATTGAAATAAATTGTAGTCTATTTATTGACGAAATTTTCTTTAGACTTTAGTGAAGTAATCAGGCCATTTCTTCATATTTTTAATCTACTTTTAGAGTCTACTACCTACCTGTTGACCCAAATTTTAATTTTTTATTCAGTTAAAAGACATTGTTAAGAACTATTCACAATGTAACTAGATATGGTACCTGTACTGTACCATACTACCTGGTGATGTTTTCCTACAAATTAAAATAGTTTCCGCCTTTCAAAGTAAAATGTGCCCGTCGGGGACTCCATTGTCGTTTAGGGCAAAGAAAATCTATTGATCTTTTCGTCCCTTCCGTCCCAACTATTCCTTATTATACGGGGTATACCAAAACGGTCGGAAGATTATCAGGTAATTTTTCCTTTACAATCTTTCCGAGGTTTATACCTACGACCTATCCTATGGGTACAGCATAGGTAGCAAAACCTTCCTCATTTATCAGAATGGATCAGAATTAATGGGAACCGTACAAAGAATTTTAAAATTTACCCGTACCCACGTCACATGGGTTTAATAGACCCGACACAAACAAAACCCAATTTTTTTTTTACTTTGAACATACCTACTTAAAGCATTTTTTATAACTACGGTCCTTACGTCGTCAAGTATCTTGCCAATTGGTTGCAACGGTCAAACTCGGCATAGTTAAAAGTCTGATTTTTAGGGTACCGTAAAAAATTCTGTCTGTCTGTCTGCGTCTAAGCTCAAAGACCCTTAGGACTAAAAATAAAAAGATATTTGGCATGTGTATAAATATTACGCTGATAAAACAGATAGTAAAACTTAATTTTTTAGACTAAGCTGTAAATTAAAATTTATACATAACATCGCAATTATATTTCTACGGCATTAATTCATTTTTGACTGACTATAATTTATTTCAAGCTATATAGAAAGAAAAGAGAAGAGTATAACGATATAAATAGAAAAGATAATATAAAAGAAAAGAGTATAACCGACACTTCATACAAGGAATAGTTTGACATTCGCATTAGCACAATAAATAATATATCAACACGATTTTAAGAACATGCTCTGGCGTAAATATCGAATATAATTTGCTGCACAAGCGTATTCATTCTTGCTTCATCGAAATAAATCTAAGACCAAATCATGTGCGCTAATAACAAGAAGTACGTACGATTGAACAGCGTCTAAATACACATTAACAAAAACTTATTTGACGTACATTGTATAATCATAAGTCATGTACTGTTTTATTTTATTGTAAATAAAAAATATTATATCTAAAAGCACCCAGTTATATTAAATTACTTAATTCTCCAGTTTCATATAACACAATGTACGTCAAAAATGCGCAGAACGAATTCTAACGCTTCAACACAAATTCATATAAATTCAAATAAAGAAATAAAAAGTGAGAATGTTTTTTCTTAAAAAAGACAATTTCGCTGTAATTAATCACACAACAAAAGCATAGAAAACAAAGTAAAAACATTCCCCTTTGAACAAATTTTATTTTATATATTTTTTTTTGTTTATCTTTTCAAATTATATACACACTCACATACAAATTAATGTCGGTTTTAATAAGCGCCGGTGGAGTTGGCGAGTTTATATTTACCAATAACTGGTAAATATATATCGACATTTTTTAAATGAGAAAAAATATACCTAAAATAAGGGATGATAATAAGTGAAAAGGATGTGCGCAAAAATAAAACGGTGTAATGAGTTTCATACCTGAATACTGTAATAAAATAACTACTGAGATTCGGATATGCGCCGACGACTGTCAACTAAATACGTACTGTATTCAACAAGGAGTGAAAATTCAAAAACAAAACAAATAAAAAATTATAAACCCGAAGTAAATTCAAGACGAGTATAAAGTATAAAGCATTTTTATATTTTCTAGCGAGGTAGTACAATTACAATTCTTATGTAGAATGTAAAAACGGTTTTTCTTATTTCCTATAATAATATTGTACCTATATTATAATTATTTGATTGCTTGTCAACTATATACTATTGGTTTTAAGTAGCCCTTTTTCGACTACTAACTTGTCTTTTAATTATTTGTATGACAAAAAGCAAAAAAAAATAGTATATCTTCGTAGATTTGTTATTGAGTCACTACTTTGCGACAGTTAAATTGTAATATATATTGATGCTTCTCTTTAACAATTCAGTAACTCTTCTTAAATGCATTGTGTATTTTGACGCTTGATTATTAATATTGGAGTCAAAAAACCCTAATTGTTATCAATGTTTTCATAAATACTTCTAAATTGCCTTGATTTTCTTCTTTATTTACGTCGTCTATGTACACGGTGAATTGCTTTCTGCATCACCAGAAGGAGGAACTGGATTTTTTTTCTCATTCTGCCCATGAATATTCTTCTATTTTTCTGTAAGAAAATTAAAAAATATTATTCTTTATATATTTACACCTTACTCGCCTATTTACGGTATAAGGAGAGGTCAAAAATTCCGCGGAGAGGCAGTAGGAAAGTAAAAAGAATATGGTGTCGATTTTCTTTTTTAATACAATCCCCCATAACCCTAATACATTACTGTAATTAGATGTGTTTATTATTTCGAAGCACACGAAGCTCGTGTTGGGCAGCCATCCGAATATGACTCGTGCTCAGATGCGTTGTTCTGCAAAAGCAGTACCTTTCGCAGGGTTTCCTCGTTTCTTCAATATTTTTATAACTGGTCAAGCTTTCCCGTCATGGAAATAACGTCTCTTCTAATTCCATTTTTTTAACTTGCATGTTAAAATTCTGTGCGAGTGGAATACCTTTTTTAGGCCACTTCAAATCTTTTTTGTATTTGGACTTCCAACGATGAACTGAAGGTCCAATCAATCGATTAATAACAAACTGGTTCGAAATTTTAATCTTGCTGTTTTTATATTACACGAAATAATTGTCACGATCATTTTTTTAAGTGGCTTGAGCATTCTTTGCATAAATCCTGTGCTGTTTTTGATATAATTAAATGGCTGTGGCCGGCAATGTCTCATATAAGATGTTTCGCTGTCCATTCTCAATGTCTCATATAAGATGTTTCACTCTGTCCATTCTCAATGTCTCATATAAGATGTTTCACTCTGTCAATTTTCTTTTAACTTTGTTGTTTAAATAAATACTGTGTCACGCAACCAGATGTTATTATTTTTCTCGCGTTTACGAAATAAAATTTTCTCCTCTGTCCCTCAAAATTAAATTTTCTCTGCACTTTGTACAAATAAAATTTTCTCCTGGCTTTGTCAAATAAAACTTTCTCCGTAGCCGATGAACAATTCCAGACTGAGTTGTTGATCGTTACTAAATTATTAAACAGCACAATAATTACATTCAAGCTTGATAAATGTTGCAGGGCAATTATGAAAGTGCAGGTTGGCTCAAATCCTTATTAAAGATGATCAATTCATGCAGGATGGCAAAATGCATGTAAAATGATATAATAAATGTAACGTGCGTTGATTGCCAGAAAGAAAGTGTGATTTATTCCAATGCTATATGACTTTTAAACGTATGACGACCACGATGCCGCATTAGGTATTTAATAAACCATGCATTATTAAATGTAGCATAGTAAAGCAGGGCACAGAGTGAAAAGTATTTCTTTATGATTTGAGAATAATTATATCTTCGCTAATTTAATTCGCAGTTTGGACGGCAAGCTTTGTACAATGAGGCGTCAATATGACGAAAGTCATACTTCTAATAGTATTTTTCTCGAAAGGTTTGCAATAGCGTGAAAAGATTTTAAAGAAGTTGGAGACAGATTTAAGCAAAGCCCAAGGTGTACCACAATCAACACTTAAATTTTAACAACTACCTAAAACAGATGCACTTAATATTCACGAACGCGGAGCATTACAGTTCCCATACATTACAACAGCTAGTGAAAATAACTATCTAAAAAAAATCGTGTGCTGTGCATCGCTAAGAAAAATCGTTGAATATTAATCGGGAGCTGTCACTGCCTTTTCTTTTATACCCTTCGATTTTTTGTCAGCCTATTAATTACAAAAATAAAGCGGGAAAAGTACACAAACAATCCTTAATTATAAATACTAAGAAAACAAGTTACTCACCTTCCATAACAGGAACTAATTCAGCAATTTCTTTAAATAACACTAATCATCATCACGTGGTTGCGGTGTTTGTTTCGCCAAATCGAAGTTCTTGCCACATCAATGCTAACTCTTCTGTTATTGAACTGATGAAAACGTCATATTATAGTTGTCAACGATCAATTTTATTGATGTTACCCGACACAGCGCAACTTTTGCGCGCAGCCCGCCAAATCATCGTCAATTTAATAAAACAAATCACACTTTTCATATCGCCGCACACGCTTATTACAAACTTGGAACGCTACTTTTTTAAATAGTGATAGCTGGAGACAATAACCGACCGACCGACCGAGAACTCTGAAGAATTTAATGTCGTAGCGCGCCAGGAATACTGCAGAACGCTTAGTTATACTTACTTATAGGTACCGCACCTACATTTTGTATGCAAGTCATTTGATGCTTATGCCATTCTGATACCGGCATAGCACACGTAGGTTAACGCCAACACACATTTAAAGTATTGCAATTATAGCCTATAAAATAGATCTGATGATAAAACTCGAACAACTAAACCAATAAAAATGTGAATTATACAAGCCGTTTAATGCTTTTTATAAACTAGAGCAAATTGTGGCACAAGACAAAAGCATTTACTAATTTTGCTGCTATTGCAGATGAATCCAACGCTTTCACATACGAACTCCACAAAGCTCTATGCTCGAATTTGCACGCTACCGATAAAAAATAGAAGCTCAACTCAAATAAAGTAAAGAGCATGCCAACATTGCCAACCTATAGATATTTTACGTATGGAATCACTATCAAGTTACAAAGCAATAGCGAAAATAATCAAATGACTGCAAATTCAACTTGCTATAAGTAATTCCAGTTTATAAACACGTAGGTAAAAGCTTTGAAATTAGTATTAACTATGGGGCCGTTAAACTATTACGTACCGCAATTTTTTCTTGTAAAATTTTGTAATGCGTTACATAGGTGGGAGAGAAGTCTAACAACGCGTTACGTTACATTGTGTTATTATTACATTGTGTTGTTATTGTACATTACGTGAAAGGGGTGAAAAATCTTAACAAATTGCGTTAAATAATACTTCAAGGCTCCCTATGTTATATCTATTAACTTTACAATATCAACGTTAGTGTTTGTGGAAAAAAATTAATCGTGTAACTTCAGAATGACTTGACCGATTGGTTCACAAAATATTGTGTAGTCGAATTTAGTTGATATTAAGGCTACGTGTGACTAAAATGACTTATATTTAAATGGATTGCAGAATCTAGATGACAAGCGAGTGCACAAGGAAACAGATATTGACTTACCGTATATAACTATTCCATCTATAGTTGATACTGCATCGTGTACATAATTCGCGACAGCAGCGCTAATAAAAATACAACCATATCAACCTATTGTCTATCTATAAAAGGTAGATGCAATGGAAAACTGAAATATGCAGTTTGTATTCCTAATTCCCGATCGTAGTAAAGTGGACGGTTGACTGCTAGTGAGAAAAATTTCTTGACCGACTTCGAGGCTACAAAAAACAATTAGGCCCAGTTTTCGCCAATTTAAAGTTACCGAAACCATAAAAGCCCATCAAATAAATTTAAAAACTCATAAAAAACAATACTTGTCAAAAAACCCAAGTCTAACCCAAGACATCTAGGTAATAACACCAAGTCGGTTATTAATTTTATATTTATAAACTGGACCGAAATTGAAAAATATTTTAGTTTTTCCTTTATTCATACACTTAACACTAATTGTTTTCTAGTTTGAAGCTTCTATGCTTGCTAGAAGTGCCTTAAACTTTTGATGATCGTCAGTGAGTGAGTGACAAAATTAAGAAACTTTAACTAGTTATAATTCTTAAACTACTGGTTCAAATTAAATGAAATTTAAAATATACCGTGTTTATACAATGCCTGCTTGGTTGCTAAAAAATCAGGTTTCTAGTTTTATCCTAAACGTAGTTATAGGACATCGAAATGACCTGAAATGCTTCGAGAAAAGAATTTTGCTAGACTTGGCGGGGGCACTGCCGTGCCCCCAGATAAACATTTCCTCATTTTCAGTTTAAGTAATTTTAATTTAGTATCACAATATTTGTTATGTCCTGTGTGTCCAATTAACAAAATGTTCAAATTTCAACAATTAGTATGGTGTGCATGTGACCTTATTTACGAATAAAATTTTATTTTTATGATTCAAGTGGAGTCACAGTGTAGGCATAAATTAAATAAAAAAAAATAGTAATAAATCAAATAAAGATTTTTAAGATGGAATTGTCAATTCCTGGACAACATAATTTACTAAATTGAATACTTTGGTTGAAATTACGCTGTATATTTTGACCGTTTCAAAAATATCCTATTTAAATATAAAATCAACTGTTGGTGTATGCCTATCCCAAGGATTCAATTACGTTGCAAATTGTAACGGACGATGCAGGTAAAATGCGTCACTTCACTATATCATGGGTTGGGTCAGATTTGTCCTTTTATTGTTTTCGACATTTTTAGGCATTATAGTTGATACAAAATTTACAGAAGGGGAGACGGGTTTTATAGCCACAGTACCTACGATCTTCCCTGCCTGTCTGTCACCTGCTTCGGGGCTTTAGCAATAATATCCCGCCCTTTTCTGTAGATTTCCAAGTCTATGTACCGTCAAAAAAAAACTATTAAGCTTTCTCTGTCTAGCGTATTTTTGCTAGGATCAGGAAAACTAACGAAACCATTAAACTATGGTATCAACTTTTCCAGTTGCAATGTAGAATTTCTAGTAGTGAAATTCTATTGTACTTGGAACAACATGTCACATTGACACAGAAATATTAACAGTTCAGTATAGGAAATCTATATCTATCTATACTAATATATAAAGCTGAAGAGTTTGTTTGTTTGAACGCGATAATCTCAGGAACTACTGGACCGATTTGAAAAATTCTTTTAGTGTAAGATAGTCCATTTATCGAGGAAACCTATAGGCTATATAACATCACGCTATGATGAATCGAAGAGGAGCAGCAAAAAAAATATTCCAGAAAAGGGGAAAATTACGCGGGCGGAGCCGCCGGCGACTTCTATCCAGAGATAAATGAAAGAACTGATCAGCAGTCGAAGATTGAAATACAAATTCAAAATCATCAGTTCTCTAACCCTCGAAATGTAAGATGGGCTCTGGGCACATCGAATTTTATTTCAATGTTCTAAAGATTCCATTTTTAAATAAATCAAAAGAAACCCTACTGATATGATCCCGATTTTGGGTTTCGGTGACGAGGTAGCTACTCTCGAGGCTTTGTCCATGGCACGTAATGTTAGGGTTTTTTACCTGCCCATAGATACCCCACTATCCTTCTAGAAACAACCCCAAAATATTTTTGTATCGCTCGAAGGGTCGAGGAACCCTTCGAAGGACCCAGTAATAATAGGAACCCTCGTTTTCCTTTTTGGTAGGTACGTTTCCATTTTGTTGGATGTAGGTATAAGGGCGGCGGTTACCACTTGCCAGCTTGCGACCCATCTGCTGTTAGGTAGGCTACCTTCCGAGACAAAAAGATGCTTTTGTGTATTCAGTTAAATATACGCAAATCGTTAAATTTGGGCTACGAAAATGTGTAGACCTTCACAGTCAGGTAATGAAGCTTTGATGGGGAAATGTCCCGGGATCGTCAACAAAAACGTTATTATTCTACAAACCGTCATGCGCTGGTAAAAATTAATGAAAAAGGGCGAAGGGCCCTGGAGAGGTATTTTTGCTTATCGGGACCGCTGTTGAACTTTCTATAAGATATTTGTGAGTTGACTCAAAAATGCCACCTCGTTAGTTCACTTGGTTATGGCTAAAAGAATTCTATCGTTACGGTTTGTTCCATATACGTTGCTTTCCTTTCTTCCCAGCGTGGCCTCAAAGAAGGGATTGCACCTAAAGTACGTTGGCATACACCTATCTATCCTATGGCATGCATATGTATATCCTCCAAAGAAGCTCAGTACTAAGTCAACACGTCAATGTGGCCTCCCTATAACCCTCTCTTCTGACGACCTATCTGACCCTCGATATTTGGCAAAAATACCTATTTTGTACCTACATTTCCCTATCTTCCCTGTGAATACTTGGAATCGGCTTGTGGAAGTGAACTTCCGAAGTCTCTGCATCGTATCAGATCTTGTATTTAAAACAAAGACGCATCAAAAATTCAATATCATTCATTCATATAGGTATCAATGATACACTTATGCACGTCATTTTTTTTTAATCTATCTAAACGTCTGAACGTTAACGTTACCAACAAAAATGCGTCGTTCACTTTTTACTGTCCAGGAAATACAATAGCTACAAAAATAATATTCTACCTTTCTTTTTGACCAAAAATTCAACATTTGGCACCGTATTTTATAACTTTTTATTATTGTTACTTACATTGATACAATCCATTGGAAAAATCCTTTCGGAAAATTCTTAACAGCGAAACAGTACAGTTTAAATCTAATAAAAAAAGTCTTACTGCTTTGGTTGGACTGTAATTAAAGTCATATTTTTGTAGACTCGACAATCTAGGCTCTGTAAGTTGACTGAAATTAATTTTACTTTTAAAGACAAAGAAAATATAATTAATTTCGCTTTTTACTAAAAAATAGAGTATGTATTTACGCAGCGCAGCATTTAAATGTAAAAAAGTGTAATATTTTATTCCTTTACTTTTTTTAACTATTTGAAAGTTATTTTGTTAAAGAAATAGGAAAGTTTAAACCAACTTAAAAGTTTAATATCCTAACGTACGCTTCGTAATTTACGCGCACAGCAATACTTGCAGCGCAAAAAGGATTGTCCGATTCTTTTTTCAATTATATACAGGGTGGCCAGGGAGTTGACGTCCAAAGCTAAAATTTAGATGCCTCACGATGTGCTGTATCCAAATCACCCCCATGTATGTTAGCCGATTTTGCATAGTTTAGGAGATATAATTTTTTTAAAGTTTTTTTTCATTATTTTCACCTAACACTGGTTTTCGATTTTTTGCTCATTCTGTTGAATACTTTTATTTAATTTTTATGATGATAATTAATAACCATAGTACTAATTATTACCCTGAAAAGTACGGTCAGGCTAGGCGATGCGAAACTTACTAAAAACTTAGACCAAAGCTCAAAATTACTGCTTGAGCTTAGTATTTACAATTTTCAAGGTGTCAAAAAAAAATTAAATTGGGGGGTCTATGCGTTCTAAGTATTCTTAAAAACTTGCTGGGTCTGTTAGCAATAAAACAAGACCAAATTAGGCGGATAATATTAAGAACTTATTCTCTTTAACTGACTTTCCAAATGAAATGAGATATTTTTAAGCTTTGAAGATTTTAGTATAAAACATAAATAACACATTTCTAATATTGCAGAACTCATTTTTACATGCCCATTTTTAAGATCTGTTAAAAAAAGTTGTTACCTCTCACTCACTTATTCATGTCTTGCTCAAACAGTACAAATGTGGTAGTGACTGTCTAAGTAAATTTTGATATAAAAGGAACAATTGACTTATAGTAAAATACAGTCGATAGTTTTAAAAATCCTTATTTTATAACAAATTTTCAAATTGTCGTCCTCCCACAGAAATGCACAACCTGCATCTGCGCAAAAAAAAATTCTTTAATTGTTGAAACGCTTAATGTGAAACGTTAGGTGAAAATAATGAAAAAAACTTTAAAAAAATATATCTCCTAAACTATGCAAAATCGGCTAACATACATGGGGGTGATTTGGATACAGCACATCGTGAGGCATCTAAATTTTAGCTTTGGACGTCAACTCCCTGGCCACCCTGTATATTACATACACCATTACATTTCATTATTGACGCTAAAATGGCCTACTTAAGTTGTACAAATACAAAAGTATTGCACGCAGCGCATAGCGATATGATGAAATGGGATGAAAATTGACTGTAAAGGTGTATGCAAAATGAATAAAACTTCAAGATTGATGAAAATCGACGCTAGCTTAACAAATCGGACGACCGATAGTAACTTCATAGTGAACGCGCTAAGCCTTCTTTAATAATTATGAAATATTTATATGTCCTAGGCGTGACGCGAGCAACAAATATATTCATTTATAACTGTTATATTTTTAATGTTTCATTGCTTATGCTCACTATCTTTTAAATGAGAACCATCAAAAATAATATAAACAGCGCAAGTTTAAACAAAAAGCTATTTACCTCAATATGCTCCTCAATTTTACGACACACGTCGGGTCGAACGAATGATCTTAGTAAATATTTCACGTTTTCATATTCAGTTGTCTTATTATTGTATATAATTTTCTGTAATTCTTGTTCAATTTCCAACTGTTGAACTTCGTTTTTACAGGCCTCAACCCTAAAAAAATAAAAGTACAGTTAATAAATAAATTCAAAGGACGACATACCTGTATACCGGAGGAATATGATCCTCCCGAGTGCAATTTCTATTAATAAATAACTTTGATACGTCGTTATATCAGGCACACAGTTTACTAGCGGTATACAGGTGAAGTACACATGAAATCAAATCATCTAACAATTGAATACTCCGCAAAAATCATCAATATTTTTTGTTGACTTTAATTGCTCATCATAGACAAAATTCAACTTAAAATAGTTAACCTCCGATATACAGTATAAAATATATACATGATAATCGTGTATAATATATACATAAACATTTATATATGCATTCCAGGATACCCGTAAGAAACAAAATTAAAATAATATGAATAATGTTTAATTAAAAGTGGAAGTGTCGCAACACGACGGCGTGGTTAGTTAGCAGTAGCCGCAACGGCCAAACAACGCAAGGGAAGTCGCCGCGCAGTACTTTCAGTGCAACGCTTCTTTAAGAGATTGCCTCCCATTCAATATGTTAATATTTATATAAAGCTAAATAAAATTAAAATCAAGTAATCATAACATAAATTATCAAATAAAACATAATTGTATATTCAATTCAACATTACCATTGTGCAGTAGGGATCAACGAGGTATCGAATCATTGTGTTTGTTTTCCCAAATCTAAATCTTTTCGCCTTATTTATACAATTAGGCTGAATGTGGACCTTTGTTCGCATAGCATTTGCTTTTGGATACATAACTGATGCTGAATGCGCTTTTCGTGACCCCGATTCAACTTTATCTATGTTAAAGTACATTTTAAGCTTAAGCGATCTAGGAAACACTCTTATAATTATTATAATGTATTAAAATTCGCTCACAAATTTACTTTGATAATACGACGCGCTTTGTTCGCTTAAAAACATACTCGCAAACTCTTTTCGTCGAGATTTTACAAGATTTCATTTACATCTAACAGATGTCTAGTAGTTTTGGAAATTTAAAGCGTTGACGTAAAATAAACTCTATGTCAACGTATCAATGTCCATGCAGACAATATTGTAAGACATACGATGTTTCAAACCTGAGCTGTAGCTGCAGACAGCTTGGGCAAGTTTCTTCTTCGAGTCTGAACTCCTCTGCTTTCCTTACTTTGGATGGACCAGCTGAGAACAGAATTATACGCGAAGCCAACCAAAAATTAGCAAAAGTAGTAGTTAATATATCTTAAGCATACGAGAAATACATTTTATCTACGCTTTCCGTGTCGTCGGACTATACTGCACTGGTGATATATTTAAAGGTGGTAGGTACATGTACATGCTTGCTGGTTCACTTTTTATTTGAGAAACGCAAAAGCATTGCTTTAGAAACTAAACGCCAATTCATATTCTAGTAGCCAAAGAGGGAGTCATTAGGGAAAGTATAATAACATGGAATATTTTATTCGGATTCATCATTTTAAACTCAATCATGTTACGGGATTTTACATCGGAGACTGACAAGGTTTCGCTTCACTGCTCAGTTATTAAGTTTAAACTAATAATGAATTCAAAGTGTATGAATGAAGTTAGAAAAATATTTAAATTCATCGCATTGCACTTTAAAACTCGGAAAGTTTGCCATGAGAAATATTAATGTGGACAGTGGTGTGTAAAATAATTTTTATTTGCGGTATAAAACAATAACTTGTTAAACGTCACGCATGTTTAAAACGGTCGCGACTAGAGCCAGATATATATATAAAGAGTAATATATATGTCGAGTTAATATCATGTATCACTATGTCTTTGTATCACTATGGCACAAGTGACTAAGGAAGTAAGTATCAAAAGCAAATTTTCTATTCGGTGCATGGTTACATCTATTTCGCTTAGAATCTAGCGGAGTGCGCTCAGACACGGGTCACGGCGTCCTTTCTAATTTTATTTATATAATGCACTTTAAATATATAGGCGTTTCACAATGTATCCATGTTATTAATGATCTTTTTATGTTCTCAATGTTAATTTGTTCCCCCAATATATACCTACGAGTATCACTGCTCGAGTATATTTCATAAATTGTTAATACATTTCTTTATATTTCTTATTTACTACTTTAGTTCAAAGTCCAATTCCATACAATTCTAAAATTAAAATGTACTATTCCATTAGTCAAATTTGGAAAATATCTATTTTACTCATTGCATCAAATTACAAGAAAGCATGCAAATATGATTAGGACTTTTTATAATTTTGTAGACCACTTTTTGACATTGTTTGCAAAAAACTATATTTTTAAAAAGTATTACATAAAGATACAGTCAAAGTTTCTTATTCGCATATTAAACGGTATTTAGTTAAACGGTAATTAAACAATTATACAGCAATTATCACAATAATTATTATTCATAATGTATTCATGTTATAAATTAGTCTATAACTGACAGCCATATTTCTTCAAATTATAATAACGATTGATATGAGCGAGTGAGCATTATAAATTTCGGTGTAAGTATGAGACTTACATCAAAATTTTCTACCTAACGAAATTTTCGTTTTTTAAATCGTTAATTTCATTTATAAAGTAAAAATTGAACATTATTCATAAATAATTTTATAAATACAGTTTATACAAAATGCTTAAAACGGTACTGCAAATAAGGAACTTTGACTGTACGTAAATTATTTGATAGAACACGGAAACCGTAGTTTTAATATTCACTGTTTCTCTTATATTTCTGTTGAAGCCAACTTTTATACTACCAAACTCGGAAGAGAAACAATGTTCTTATTAATAGAAGGAGCTTGCAAATAGTGCAACTATAGATAAACTGACAAGTTTAAACAAAAATATAAACGAAATTATTACGAATTAAAAACTGAAAACTATTTGTTTACACTTGTCAATATTTTGACTTATCCGAATATCTGATATTCGCTAAGGCTTACATTTCTGAGTCACCTCGAGCTTTGTTATCGCTTAGCAAAAATGTTTTTGACTTTTCTTTAAAATATACTAGAGGCTGTTCTTTTTGTTAAGGACTACAAAGTTGAACTTTTTTTTAAAACCATCATAATAAGTGATTTGCTTACCTTCTGTTTGTATTCTGCGTTTAGTGGCTCCGGATTTTGACTGTATGTTTTGAGATCCTGAGGGTAACGGAGGCGGAGGGACGCTGGCGTCAAACCTAGCGAAATAAACAAATACATTAAGAATCTTAACTCTCCACAATGGATATTATCCATAGAAAGGCAATCATGATTATTGAAAATAATTCATGCATTCAATTAAGTAGATTTCAGTGTCTTAAGAGCTAATACGTACCTATAATATCGCACGTGATATTACGATGAAAAAGATAGTTATACAAATAAATAAAATTAGAGTGTCTGTTTGTAATATAAAAATTGCCGCTTTTTCCTAAATACGTATGTATGTATACCGGGTACATATACCAAAATACTAACTAATACTAATCTCTGAAATGGACCAATTTTGACTGGTCACTAGAAGATAGTTGATGCAATAAGGACTAACTTAGGCTATTATTTTTACTTTCGTTTCGGCATAAATTTCCCGAAACGAAGCGAGGACGGGTCCACTAGTTCTAAATATATTTATGCATTTGAGAATTGTTACAGATTTTTAAACCGTAACCTCGAAAAAAAATATTGTTTTCAACTACAGAGACATCACATATACCTCGTTTTTAACGACGTGATTTAAAGAGTAAACAATCTTATAGTGTCTTTTTATTGTAATTATCGATTTAAAAATAAGACAGACACAAATAAAAATAAAAAATTAAGAATAATCTATAATTTAATGTTAAAATAAATTTCTGTATAGTTCTAAATATTTTTTTACATTAATGAAATAAATAAAAGTTGTGCCAAGATTGTTTACTTTTTGAATCACGGCGAAAATACGAGGTATACATACAAACACCTTTTTAGACTACTGATGTATTTCGTATTAACTCAGGCGGCTTGGCCTGTAAACTTCTAATAACTACCTACATATTTTGATCTTCCAATCATTTATCAGTTATGCTAACAAGTAGTCAAGTACATACAAAATAGCTTGTGCGTAAACAAAAGCATTACACATGAACACAATAATTTCCTGTGACTACCATTTCTGAAAGGCAATTAAATAGAGTATTTGGAGGGTAATTTTAACTGCAGAGCAGATTAAAGTGACTAGAACTTAACTGCTACAAGGATATTTTTATAATTGACAGCAAAAGAAAGGTTTTCTTTTTTCGACTTAACTTAAGTAACTTGTGACAATCTTGGCACTACTTTTATCCATTTCATTCATTTAAAAATTATTTTGAAGTAAACAGAAATTTGTTTTAACATAAAATTATTATTTTATTTTTTTATTCATGTATGTCTTTTAAACCAATAATTACAATAAAAAGGCACTGTAAGGTTGTTTACTTTTTTTGCAAGATAGTTGGAACGCAGTATAAATATAACCATTAGTTTTGCTGGCTCTGGAGGAATAACACCTTAACAGATTTCAACATATAAGGTGTCATAGGATTTGTCTAGAA
>LGAG01001649.1:27437-40483 GCA_001278395.1 Lerema accius
AGATAGTTTGCATCCAGGAATAGGACATGAGATAGATTGTATCCTGATTATAGGTTCCCTTGGGATAAATGCAATATATTTTTAACTACTCTTCCGCGTGCGAAGCCGCGGGCGTCGTCTAGTATTTTATAAATCCTTTAATTTTTTGTTATTGGAAACGATTAATTTTCATATTACTTTTGTGTAATACCTATTTATTATGAGTCTTGTGAACATAATAGTAAAAAAAAGTAAGTAAATAAAAAAAGTCTGCCGACAAAAAAATAATATTGTTTTTTAATTATTTTATCGATATGGCCATCAAAAACGTCAGTCATAAGTAGTGAGAAACAAAGAATAATTAAAAATATGCATAACTTTCGAGTCAATCTATTCACTTAAAACTTTTTACTTTTAATATCAGTAGGTTGCTATAACATACACCTTAATCTTAGTGTTAGAATTGTATTGTTGTTGTCTGAAACTACTTCGTATTTATTAAAACCGTTATTAACACGTAGGTAGTTATTCCGCGGCGAATCTAGAATTAACTGCTTTCGGTGTAACTTTAGAGGAAGAAAAGAGGAGCGGATCTACCCTTAGCTTTTTGGGCTTCAACCCGGGGCCCCGTGGAAACAAAAGGCCCCCAGTCCCTTTTAAAAATAATAGACGAATCGTAGTTAAAGACATTTAATTCCCCGCAGATCACCTGACGAAATTTTATATAACTTTTCTATCACTAGCTTGCTGACATTATCTTTATAAAGAAAGAAATAATCATTGAAAAATACCATTTATTAAACAGCTATTTATCTTAATGAATTCTCATCTTGCAAACACGGCGATATTTTTCCGTAACTACCTCCAACAAACTTACAATACTAATTTATTACATAATTTTGCTATTTATTGCTTTCAACTCATCTCATATGATAAATTGGTATTTTAATAGGAATAAAGTTCAAAACCAAAAAGAAAAATGCTAAACAAAATTTGGAAAATTACCTTGCGGCGCCACCTATTCATTTTACGGTAGGTACACACAGTAAGCGCTACGCCGCTGTTGGTATTGGTAACACCACAGACTATAACAACAGTAACACAAACTTAGTATCACAGACTATAAATAACCTTAGCATGTATAAGGTAAAGAATATAAAAATAAGTTACTCTATGGTAAAGAAAAAGGGAACACGAAACTAGTGATGGACTTTAAATGAACGAATTAGTTTATCAACGGTCGACGTAGCTTTAACCCTTAATTTGATACTGGGAAATATACTGGACATCAACTTTGAAAAAATATACAGCAAAATTTTATAACTAATTTTTTTTAATTTAATTTTCAATAGTTTGTACTTAACCTGATATAATGTATATAAAATTACGAGCAAGGTCCGCAGGCTCTTAGCTGACTAGTCGCTGCCGAAATGTCAGCAAGGAAGGGCCTGCCGCGATCGCTCTCGGTAGGACCCGATTTATTCGTTATTTTATTTAGCAATGCTTACTCGTTACTTCTCAATATATTATATAAGACATGTAAATACGTTAACATAAACTAAAATTATAACAGTTATTATAGATTTTTCGTAATATTCAATGATATTTGCGTGTCCAGTATATTGGACATTGCCAATTACTTAGTAAAGTGACCACTTACGATTTCATGACAACAGACATAGATAGTCAAATATTTTGTATGTGTAATGATTGTTAAATATCTATATTTTCGTTTAGACTAATTTTTACCCACGACGGAACGAAGATGGCTTTTGCGTTTAGGGTGAGAGGTTGCGTGTTTGTGTAAAATGTCCACACTTTTCTCCAGAACTACTGGACCGATTTAGATACGGTTTTCAGTGAAGGATATGTGAGCCACCGGAGATTGTTCTTAGACAAGTTCCATTGTGCTAACTCACTAGGGGGCGCAGCAGTAGTGTTTTGAAATATACTATAAAGCAATTTAGCCCAGACTTTCAGTAAAGAGTTTATGATAGACCCCCAAACATTTCTAGCTAATATTTTATACTATAAAACGACCAAAATTTATTTAAACCAAAAAAATGTAATTTTCTTGCGTTTCATTACATTAAAATTTGTAATTTGCTCATAATTAAAATAAGTCTTGTAAAGTAATAATTTGGCAATGTCCATTATACTGCACATGAAAATTCTTGACTACTTTATGGCAAACCTGGCAAGGTCCAGTATACTGAACATGCATTTTCAGAAAATAAGGACATACCAGATTTTTTTTATTATTTTTTACTGTCATAGCAACTCCTAATGAAGCTGAAAATGCAAAGAGAAACGTATTTTTTCACATTTTTTTCTCTTGCCAAATTAAGGGTTAACGAATCATTGGTTTATCGAGAAAGAACGGATAGGTAGTTTAAAAAATAGAAAACCGGCCAAGTGCAAGTCAGACTCGTGCAGAATGGGTGCCGTATAAAAGGAAATCACGTTTGTTGGGATGATGTTAAAAATACGAAAAAAAAGACGTTTATTGTATGGGGACCCCTCCTTAACACCTTAATTGTTTTTTTTGTATTTGATGCTAAATAATTATAGTTAACCTTATGGCGTCAACACCTAAGTACCATAAATATCAGAAACTGATTTCCGTTTCTTTCTCACTTAATGACGCCTTAAACATTCTTCATTGCCAGAAACAGCATTGCCAATTTTTTCAGTAACTCGGGATTTCATGAAATGCGACCATTTCATAAAATACTCAATCATTTCATGAAGTGAGCAAATTTACGATATGGCCACGACATATAGATGTTAGAATAATGTAAATAGGATGTTATCTGAAGTTAGTGTATGAACAGCAAATACCGGAAAAAATCCAGGTTTATACCATGTCACCTTTAAGCATAAGCTCCTTGGTTAGCGTTGGTATACGAAACGACAGAACGCACTAAGAAGTCGTTCAAGTATTACGTAACGTAATTTGATTCTTGTAAAAAATTATGCGTTACATAGGTGGGAGAGGGGGTCGAACAACACGTTACGTGACATTTGTATTTTCTTATTTGCAATGAATTAGAATTCTTCAAACTCGGCAAAAGGGCAACATTGTTAGATAAAAATCGGTTAAAAATAAAAATTTATTGTGTGCAACGTAATCAAAAATTTTGATAATACTTGAACGTTTTCTAATGAATTTGTATGAGAATGTCGTGAATGACACTGTCGTAAAGTGATGATCCTTCATAATTTTTTTCCCTAAAATACAAATTTGCTGCTGTCGTCGCTGTCGTGTCTGTTAAATGCATAGGCAGCCTTTCGTTGGTTTCATGTGTAGTAAAGTGTGTACTAACACCACTCGAACTAAAGAGTGGGTATAGAGAATAGACCTCGAACAGGTATATCCTATCCTAAAGTAGAACATCACTAGTGCAAACTGCAAAGTTGCAAACCATAGCGTAGGTAGCAATTCGCATTAGCATCATTTTACAAAATTGGGAAGTATAATAGGTATTTGTAAAAGACTGCCTTTTTACATTAAAATCGTCAGTGTTTCTGTACGGTTAACCCATTTTGTGCAAAGAGAATACTGTAGCAGTAAAGTTGATAGTATTTTCGTCCAGTGTAGGGCGATTTCATTTCATGCAGTTCGCCACCGGTAAGTGGGAACAATGTATTTATTTAATTAATAACTTGGATAACATTACACTTAATACTGTATTAGTATCCACAGTTTGTGACAATACAAAAAAAATGCTCGTTTCATATAATTCATTCTATATTTCATTACGACAATAATATTGTATAGGTACTTGCTGTGTACATTATACTTTGACATACCTTCTTAATTTAATGTTACAAGTAAATAATGGCATACCGTATTAATTTTTGTGTCTCCACCACAAAAGGAACATTGACCTTCTAGAATTATTCAGCATTTATCACTGACGCCATCTTGGCCAGAAAAGGAATAATTAGGTTATTGGAGAAAAGTATTTGCTGAGATTTGAGTGTAGTTCAGGTTTTTTGTCTGTTAGATGTAAGGTTGTTGGTTGTGTCATCAATATATTTTTGTGATAAATCGATTATAGCACTAATAAACCCTTTACTGAACTATCCGATGATCTACATACATGAGGTTCGGCTATGGATTACCTTTCACAGTACACAACTTAGTTTACACAATGAGTGTTGGTTTAGTTTCTACCATGGAACAGTATCCTCTATATAATTAAATTATTATACTGCTATGTTAATTTATAAAAAGCAACATTACATCCAAATTTCTGTTACTACAATAAGGTGTATTTCAAAAATGTTCACTTGCTATGTAATGCTTAAATGGCCACATGCACTATGTTTAGAAAGAAGAGTATAGTCATTTTGCTAGTACTGTTTTATTCCACAATCAATTAACATTTCAATGTCTATTAGGAATCTAAGATGGAGTCCGGCGGAGATTGGTGTTTGATTGAGAGTGACCCCGGAGTGTTTACTACACTCATCAAGAAATTTGGTATGTATGATGAAGGAAACAATTAATATACAAGCATTTAATAGCCTAGTGGTTTGAATGTTGGTCTCTTGATGAAACCTGCACACCTAAAAGTTCTTCATAAAGTTCTCAAAAGTGTGTGTAGTCTGCCAATCTGCACTTGGCTAGTGTGGGGGACTATGGCCTGTACCCCTCACACTGTGAGAGGAGACCTGAACCCAGCAGTGGGACAGTAAGGGTTGCGATGATGAAGATAATTAATAGACTACATGTCTTTATACCTCGTTTTTTTCGTCGTGATATAAAAGGTAAACAATCTTACAGTGTCTTTTTTTATGTAACTATCGTATCGATTTAAAAATAATATAGACACAAATTAAAAAAAACTAAAGAATAAACAATAATTTAATGTTAAAATAGATTTCTGTATACTTCTAAATATTTTTTTAAATTAATGAAATAAATAAAAGTCGTGCCTAGATTGTTTACCTTTTAAGTCACGACGAAAAAAACGAGGTATAGATATATATTTTTTAAAATCTAAAAACAAGTTCCTTTTTGTTTACTTAACAGTGTAAAATTTTATTTTGCGATGGAAAAGTCACAATTATGTGAAGGAATAAACATTCCACTGTGATTATAATAAAACTAAAGGTTACGGATGTAGTTTCTGGAAACACAATACCTATTTGACGTAATGTAAAATGTTAATCATCTCTTTTACATAACATGGTTTATTTGCACATCAAAATTATACTTTATTTAATTGTAGCTAATACTTACCCAAAGAATGATCTATTCAGCTTTGTCTAAATCCTGGCGAGATAATATTTTTACAAATAATAGCAAATTAAAAACAAATTCTGTACTTTTCCAGGGGTAAAGGGTGTCCAAGTGGAAGAATTATGGAGTATGGACGATAATGTTTTAGAAAAATTAAAGTAAGTGTATTTGTTTACTTTTTTATTGTTTCTTCCTATTTAAGAGAACTACAACTAACTGGTACTTTCAGGCCTGTCCATGGACTCATTTTCTTGTTCAAGTTTCTGCAAAATGACGAACCGGAACTCCCAGTCGTCACAGATAAGGATCGATTGGAGAAAATATATTTCGCCAAACAGGTATTACAATTAGTTATGTAGTTATTTAACACTAATTAAGTATCTGGATTTAGGATATTTGTAATAATTATGATGCTATTATAATTTTTACAGGTTATAAATAATGCTTGTGCAACACAAGCGGTTATAAGTTTGCTATTGAACTGTAAACACCCTGATGTAGAACTTGGCCCTGAATTGACAAAGTTGAAAGAGTTCAGCATGTCTTTCGACCCCAATATGAGAGGCTTGGCTCTTAGCAACTCTGATACTATAAGAATTGCGCATAACTCAATGGCTCCCCGACAATTGTTCGAATTCGACAATAAAGTTGCATCTAAGGTATGTATAAATTAAGCCTGTATTTTTTTGTTTTTTTGTATCACATCGAGAAATTGAAATCATTGTTGTGACTTTAAAACAGTAAAATTAAATGAATAATTTAAAACTATAGTAAAATGGTATCATTTTTTGTTCAATCAGGATGAAGACGCTTACCATTTCGTGGGCTATATGCCAATAGAGGGACGTCTGTATGAATTGGATGGGTTGCGCGAAGGACCCATAGACCACGGCCCTGTCGGCCGGAACCAAGACTGGCTCCGCGCAGTACGACCCACTATTATGAAGAGAATCAATGCGTAAGTACCGACTTAAATGACGTGTCACTCTGAAATTATCAAAAAATTAAAAGTATTTAAAATGTATCTCTCATTCTTTCAGGTACACCGAGGGCGAAATACATTTCAATCTGATGGCGCTCGTCGCCGACCAGAGAATGCTTCTGGAACGTCAGTTGCATGAGCTTCATTGCGGGTCTGGCATCTTGACGATGGACACCGAAGCGTTCGACAGGGAGAGCCGCAGACTGACCATGTTAATGGAACAGGAAAACTTCAAGCTACTCCGGTACAGGCAAGAGTTGGCTCGGCGGAGGCACAACTATGTTCCCTTCATCATCAACCTGCTCAAAGTGTTGGCCAGAGCTAAGAAACTGACTCCTCTCCTCGAGAAGGCGAAGGAGCGCGCGGGTGAAAGAGTGGCCGCGAGGAAGTTAAAAGTATAACACAAGGAAACTGCAGGGACTTCTCGGGTCGATCCCGAGGACTCCCTGCATCGGCTGTCCCAGTCGAGCCCCTCTAGGTTAGTAGATCAACGAGATATGCAATGTTCACTAGCCGATTTAGATTCTATATTCACCGAGACGCAAGAGCTCGAAGAAATACAAGTGCAACCTACGTTAGTTCAGCCCACACAATTACATTCGACGCAATCGTACCGTAGCTCTGGGAAAAAACATAAGTCCCAAGCGCGACACTCAACGCAATCGCACCACTCGCACCACTCGCACCACTCACACCATTCACACCACTCACACCAAACTAGGAAGTCTCATGCTCAAGCATCGCCTTCATCATTTCGGCAGCCGCTGCCTCCGCGAACGCGGCAATCGTCACAATCGCAATCGCGTCAGTCCAACCCTCCTACTACTCAATTCGAGTTCCGTCAACCGCTGCCTCGTACACAGACGCGGCAGTCGACTCAATCGTCCCCGTTCAGACAGCCCTTACCACCGACACAGTATCGGCAAGCTTACGCGATACAACCGCTGCGGCACTCCGTTCCGATGGCGCTTATTCAGAAAGCGAATTATTCTCGGCATTCCCAGCAGCCTCAATATTCGAGTGTGACGCAAGAGCAACAATCTCACTCGCGCACTACGCCGCTGTCGCATTCGATGCAACCTTCACATACGATAACCCATGCGCAAACGGTCCAGCCGTCGCATTCCATGCAACATTCACATACGATGCAACAATCACATTCGATGCAACAATCGCATACGATACAGCAGTTCCAACAACTTCCATATCAAATATTGGAACCGCAATCATCGTATCAATCTCTCAATCAGCCTTCATGTAGTACCTCTAATATTTCTCTGCTACCAGAGACTCCTCCCGAACCGATCCAAAGTATAGTAGACACAGACGACGACTCGCAAGACTTTAAATTTTTAAATGCCGACGAGATATTTAAAGGGACCGTTTTTGATCAATTGAATAGTTTTGACGGCGAGGCTTTAGATCCTTTCCTCGAAGATATGGACGATGTTACCGCACCGTCTCTGACCGACGATGCTATGAGCTGGGAAACTAGCAATTTTTTTACTGATCAAGATCCTAGTGATCCGCATAATCTGTAATGAATTATTGTGTAATACATATCGTACGCGACAGGTTGAGATTTTCTAGTGATATGGCATCACGTCCTATAAAGGTCTATATCGATAATTTTTCTAAGCAAAAATTAAGAGTAACATTAATTAATTAATTAATTACCCCGGTTGCCATGTCGACCTGTCGCGTACATAGGTGATTCTTCATTTCTTAATTAAAAGGGTTTTCTTCGAATAAAATAATTAGATTATACTTCGTCCTCGTTGCCATGTTTTAAAGTCGATTTGTCTATACTTTTGATTTTGCAGTTATATGCTATATAGCAAACCTTTTTTACTAAAATTAGATTTCCTGTATTTTGATTATATTATACTATGTGTCTATTATATTGATAATATTTTCATTCGGATGTATTTAATTAAAGCCATACAAAATTGATTGTGTACATAAATAAATCTAGGTGTTTCCGCAATTACACTTTTCCACAGTGGATGTTGATTTGTAAAAAAAATCGTAAATTTTATGCGTATTAAACAAGACAACGTTAGTGTCTACAAAATTTTAATTTCAAGTTGTTTGTAAAGTGCGTTTGAGAGAGAAGGAATGCAATTCAAAATGTTAACTTTTTAAACTAAATTTTGGTTTAAAAAGCGCCAATCAGAAGTGCTTTTCACATAGTGGACAAGATATAACAGAAGCGTAACGGATTGCGAAAACGTTCCGTTACGCCACACCAGTAGGATAAAATAGATGTCTGTAGAATTTGTAGCGATATTTTTATTTCGCAACTGGCAATATCTATTAATAATTTATTAAACCTGCTTTGCAATGTAATAATTCACAAGATTTTTCAATTTATATTATTACTGCATCACATAAGTTTCTGACTGAAATAATAGTTTTTACAACAAGTATATGCATCTTTTTCGAACTCTGATTGTGTTTAATTGTTTAAGATATACTTAGCAGTAAATTGGTTACGTCTTGTAGTCCCAATCATTACGTTGAGTAATAAGACAATATTACTCCAATACAATGAGAAATAGGAAACGTCAACTATTTATACTTGTCTCAACAACTTATGTTTCAGCCTGAAGCTAAATGTGATGGACTATGTCTATCTTTAAAGCACAATGATTCTTCAAAAAACTGCACAAGTTTATTCAGCGCACATAAGGTAGCCGCATCTAATAATTAATATTGCCAGTAGCAAAAATATAAAATTACCCGACCTGTGTACAAACTACCAATCTTTTATATTGTGATTATATTAAAATAACATTTGTCAGTAGATATGTAATATCATTGCTATCGTTGTACTTTTTACGGTATTCCGTATGATTAGCGGAAGGTAAATATTAAATGTATTAGATGTATGTAATAATTGGTTCATATTATAATAATATGTATAGGTACTGTAATATTTATGTATAATACAATAATTTCTTGTTCTTCAATATATATTATAATAATATGTATAGGTACTGTAATATACATATATGTATAATACAATAATGTCTTGTTCTTCAATGAGGCCTAGAATTATGTATGTCGTATGTAAGGAAGTATACTACGTTTCAATGATTGTGATAGAAAAAGTAAACAATCTTGGCACTACTTTTATCCATTATATTATATTTAGAAGTAAACTGAAATTTGTTTTAACATTAAATTATCATTTATTCTTAATTTTTTTTTTAATTTGTGTTTGTCTTATTTTCAAACCAATAGTTACAATCTAAAGTCACTGTAAGATTGTTTACTTTTTCCATCAAGATCGTTGAAACAGAGAATACATATATATGAATTTGCTTAAAATATATATGTATAGAGATGTAATATTGTCTACTATTCTTGAATTTTATACTTTTCCAGTATTGATTTGCATTTATATCATGGCGATTACATGTTAGTTCTTTGATGATGCAATTTTGTTTTTATTGTTTCATTTAATTATTCAAGCTTACCTTTATCAGTTGATTAAGATAATGAACTTGTTTAAAAATGTAAAATGTGAGATGTAGTTGATTGCTGTCTTAATACTAAGGTGCTTTACAATTGATTAAAGCCAAACTGCCCTGTTTGTAGCCCGTCATTTTTATGTACATATATTTTTTCCACTAAATCTTGAGGCATAGGTTAATGAGGAATTATAGTGCATTTCACCTTTATTTCTCCTTTGCCGTTATGTTGGTAACCATGATCCATTTTTTTTACTTGAACTATTTAACATGCAGTTTTACTTTAACCTTGTAATGGAAATCACACATATTTATTTACAGTTTTCCAGTAATGTATAAGTAATTTCATCAATTCAGTATCACTATGTTCTAAAATATTTACAAAAAAATGCTTTGGAAATAAATGTTTTTATTTTAAAAATAAGTTTAAAAAACTGACTATAATTAAAGAAATGGCCAGGGGAGCCAACATAACGTCAAATAGTTAATGAACGTGAAATGCAGCCTAATGAAAATAATTTCAAACTTGCTCACGGATCTATTAGACTTTGCTTATCGCAGTTTTATTTGCCGGTTGCGATTGTGTAATGTCTACCTACAACAGTTTTATATTTGTCGTCTCAAAATCATGTTCACGTAAAAATAATCCAGTTGGTCTATTTTCACACAATTCTCTAAGGTTAAACATTGTATCTGGTGTGAACATAGAAAACTAAATAAAAAGTAATATATGTAAAATTGATCTAGTTTTAATTTTGCCGATCCTGAAACCCGCCCTTATTGGCAGTTGTAGTTTTGAAACGCTTCAGTTATTTAAATTGTTTTCATACAATTTATTTTTTTCATACAATTAACACAATGACTTTAAAAAGTTTTATAATAATTGCATGGTATTCAGAAGTAATTTACTAAAGAAACTTAAATAAAAATCTAAATTTATTTAATTGCCATGCAAGTAGCATTGGTGTAATAAATGTTAATAAAACACAGCATAAAATACTATTCTTTTTATTAGGTACATTAACAGTTGGACAAAAGCAATTTTTAATTTACAAATTTCCAGAATCATTGTTTTGCATGAAAATTCCAAAATTATAGTACTACAAATACATGAGAATATTAAGTTTGCTTATTAGAAACGTCAAGGTTGGTATTTTTATACTCTACCTTTCCATATAGGATAGGTTAAATTGGGGATATTTTTATTTTCTAGCTGGTTACATTACAAAAAGCCAATTTTAATGAGATAGGTATGTAGTATATTTTTGTCTTAATAAATTCGGAATTATCTACCCACAGGTACAATGGAGAATCTTTTCATGTTACTTTTATAAAGCTGGACCGATTTTGATGTGTTTTTGTATGTATTTAAGTCTTCTTCAATGAATATCTCTATGAATGTATTTTTAAGCCTGCTGCATATTCTTCATGTATCGCAGTACGTGTAGGTAAATAATTTTAATTATGGCCTTCATAATTTCAACGAAAGAAAGGAAAATCCAAAATTACCTACTGTAATTTTATTTGCATCTTAAAAATCAATTCATATAGGTATGTATTATAATTATTTACAATCTTAATTTAATTTTAACTTACATCTAACATTACAAAGCTAATTAACGAAAGAATTTACGTATCAAAACATGAATAATAAATTAATGAATTTGGGATGTTTGGTGGCACATGGATAAAATATCAAATTACCTGGTATATACAATTAGAAATCTATTAGGTACAAATGAATATAATAGGTAACGATGATTGTCGGTGAGCACATGATTCTAGATAATGAGGAATTATTTACAGAGACGAAACACTTCTCGAGTATATAGGTAATATTTATAATTCAATTTGAGCGATTAGCTGCCTTCAATGTTCTTTATCATTACATGGATTCAGTATATAATAATATACAGGGCCTGTTTTCTATAGCCAGACAATTTATTTTTAAAGGTTACTTACGTTGGCATAGTTACAAAAGTAAGCAATACAAAGATTAAGTAAATTGGTACCAAAACTTAATAATTTCAATCGTAAAAGTCGTCGCTAAGTTAGGTACTTAATTTTGATAGATACAAAAATATAAATGGCAAGCAGATTGCCAGCAAGACTGCATTAGTTATAATTTCTTTGCGGCAATGTAGAATCCACGTAAGGATAGAACAGAGGCTGGAAAATGTAAAATGCACTGGGGCCGCAGGAGTGGTTCACGTGTTGGGTTGCAAGCCTTTAGGTTTGATCATCATGGATGCTCGCTTCAGTGTGTAGTCCCAGCCACGCCAGCGGAACCATACGATACCTGTAACCAATTACGGTCTCTGTGAGTAACCTACCGTCATCAAATTAGTTCTTATACTGCTCCTGAATATAGAAATATTCAGGGGGGAATCCGAAGCAATACTTATCCAAGCATTTGGCGACCCCGTAGCCTAGTTGGTAGTGACCCTACGAAGCGAGGGGTCCCAGGTTCGATTCCCGGGTAGGGACTATATTTATATGACAGATAAATGTTTGTTCTCGGGTCATGGGTGTTAGTGATGTGTTATTTGTTTTGTCCATGTCACCCGCGACACAGGGAAACCTACTGCGGGAGTTTGAGTGTGTTAGCGTTTATTAATTAATTTATTTCTGCCAGCACAATACAACATGCTCTGCAAAATAGCACTGAAATACCGCCACTGGAAATTAATTTAAAACTCATATGACATGCTCATACGTGCATGAAGGTTGGATATTACTATTATTGCCACTAGTTTTACATACTTCAGGAGCAATAGATGAATTAATCGATGTACCCATATCGTAGGTAGGCAGGCAGTGGCGAAATTTTGTACGTAGGATATTTGTCAAGCTAGCATTATCTGTTTTATCAGAAGATCATGCTTACCTTGCCTCGCTGTGAGGTCCTGTGGATCGTGTAAGTATAATCCATTAAGACCGCGACCACATGATTTCCACCACCATCCACCTTTCAACATAGACGCGCAGTTCAACGAAGATCTGTCGTTATCTCTGAAAAAATATGTATCACATAGGTAAGACTAATTACCTGATGGGATAGGTAAGATCTCTAGGATTTATTTGTAGATTATATATAACTCAGATTAGAGGGTCCTATGTAAAAGTGAGTACAGGTCATGTAAAAATTTGATTAGTAGGTACCCTATAGATTGATTTGGAAATTATCTTCTAAAAAAAAACAGGTCCTGTTAAAATTCGATCTATAATTAATGTACTTAAGTGAAAAGTTTAGTTCCATCAAGTTATACTAAAGGGTCTCCCCATACCTGCATAGTTATCGCCAAGAAATACGATTATACCAAGTGCATAATTACCTACTACGTTTACCACTTAATTA
>LGAG01001649.1:40882-63092 GCA_001278395.1 Lerema accius
ATTAAACGAAGTACACAATACCTATGGGGAATACCTATATTAGGTGTCTACTTCTAAGAAAATGTCTAAAATTACGACACAAATTCGTTGGTCATTTATTGGTTTGATTTTGAAATTAATCGGATTAATCGAGTCTTATCGAAATAAAAGTTGATTTATTTGAAGTCGGTCATGGCTAAGTACCTACTAACGCAAATAGCCACGAGCGGTGCTGTAGATTAGATTGTGATAATAATAACAATGATGGTGGGCCTGACCTCTAACAGGGTGGACTCTACGGTACAAACTATCTTACTCTATCAACGATTTTATAGTAAAACTGGAAGACAGGATTGACGTTGTTCTATAGAATTTATGTCTTACAGTCAAAGATGCAAAGTTTTTCGCCCTTTTGATGATGTACTTACTTTAACTAAATGCTTATCATACTTATATTTGTATACGGTGGTTATAATGGTTTTTAAATCTATACATATATGATCATATATATGATCTAAGGAACTATTGGACCGATTAAAAAATCTTTTAGTATGAGATAGTCCATTTCTCGAAGAAATCTATTACGCTAAGATGAAAAGAAGAAGAGTAGCAATAAAAAATATTGCGGAAACGGGAAAATTACGCGCGCGCATGCTGCATATTGCTAGTAGTTTAATATTTCCTTAAAATATTTCGTCAATAGCACCATCTACCGGGTCCAATTCTGGCGCTAAGCCATACTTGATTCATTTACAATATAGGTACCACAAATTGTTTATTTAAATCGATTTGATATTTTTATTTCACATGTAAAATTATCAAAAGTGTTTTTTTAAGATATAAGTATTCGAGCTTGAAGTGCTCGTAAAGCAGTTAATAACACACCAATTCGTAGTATCAGAGAGGAAGCGGCAAATCCGCTTATTAATTACTTTTTCGTATATTACATCCGATAAACGTTAAAATATTTCACGGTTAATCATGGAATCAGGGAACTTTCACTTACGAAATTATTCAAAAATAATCACTTTGCTAACCCATTAATAACTAAAAGTAACTAGAACTGTGATAGATATAGCAAACGCATTTGCAGTTTGCAAACGAGATCCAATTTCCGTTCTGTGGTCGAGTCTATTCCGTTTACTACGAGTCCGTGGGTTGTCGTGTTCACTACTAGAGCATAGAATGTAGATTTTCTGTATCAATTACTGTTAACTTAGTACTAAATATTGATTGCGACATACCTGTTGTAAGTGGAGAATGGGCTGTTGTTAGATCCGTACCACGGGTCGTTCAGAGAGTCGCCAGCGTTTCCTTCGTATCCATCGATCTCTAGCTTATAGTATTCTCCTTCCGAATATATTTTAAAATGCGAGTATTGAGCATATCTGATGAAACAAAAAAATTACGTTTTTATTTTTTTTATTTGTACAATCTTATCTAGATCAAAGAAACAATGCAGTCAAGGATTAATAAGTTGTTATAAAAATCGTTATGATGGATGTAGCTTTGGCCCTAGATAATATTTATTCAGGCACACATAAAACAAGAAAATTATCTGTGTATTGATTTAGGCTAGTGTAAACCTTTTAGGGTAGAGCTACCAATTAACAACATTTCTGCCATATGGAGCACCGATATTTGAAGCACATTTTTTATCAAATCGATATTATTTTATACAATATGTAGAAGTCTGGGGATTCATTTTTACCTTTTGTTCCCGTCAAAGTCTTCGAGCTCGACACGTAGCATATAATCATCATTGTTGGTGAGCATGTATATGTTTTCGTTGCCCAGCCAGAACTCCTTGCTTGGGTCACCAAACCCGTTCTTGTAATCGCTCCAGTCTCGATTGAAGTTCTCGGCCGGAATACCGTAGTCATCGCGACGGTGTATCACCTGAAATCCACGTCCCATTTGATAAATACTACTATAAAATATACTGTACTTAAGCTATGATGCTTATCACTGATCTTACGGATGGATTTGACGACGGCAAATCTGATGTCTAAACATTGAGACCTTTTATAACTTACATTTGTTTGCTTTCATTTGTTTTATATCTAAGTTCGTTGATTTCACATGATCGGTGGATAATTCATATAGCACTTATAATAGCTAGAGTTTATCCACGCAATCTTTTTCTATAATTTCGGATCGAGTGAAACACAGAACAATCTTTAACATTCTGAAATATTTAATTAGCGAGATGACAACGTACCGTCCATCCTCCATCAGCAACGTTTTGTTCGCAATATACTTTCAGGAACCAATAGGTGGTGCCTCTGATTTGCAAGTAGTAAACGCCTGATTCTCGCATCCCACCGTTCAAGAGATCCACACAGGAGAATCCCTGAAACAATAAAATACATTATAGACCATTTTTGCCAATAACTTCTGGAAAGGCAAGTCTTTTACTTCAATCTGCTTTTGTCTGTTAACAGTTTCCTTCGAGCGTTATAAAACAATTCTTTTTGTAGCTTCATCGCAATCATGAACCCTTTTATCATATCTTTAAAAAAAACTTTTACAATATCAGATGTCTATACGTTCGTTCTTTTATAGCTTAGCTTAGGCTCACGGAAAACTAATTTGGGGAAGGTAAAATCAAAAGAAACAAAATATTTTTTAGTATTTTAAGAGATACGTATCTTGCAGGTAAAGTTGGGAAGATTTTTTTTGCCTAACCCAATCTTAACGATATACCTGGAGGGCAAGACGACATTTGTGTATAGGCACCGAATATGCAGTTTTCTAAAAATATCAAATTATACAGATTTGACCTCGGTAAGGTGTAAATTCGCAGAATGCGGCCAAATTTTAGATATCAATGATAGAGGGCGATGACATTTGTTCCGACTACAGACAACGTTCTTAAGTTTTTTACCCGACTGTGTCAGGACTCAGGACGGCAATTTTTTTTCGTATGTATGTTTGGCTGTATGTACGTCTATTTCTTTGGTCGCTCTACTTTACAACACAAACGGCTGGATGGATTTTGCTCTATGAGCTGTCATTGGGTTCTTCTCCATAGCGAGAGTAACATTATGGTACTTTAAAAAAACCATCAATAAGTAATCAGGATTTTTTGTTCTCTTATTAAAGATTAATGAATTAGTTTTATTATTTACAGGTTGCTTTTGCTGATTTCATATAGTTTCAGACTTACATTTAAATCAAACGATAATGATAACGAAATCGATCTGTTAGATAGTCATTATGGTGAAATAAGTAAGAACAATATTATTAAATGCTGTATTAGGTGGCTTGAGAAAATGGAAAGCTGCTGATGTTGTTTGAAGAAATAGATTGTTATTTATGTATAATACTGCAGGTTACACTATACAGGATAACTAGCAATCTCCCGCGGCTCTACCCGCGTAGTTTTCCCGTTTTCGCAATATTTTTTAATGCTGTTCCTCTCCTATTCATCTTAGCGTGATGTTATATAGCCTTCCTCGATAAATGGACTATCTTACACTAAAATAATTTTTCAAATCGGTCCAGTAGTTGATGAGACTAGCGCGTTCAAACAAACTGATCAGCTTTATAATTATTAGTGTGGATTAGACTCGCCATGATTCTTTTCATAAAACACTCTACCTTTATAGGTAAATGCTATAATTTTCCCGCGATTACCTAATAAACCTATGCATTTTCAGAGAACCGTTAAACCCTACTTATTGTAAGTTTCTCTACTTTCCCTATTGATTTATATACGTAATTTGTAATTCATAGTTATCTTGTGGAGTAAAACTTTATTGTGTTGTAACGTTCCTTTAGTACTGCTAGAGGGAATTAAAATGATTTTATTACAATTCTCTGTTACTTCACATTATCATTTCTACAGCTTAACATCATACCTATTTATTTTAACATAGCTTAACATCATCTTTCCTTCATATCATTTTAGAGTTATGGAGGAAAGATAAATTATTTTTCACTATACCTTGAATACTATGGAGAGACAAAAATACAAAAGGCAAACTATATAGACGCCCCTATTGTCGTTCTCTATCATTCATAGCAGTGAGACGGAGAAAAGTTATTGAATTACATAAAAGACATCAGGCAATTTCCATACATTGTTGGTCTAAAAAAAACTACGAGGTCAGACCTATGATTATTTTCAATACCTAGGCCATACTTAACTTAAAAAATATATTACCTATATGGACTTAACCCTGTAAATGCATTTTATTTTTTGTTTTTGCTTAAATGAAAACCTAAATAATTACTCATAAAACGTAGTTACAGTGTTAAATAGAATTACTTTAAGGTCAGCATAACTTTTGGAAATATTCTTAGTTGGCTGTGCAATTGTTTTTTAGACTACAGTGCCTGATGTCCAAGAAGTAAAATTAAATGATGAAGTGAAGCAAAAAATTAGAAGATATCCTATTTGAGGTCAACGTCGACATTTCAGCGATCATTTTAATATGACATGGACTTCTTACCGCTCGCTACTTCAATTACATAACCAATGAGAACGCAAACGTATGCGTTATTGTTACAGCACGTTCGACATAACCAATCTCATATGACAATAACGCGTCGTAATCATCGGTAATTGTCGTAAGGTGGGATGGGAATAGCCGGTTTTTGTGCCGCTAACGGGGTACGGAAAGCAGCGCATGCACCACATTTACGTAATGAGGTCTACTTGCTAACATATACGTACATGCGCACTTTTCTGCTATTACTTTTCGGGCATCAACACTTTACCTACCTATGTTTCTTCATAGAAGTAATATATAACATAATCTTGATATATAAAAATCCTAGCGTACCTATGTACCTACGTGTGGGTCATTGAACTCCTCCTGACTAGACTTCAATAAAAAAGCGACGTATTCTTAGAGGATTTGAGTATGCAGTAGGACCATAGTTGGATCCGTAACGGTACAGCTGTCGAGATAGTTGAAGGGACCATCCAAATTATTAGTTATTGAAATGCAGTCACAGCGAAAGTTATTCTTTATTTGAGCATTTTCTAAAGCTATGAAAAATTCTCAGACCTATTCATTTTTATCGGTCCGAGGTTGCTTAATTATCGAAGTTTTATATTTTTAGGGTTCTACAGGTGTACAAGTCGGAACAATTGGAACTTTTAACTTGCCATGTCTGTTCTTCTTTGACCTATCTCGGAGACTGTTAACAGTATAAATGTGTAATTTAGTATTTATGTATAGTATATACTTAATTTGGAGTGCTTGCGGGCTTCGGAGAGAGTCAGTCCCTGTTTTTATTATTAAGTGAGAAACGATAAGCCCTGTTGCAGGTGTTATAGGTCGGCATAAAACTTCCGAAACTTCGGTTGAACACAAGAACAGCAATGTGGAGTATTTTATGTCTCCTTAATTATGAGGAGAAACCCTAACTCTGCAGTGGGCTATTAATTAATAGTTTGCGCACACCGTACAACTTTTTACGGTAAAAGAACTGAGTTGCGAGACTTGGGTTTTTTGACAAGTATTGCTTTTTATGGGATTATTATATCCCCGATATTAAAACTATGTATCCACGATTCTACTACTTATAATAGGTATAACTATTAGTAATTAATTAACGGATCTACGGAACTCTACATTTCCCGTAGCCAAACACGAACTAGGCTGATTTTTTTTTATATTTAGTATCAAATATGACTGTGAATCTATTTTTTTATTTTATTACCCAATTTTCGTTATTATACATTTATGATATAATGATGATTGATGGTAAAAATGGCATAGCGTTTCCGGATATCGAATATAATTTATTGTATCTAATTATATATTTTAATTGAATAGTACGAAGTTTAACTCGATTTGCTGTTATTTTATGTCTTAGATACTATTTAGAATTGATTAAACTAAGTATTACAATTACCTAGCATAAGTAACATATTTAATGGTATATTAGATAAACTAATAATTTAGTAGAGCAGATAGGAAGTACTCTCTTTTTTTTTAAATACATGATGTAAAGTAATACAATCCTGGGTTCCTACCCTTCGGCTAATTACCCGAGCAGGGGTAAATCAGATATTTTACGGGGGTAAAAAAGGACCTAATTATTAGGATTGTAAAGTAAAAAATACAGAAAAAGTCACTTGTATTGTTTGTTTTGATAACATTTAAAGATAGGGTAAAATCAATTTTGCTCATGGGTCACAAAGGTTATATTGAAAAGGTTATGAACAACTGATGTACTCGTAGTCTTATGTTGTAAGAAGCCAACAATTCTTCGCTTTCAATTCCTTAAATTGGAATCATTTGGAATTATTTTGAAAGTCAAGACCTTTATTTAGTTTTAGTCGCTCTACTTATGTAGGGTATCTAACTTTTTTCGGTATAACGAGACTGGATAGTCTTGCAAAACACAAGTTTATTATTTTCAGGACAATTTCTCTTGGGTAACGTAGTCGTATAAATTCTGATTATTAGGCGGGGACGGGAAACCTCGTACTTTCCTGGAATTTCCGCTCACCTGGAAATTCTAGAAACTATCCAGGAAACTATATACAATGTTGTCGATAGTAACGTTAATAGAATCATTTGATATTTTATTTTTTTATGTAACGAGACCCTATGCTACTTCCGTGTTATCTCAGGTCTTATGTATTTCAGGTTAGCCCAATTAAAATACTTATTAGATGTACGAAAAAAATTAAGTAGCTTTTTTATATACATTAAACTAATTATGTCATGTCATGTTTGTATTATAATTTTGGCATGGATCAAAGTTAGATACAATTGATTTTTTACTGATTATGTATTCATTAATCTTTAAGCGGTATCTGTTCCTATATTTTAATTATAATGCCCGCAACTAGAATAAAATCTGCCCTGCCAGTATGTGTATATTTAATTCGGACTACACTAAAAACTATCGACTGTATTCGTATTTGCCGCCACCATAATACTGAATCTAATTAATCTACACAACTTGTAGCTGTAATAAACTTATTGTTAACGTACGAGTTTAAACCAGAACTACTGTAAAAGTTAAAATGCATACTGGAATAGCATTGTCCAGTTCTTTCGCGAATTAAATTCAGACTAGCTAGTTGTTACGATTGTTCGGTTAGCAACAAATATGACAAGACACTGGAACTTGTATAGCCATACTGGTACGAGCAGTGGAGTTACATGAAAACCAGTTCTTTCTGCAACAGCCACGATGGGGCCGCTCCATATCTTTATTGTGCTATCTTCCACCTTACTGGCTCTTAAGAACCGATCAATTACCTACTTTAACGATATTGTAGTGTTTGTTTCATTGAATAAATTAAAGCCTACACGTATGATTATTTTAATATACGTTACGTTTTTAGTTTTAGTTTACTTTAAGTCGAATTGTAGTACAAAGAACTCTTTAATACTAAAGTTTTGAATTGAATTTAAAACAGAGCCTAATGATTTTAATGTAATTCGTAATTGAATTAACCACGTAACTTAGATTGTATCGGCTTCGGAACAAGTACAATTTTAGTAGAACGCCTGTGCAGTTCCTTGTTGCTCAAGCGAAGGACATAAATGGCACTGAATAAACAGGTACTTACGGTATGTGCTCAAAACTAGAGCCGTTCGATTGCATCATAAACTTGATCAAAACACCAAGCCGGAGAATATTGTACCGTTTACAACTAATAGTTGCATTGACAGTACAAACTAGAAAATTCGCTCGCTGCGCCAGCATTACACATTAAAGGATAGATTTTAAAGTATAAAATTTCAGTTTTCCTAATAAGGTTAGTAAGCTTTATAGTTAAGAAATATATTCGACCAATACATGCGGATTTGTTGAATATATTTTGTATATAATAATTAATATCTGTACTTACAATAATACATAGGAAAATAAACTAAATTATCCAACAAAAACGCATGTCACGCGGCAGTGAAAAGCAGCTTCGCAAACTAATTTCCAATATTTACGATCACAAGTAACTGTCAGTGGCACGAGCATGTTTTATACACATTTGTTATATCTTTCGCTGAGCTGATATATTTTTTACTACACACGTACCACAATTCAGTGCAAAAACGGTAGAGTCAATATTACGTCTACGTAAATACGTGTGTTATATTCGTAACTCACTTTTACGTCTTTGTAGTTGGCGACGATGTCTGAGGCGAAGGTGTTGTTGCCAATGATGGGTTTGTTCTTAACGCTGGGGAAGATGATGCCTCCTTTGCGTACGGTGGCACGTGTTGCGTTGCCGCTAACAGGGGCAGCTGTCACGGTCGCCGTCCCGGAGCCTGCGCTGGTTCCCGTCACACTATTCGGGCTGTACGGGACATTACTATTAGACTCTGTATACTTCGAAACATCATTAAAATCAAAATTAAAAAAAAAAGTTACAGCTCTCACAAATTTATAAAACAACAATCGCTAAGCATAGCGCGACGCTAGTTATTTCGCATGTGTACGGATCGCATGAGTTGGCATTATACAGAATGATATCACCTGTTATTGATTGTAGCCGGAGTGGTATTGGCTGCGGTGCTCGTGCTGGGATCTGTAGAAGGCTCGTCGACACGGTATCTGTTTGGTGCATATTCCACTAGTCTGTCTATCGTAGGATCCAAGAGAAGCTCGGCAGGCACTGGACGCTGAGCCAACGTCGCTACGTCGTCCTCTTGTTTTTTCAGCCGCTTTTCAACCATGTCCAAATTTTCAATTATTAAGTTCGTTTTTAATCTTAAGTCATTATGAATTTGGCCAATAGCTCGCTCCTGTCGCTGTGTTTGAGTCAATAGCTCATCTGATTTGGGGACTAAATCGTCTACAGAACTTTTCGTACCGACAACTACGTCCCATACTTCATCCATTTTTTCAGAAACGCTCATCATGGGAATAATTTTATTTACAAGGGTATCTATTTTGCTTGATTTTGTTATCGGTGATTGTGTACTGGTCGTTGTGCGGTTTTTAAACAAACTATTAACATTTATTGACGCAGCTTCAGGTTCTACTATAGCGGCATGGACATCCGCCATCATGTAAAGGACTTTGCCTAAGTTTTCAGATACTAAATTTATATGAAATTGTAATTTACGGTCAACTGTGGACATCGACGTTCTCAACTGATCAACTTCTTTTGTTATTTCATTGATTACTTCAGTATTTAGACCCTTGGCGATCTCAATAACATTTAGATTAATAGGCTTTTTCTCACTGGCTTCTGCGTTGATGTCGTCGACGGGCAAGAAGTTATTATCGATTTGATTCTTCAGACCGACTAACTTTGAATCAATATCTGATACTTTTTGATCCAAGGACTCTAGCTTGCGGTCAAGTAATTGTGCATCGCTTATTTTATTATCGTTTGGCCGTTTCATTGCACTTTCAGTGTTATCTTCAATTTCGTCTTGATTTATGTGGCTGAACAATTTCAAATCAAGGTTTCCTAATTTAGATATGATGGCGTCAGTTTTATGGATATTGTCATTGACTCGGGAATCCAAAGCTTCTACCCGTCGCATGAGATGCTCTACAGCTTTGTCAAGATTTTCAATTCTTTGTAACTTTGTTTCCAATGTACTTACTATAACTTCGAAGACGTTAAAGATGTACTGTTCTCTGTAACAAAAAGAAAAATCAAACTATAATTTGACTGTTAAACAGAGCTTAAAAGGCATTATACTATTTTTGCAGCGTTGTATGACCTTGCTCGATAACGTTTGTAAACAGTTGCTTTACAATCATTCGCGAATAAAAGCGACACCGAGTTAGGTAAGCGAGAATTACCAATAACACAAAGTCCTTATGTTGCCTACGTTATAACATTATTAGATACTTATAAAAAAGTATTCCTTGATAATAAAGACTGCAAAACTAAAATCACGAACCGTTTCTCTTCGATACGTCAGATTAAAGAATTCATTTGAGTAGTTTTCTATTGAGGTTATGGGAACTCAACATACGAATTGTTACGTAAAGTTTTCAGGTCTTACCAAGCTATCGTACGTAGATCATTATTAATGATTCTTAAAATTACTTGCAATCTACGATTTCGTTTGTATGTAATCCAGTAACAAGATTTAACAATTATAAAATTAGCATACCTATTTGTTCAGTGATGAAATCTGTATCTTGCTTCAAGTAATTGCTTTACGCGTTACAAGTTCCATGAATTTAAATAATTTACCAGAAATATAATAATTTAAATAGACCGTATATGTATAACGGACTACGACGCCGACGTGGTAAATAATATAGGTAACTTGACCTAAATTACATAACAAAATTGCACCACATATGTTATTACAATTTATATTACAAATCAATTCGTACCCTAACAGCATAAAGTACTGACATTGTTATTAAGAATCATGCCTTAAAAGTAGGCAAATAATTAAACAATTTATCGTCACAACTACGGCCACGTAACTTAGTTTTTGTCATTCTTAAATAATTTTATATTTTACTACGAAATCGCAGCCGCGACCGGTCATTAGTTTCAACAAAAAATGTACCACAATTGCGTGATAACTGCATGACGCCTTCATAACGCGTTCACGTAATACACTTACTTGATAAAGTGTAATTACCCCGCGCTATAAGTAAGTACATTATACTGGATTCGTGTAAACCAGCACCAATTAATTTGTGGAACGAAGGACGTATGTAGTCCTGTAGAGGTTGGCTTTTATGCTGTTTCGACATTGATAGTGTCTCTTGTGGCGCTACAGAGTGCGATATCAATTGTTATTATGGACCAACATAAACTTAATTAGTATCCCGCCTTCGTTTCGCTTCTGTTAATCTTAGTTTAAGCTTTATTTAGTTTTAGTTTAGCGTTGTTAAGAGCTCTAGGACATTGAGGAAGTAAGTAGTTTTTTTACACAATAGTTTAAGGTGATTAAAAGCGTGGTTTATTAATGCGTAATTTACTTGCATGTTAGGTAATATTTATGAAAAAAGTACGTAAAAACGTAATTAAGTACGATTAAAAATGTAAAATTAAGTGAAAAAGGCAGGGAGAAGGACGAGTTAAAGAAATATACGAGTTGATGTTGTCACTTGTTCTTATAATCTACAGTGTAGTAGCGAACCAAGTTACGCAAATCTGCCTTAAAATTATGGGTGCTGTCTATAAAATAGAACTGCTCGATAGCATTTAAGTGCTTTATTTAATCGGCTACTCGCTCGGTGCCACTGGGCCTAACCAATTATATGCATTATCTATCTGTCTTCGTTTCTTCACCACGAAATAGGCAGTAGTACGAAATACCAGGAAAACTGGCAGGTGATCAAAGTTGTAATAGGTGTTGCAATTGCATCCCGAGTCCGGTTTGTCGTAAATCGTGTCCAGAGCTCAGCTGTTGTCAGGCAATTGTCGGGCCTTTATAGTATTTATAGTCAATAATCTAGTTCAGTCCAATACCACCAATATTGCTAAGTTTGTTCACTACAATTTTATTATTAATTGACCTCTCTTACACTCTCCTACATAGTACATACGTAACCCATAAGAGTGCGGATTTTCGGACTTATTTTAATGTGTTTTCTCCTCCTTTAACAAGTAGTAGGTATAGGTAGGAGATGCAATTAGACGCTGTGGCCATCGTAAACTTGCTTACTTCATGAAATGAATTGCTCATAGCTAATTTCATGAAGTGAGCAAATCTACGATGTGGTCACGATATTATGTACAGCTTCAAAGATTCAATTTATTATAAATATTGTTCTACTTGAGGAGTATGGCCCGTACCCCTCATACTGTAAGAGAAGAGCCAAGCCCAGCAGTGGGACAGTTATGGGTTGTGATGATCATAATGATATTGTGCTAGGGCGGCAGGGGAAGGTGGCACTGAAAGTTCGTATACTATAGGTACTCAAAAAAATAAAAGATACATTAAGAAATTTCAGGTAACTAACTATAGGTGGAGTAGGTACCTAGTGGAGTGGTAAACACGGAGATGTCCAATTGTATGAACAGCGTATCTGTTTAGTTCGTCTCTACATTAGCGATTCGAATGTGGCTCAGGGTCTCTAGTATTGTATCACTGGCGCTCTGATTGCAAGCGTACGCCGCACGGCCCGCGCACTGCTTTGTTACTACTATTTTTGCTTGACGAATATTCATTACCCGTTAAGCTCTTAATTTATATTCTATCTACACGTCAAAGACCTCTAATGCTAACTAGACTATTTATACTATTTATATGTATATAAACTATTTTGTTTGTCCACTGTATTCGTCCATAGCACCTACGCTACAGGGACTCCTACTGCGGGAGGTTGAGTTTCTAGCGCTATTTATAGGATTAATTGCTGAGATGAGTTACTAAAGGTATAGCCCAAAATGTCAGGCGTTTTTGAGTGTGGGTGGGAGCTGTAACCGACGATGGTATCAGGTCTGATTGACGCCTAGTGGACGCCCGCCGCGTCGAGAAAGGTTCTTGCAAAACCCTTCGGAGTTCTTGCGAATGAACATAATTGCTTATTGAATTTATTGACTGACTCTTTTAAATCATAGTATGAAGTAAAATCTACTTGGTTATGGTACTTTAAGTTTACTTGTGCACGTAAAATATGTGTCAAGATGTTTTTATAAAAGTATGGTTTAAACATGGAACAAACACATCTTTAAGAATAGTGCAAGCACGCATTTCGTGTTTGGAAGTAACTGAATTTTTTCGATATCGTTATTTTTATGTGTGAAAAATAAAATTATAATGCTAAGGTCTCCGAGTTACGGACGTGTGCGCCTAGCTTAGAAGTCGTAAGAAAATGAAATAAAAATGTCATAAAGCAAAAAGTAGTTTGTGTCATGTCTGAATTACTAGTTCGTAAGCGGCTAGCGAATTATTGCAAATTCTTACGGAATCGCGTTTAACTCATACTTGTAAGTACTGCTAGGTGATATGTTTTGCTCGACTTTGACGCAATATTAGCCATACCTCCCTGCCATGATATCGATACAAATTAGTAGGTTCTTAAAGTCAATGCCCGCCATAAACTAGCTGGGTTGTAGAAATGTACATAAGCGGTTCTCGAATCATCCATTTTTGGTGTAAAGTGATTCGAACATTTTATTATCTATATTCAGCATAAAGTATTTTTTATTGCTATTAGCATTTGTATTTGGAATTAACTAATTTACTTACAGGTAATACCTTGTAAAGTAACCAATTAAAATTTCTTTGAATCTTTAGTTAGGTTAAATCGATGTATAATTACGTAGGAAAGATAGATTTTATGATTAACATTTTTTTATGTTTTAGTTGCGATTTGAGTTATCTGATGATGTCTATCGAAAGTATCGAATGGTATTAATTGAAGGCTAGCTTTAAGCTATTTTCTTGTAATTGGTTTATTTGTTTTCTTGTTTTGTTTACTTAGTAATTTCCCTTTTTGGTTTTGTAAATATAAGATGTTATCTCAGACCAAAAATATATATAATAGACTCATAGTGTTCAGAACAAAAAAGTGAGGTCAATTTTTTTCTTTTTTTTTACTATCTGACGTACCTATGTCACCGAACACGGTCTGCCGAGCAATGTACCGGGAAACGTTATCATTTGTTATTAACCTTATTGTTTTACCCTACTACGCTTTTGTGTTCCGAAGACTGCGTCTACATATTTTTTGGTTTGTGCGTATTACACTACTTTAATTATTAACTTTACAACTTTACGTTGTTGATGTTATGAGTTAAGAAAGAATGTAAAGAATTTGTCTATTGCTACATTTTTGTTGACATCATCGTCCTATTTGTTACGGTAATGCTCAATCGTGGAGTGACTTCGATTATTTTATCGCATTGATTTACCGACATTTTTATCATACCTACAATGGACTTTCATGAATGGATTACATTCCGGCGATGTCGGCATGGCTTTCGGCAATATTGAATCGCAATATGGACCTTTGACTCGTGACGGGCTCGCTTATTGTAAATGTTACTAAAAATTATGTACTTAAACAGAAAAATATAAACCGCATTGCGCAACTGCACGTTCTTTATTTGAACGTTGATTAATGAATTTTACTAGATAACAATCGAATCGATTCGACATTGATACTTTAAGATTAAACCACTTAAAAAGAAGTTTCGTTAAATAAAGTAACTAGTAATAGTTATAAGCCTGTCCGTGGTTGTCGTAGGCTATTTATAAAAGTGTGTTGCAATAGCTAGACACGTCCGCCGAGATTGTAACTGTCGGTACGCGTTCTATTATTTTTATATCAAAGCTGACAATTTCATAATAACAGGAACCTTGAGTAAGGCCTCTTTGAAATCAGTTAGCTATGTTATCCGGTGAACGGTGTGAAGCGACAATGGGGCATATCTTCAGTCATCAGACAGGCCATCACCATCATCAATCACTTAATGTTTACCTATTATTCGCCAGCAACCAGGCAATGGCCTTAAAACAATATCTAAATAAGAGGTAATTTACTGTTAAACAAAGGCTCAGCCGTGAGCCACGTAAGTATGTATAATGACCCGCGATACTGCGAAGGAAATACTTATGGTCGTACTTGTAACCTTAGGAACCGTATATTTGCTACACATTCATATACCTCAGGATTATACCTAAATAAGTTTGTAAATAAATTATCTATAAGTAGGTGTATGCAAGCTCGATCTTTGTTTACGCGACTGCTATCTCGCATATCCTATTATCATTCTATAGTCGTGTCGTAGTGTAAATTGATCACTTTATGACCTGATTATAAAATGGAGTGGCAGGATTTTTTTCTCCAAAAGCCAATGATATACTTAATAGGCTATATTATGAAATATAGTGCGGAACACTTTTGTTCGGTTGTCTACTAAAGATTTACATAATATAATTTTAATATGTATTGTAACATGTAGATACATCTTTAGTAAAACATATCATTGTACCTCATTCACCTAAATCATTCAGTAACTTAGCGAAGCGCTTATGACTACAGCAAGCCTAGGGCTGTAATTGAACTCTTTAAGACCTTGAGCTCAGGTAATTCTAATAAAATATTGTAGCCCAACAGTATTAAATTAATGAGAAATGATTAATAATCTCCAAGCTAAACGCAGAGTAGAACAAATAGTACTATTGATACTAGCCTGCATTCTGCAAGATCAGAATGTCTAAAATACACAGTAACTAATGATGACGCTACCGAATTTGAATGCATTGAATGGTAAATGAATTTGTCTTCATGTCGACCGAGATTGGTTAGGTCGACTATTAATAATAGTTAGCGTTTGACTTGTTTGCGAAACTGTAACAACACATTATTGCCATTCGCTTGTCGCTAATTAATATCAATTTTTTGTCATGACGCGACACTGACGGATTGCCGCGGTCTGGTCGCGCTTTCACAACTGTCTTTTATATAAAATACAATGGTAATTGTGTTAATTTATTGAAGAGTCCGAGATTTTCACATGTGGAGTCGCATACGTTATACTGTACAAAAATATTCGCTAGAGAATAAGCATGCAGTTTTAACGTGTTAACGTAGTACCTACCTATTTTCTTATGATTTTTTCGTTTTTTATAGTATAATCATGTTAATTGTTGTTTCTCTCATTTTGATTTCTGAGTCAGAGGTCCTGGATTGTATTATTATTATAGGTGTGTTTTGTGGTCCGAATACATGAAAGTTATTTGATAATTTTAAATATTCCTACACAACATTGAAAACAAGGTAGTGTTGATATCTCAATATTTTTCTTTAGTTTAAGTTTTTGTTCCAAGGTTGTCTGGAAGAAATCGCTAACGTAGCGACAAGTCCGCGAAATTGTGCTCTAAGTAAAAGCCTTTAATCTGTGATAACGAAACATTTGGGACTGAGTTTTTGAGACCGAGAAAAATTAATTAATACTTTGTTTTTAGGGTGATTTAGAATGATTTATTGTATGACTGAACAGATAATATTTAAGTAACTGTTTGACAAGTTAAGTACTTATATATTTTTATTTTAGTTAAAAGTTTCCAAGCTATATTTTTGAATTATAAATAAATAAGGTGATTAAAACTCTAGCGTACAAGCGAGAGGTCAATATATGAATTTATAATTTTGTGATAGATACACAGATACACTCATGAATTTTCATGCAGATTTAAAATAGGTCTATTAACAACGCTCCGTTACCAGTTAATAATACTTGAGAAAATAATGCATACATAAATTGTAACGACTTTTTGATTGCACGTTATTAATATGTGATAGCTGTCGTTAAATCCGAAGGTTAAAGAGTTAGATAGGTACCGATCGTGATCTTAGTGGATTATTTAGCGCAACGTATTTGTTGGGTATAAATATTGTTTTTCGTGAGTGTTTTATAGGTGGTTCTTAATTTAAACCACAAGACAGATAACGGTAGCAATGGGAACAATGTATGAAAATGTAATGCTTAGTTTTTAACGTGACAAATGTGTCGTGGACGGTATTTTACGTGTCGTTGTCGTGTAATTGAAATTAAGAAACGGCCATTTGGTAGAGTCAGAGATTGATTGTGGACGGAAGAAGGCACAGTATTTGGTTATTTTTGACAACTATAGACCGTACATGAACTCTGCAGTGTGTAGACACTGAGAATCTTTTCAATATTTTCAAAGTAGTGACTATTCACGTACCTATACATAAAGATAACACAATTTTAATACAAGCACTAATTGTTATCAACAGTAAAAATTAAGTCAAAGGAGATAATTGTTTAAAAAGAGTCCACAACAATGCAAATAAAACAGATATGAAATTACTAGATATAAAAATTAGAATATAAAAACAAAATTATCAAAACACCTTCTTAAGTAGGTCTACTGTACAACAATGGTACAAAAATCATAAATAACTGTTACAAAGTCGCGGTCATAGATAATAATGCAATGGTATCGTAACATAGATCATCCGTTCTGAAAATAATCAAGGTTAAGTGGCTCATAAGAGGTATTGCTACTCGTAGATGCTTTTAGCTTATTCACGACCGCAAGTTCCGGGCTTATTGACCGGTGTGTCGATTATTAACGATGTTATAATTACGTGAATATACATAACCATTACGTAAATACCTTACTTGATATAGTCTCTTCTCGTTTTAATACTTCAAAGGTCAAGAAAGTTCATTAAATGTTGACGTTAAGAAAGCAGACATGTTTGTAAATTAGGTCAGGACTTTCTTTATAATCGCTTCCGTGTGTTCATTTATTTTGTGTTCAATCGGTAGGCAGATAACCTATGTGAATAAATAAAGATTGATTTTGATTATAAATTGCTTAATTTTGTTTTAATAAAATATAATAGTGAAAGTGCGCGGTGTTGCACACCCCTACCCTATACCTCGTTTTTTTCGTCGTGATTTGAAAAGTGACAATGACAATACAACTTAATCTGTATCACATTATAAAAAAAAATGTAAAGCGGTTTTATTAAAAAAATGTACTAAAAGCTAAAAAAAAATTAAAGGACCTCGGTGGCAGTCTTTATACCACTCTCTTCATTAATCTACGGCGTTGATTAGACAAAATAATTATAAATAATAGTCGTTGAGTTGAGCGTAGAGCAGTCGGAGTAAATATGTAAAATAGTACGCCCAACAATTTTGTTATAATTTCGTCTGAACAATAGTAGATTAATGAGGAGAGAGGTGTAGGTAATGAATGCTACCTAGAAACTTTCGAATTATTGTTAAAAAGATTTCCTCCGTGGCGAGCGAAGGGCCATGCAACTTACGAGTAAATTGTTTATTTATTTTATGTCTTCTATACAACATTTTTAAAGCATTAATTTATCTCAGTTAAATACCCTTTTCATTGCTAATTGTGATTTAAATTCTGTAGAAATTTGACATCAATTCGTTGTCGATGGCATGCTCATGGCCAATTGCTATAATTTTGGAGCGATTACTTTTTGCGGTATTTTCTTAAAATTTTATTCGGTAAATAATTAGTAATACAAATATTACACCACCGTTTTTTATACTACTAAAGTAGCAAATGGGCTGTCGAGTAAATGTTAAAAGGTGCAGCTCAAGGACGTTATAATAAATTGAATAGAAGTGCAGTTGCATTGTAACTGCTATTTGCTTACAAGTTTAAGTTATCTTATGGACGTATATAGTCAAAAAATACTGATTTTCATTACTACCATGGTGGGCAGACGGACAGACGGACGGATGTACAGACGTAGACTTATACAAGACTCTCAATAACGGATTGTGAGCAAATACAGAAATGTGAAGATAAAAGTTTATAAATAGTTACTAAAAATATCTTTACTTTATTTGACGTGACATTGACGGACGATCCCAATTATACACTCAGTTCAAATATTAAATTATCATTTGAAGTAATTGACAATTCCGAATTTCTATTGCAATTTTCGACCGGAAGAGTTTTGTAATATAAATCGAAATTTAATATTAGTAACAAAAAACACAAATCTGAAAGTCACGCTATAAATTGGCGCAAGTTCAATATCATTTGCTTCATTGGCTTCTGAGAAACGTTCACTTTTATTATAACAACTGTATTTATGCACCATGTACTCGTATGGTTCGAACTTTGAATTTACTTATTTGCTAAACTATACCATCGCTAATCTAGTGTTCTGTTACACAATTAAACAAAATGGTCATAGTTTAAAATACTGAGAGGTGTGTTCCACTTGTGACTATTATTCAAACTCACTGCAGCTATTCTAAAGCAAACCAACCCTGATTTATGTATCAATCTCATTAGTGGCATGTGAGAATATATTAGACCGGGTATGAATTTGTAAATAATAATGCGTAAACCATATACAGAGTCAGTCTTGCTAAGTATCTAACAAGGTGTTGTCGACCTAGTAACGTACCAACATGACGTGTGGTCGCAAGAAATTTAATAGTCGTGTAGGGTTACACCAAATCTTACTTATTATATTGAGGGTTTGCGGTTCATTTGTAGACGTTTTGAGTGACTTTTAGTACCTATTTAAATGCTGAATATACCTCAATTAACGAGTAGAATTCCAGTTATGAAGTAAAATTTGCATTACACGATAGCAAAGTATTCGATAGCGATGGATATTACCATGTTATTTCAATGGAAATTTTGGTGTTAAACTTAACAAATTGACTTTGTTACATGTGAGACCGATTTGAGCATTAATTAAAAGCTAATTGACGTAAAGGGCTTTAAGGACCTGGTGTGTGGTGTCTAACTAATCCTTATTCGCTACTTTTGGCAGCAGGAAACGATACCTTGAGCTCAAGGATGAACTGAGCCTCTGACAGTTGTGTATTTAATGTTTTGAGTGTATGTATGTACTGTGTACACATTAAATTTTGTTTGTGTTTGACTCTTATGCGTCCATGCCACATAAACTGCGCTTCGGTTAACAGATTACATTTTTAACTGTAGTACCCGCTGTAGACCAGAACTTATTATGTAAGACTTATTGTCTTACATTATGAACAACTGTCCTTAAACGAGTCTTTGACGACTGTGTGTTGACTACTCATAAACGCGTGTTTTTGTGAATTTGCTTTCGTGAATAAAAAAAATGAGTTTCATATACATATATGTATAATTAAAACAAAATTTGGCTTGTGCACGTTACAACTAGATCAACATAGCGCTTACTATATGTTGTTGTGAATTTCATGAGGAAATTCTTTGCCCGCGACAGTGTATATTTCTTTTATGATTGTCCGAAGTGAATGATAACATTAGTATGGCTGGGTGGAGCGGCGGAACAACTGTGGAGGTCGCGAGTGGTACTTGTAGCCGTTATTGAACGCAAATCCACTTCCAATACCTCTATCGAACTACACAATGTAGTGATGTAATGAATATTAATTTTCATTGCATATCGATCGATGTATGCTGTGTGACGTCGGCGTTTACGAATAAGTATAGGAGAAAGTTATGTATTGGTAACTAACTAACTAAGGTTAAGTTCTTACTAGGTCTTAATATAAAAAACCACAACGTACGTGTGTTTGTCAATGAACTATTAGAGTTATTGAAATGCCGCCATAGCAATATTGTTTGATATGATGAGCATTAAACATACCAGAATATTGAAAATCGGAAATATCTAGCAGAACAACGTCTGCCCAGCCTTCTAGTTCATTATAAATCCTTTTAGGCGCACACTAGAGAGCCAGGCTTCGGCAGCGGGAATATTTGAGTAGTTAAGATATGCGTCCATTTCGACAATGTCACCGTCTACTGACTTTCGACGGTGTTGTATAAAACACATGGTAGAATGTGTGTCCCTTTATATTTTTAACAGAAACAAAATTTATCTTTTTGCACTTCTCCATTTGATATTTAACTATGTGGTATCGAAAACGATAGTATGATAATAATGCAGCGGGAAGGCATTGTTGCTATGGCAAGATGCCGATGTATGATAAGAAGGTGAGTTGTACTATAATGTAATCAATGTGTCCATAAAACAAAACGTGTTCGAGCAGATTACCTTTTGAGATAATTTATTGCTTAATATGCCAAACACGACTAGCTGCTAATCTATTACTTTAGTTAGTTCGATTGATTGCATAGTTATTAATTTATATGTAGGTATACTTGATGGACATTATTAGATTATACACCTTAGATGGTATCATTTCACCTTGTATTATGCAGCTATTACCAAAATAATAAAAAATAAAAATGGTAGTTTTTTAAAGCTGCCCACCCTTATATATGATGCTTTTTTTCATAAAGTTGATAATATGATAGGAAGTATTGTTAATCAAGGCTGGAAATTTGCAATAAGATCAAATACTGATCATGTTAGTTTTAACAAAGAAAAATGTGAAGACAGACTTTTAAAATTAACCTACAAATGTGATCAATGTCAATTACAACTTAAGATCGCATTTAGTAATACTTATCAATCATAATCATTAATCACCTCCTAAACACTGAAACGACTTCCTGAATTATGTTAAATTTTAAAATTTCTCGCCGGCTAAAACAATGTGGATAAATTAATAACTTCCTCCTTTTTAAAGTTGGTTGAAACAAGTCGCGAGGCCGCTAAATAAATAGTTATAGCATTAGCTCGTACGAGACGGAGTATTACGAGAGTAACCATGTCGCAACAATTACCTACTATAGTCACATTGGATAAATCGATCACTATCAACCAATGGTCGGTAGCCACTCAAATTCAGATCAACTTAATGATCAACGAGCAACATCGACAACTGTACTGTATTTAATGCAAATATAACTTGTTTGTTATTTTGTAATCCACTTTAACGACTGTAAACTGCCATGCACATACGAGTACATACTCGTAACACGCCCAAAGTTACTGCGACAAAACAGAATCTTTCGATGTAATAAAGTCGTATTTATTTGTTACGCTTGTTCCGGCTTCGTGGTCGTATTAATGAGTCGATTTTAATCAAGTTCATAGCAAAAAACCTGATTAATATCGGAGTTTATATGGTAAATTTGATTGAAAGCCATTCAATTAATAACTCCATGTAAAAAATAAGGTCTATGTTTTAATTACGGTGCGATTAAAATGTGAAATATATTTTTATGGTATTTATGTCCTTGAATATTATATGCGTTACAGTTTATAACATTAAACTCATATCTAAAGACATAAAGCCGACAAACCTAAGATTTCTCAATTATTATATTCAGTCTACCAAACCTAGGGGAACGAACAATACATGAAATTATTACAGCAATTATTAAAATGTAAACATTAAACAATTAGGTACCTACATACTAAACGTAAACCGTGAAAAATATATTTTTTACGATCTATATTACATTAAGGTTACCACCATGCAGGAATACCGGTCAAAGGATCCTGGTTTGATTCCCGTTTTCTTCTGTTATATGCCGAAATGCACGTATTTGTTTATATACACCATGAAATATATACATTTATATGACTAAACCTATTCGTAACTTAATGAAAGCATCATTATAAAGTGTTTTATGCGATTGTGTGCATGAACTAAAATTGGTTTAACTGATCACTAAGTATTGATTACTGCAATATTTGTGTTACTTCGTTATCGAGAACAGGTAAATGTAAATCAGTAATATACATACACACATGTTTTGTAAATTTTCGTATTCAAAATCATTAGTTAAAGAGATATATTGAGTCCATTAATGTCAATTTTAATGATTTCCTAATTCAGCCTTCGCCGAATCCACAAATAGTAGCGTAGATTTGTATTTGAACGATACGTCGAGAACAGTCAATGATAGTTGTTTAGAAATTTGGCAACTTCGCTATCCATGATATAAAATAAGTAAGTAAGGTAAGGTGG
>LGAG01001649.1:63270-80575 GCA_001278395.1 Lerema accius
GATATAAAATAAGTAAGTATATTAAATACCTACTATAATTTTAAATAAAGTCCAATGAGAGGAGAAAACAAATTGATATCGAGTGGCAAATTATGTAATGTAAGTTTTGGGGACAAACGTTCAACGTCCTATTTATTAAGAAAACCACTTTTTAAAACCAGTTCCTTAACTTGATCTTTGGACAAGCAGTATACAAATTAAATAAATGCATAATACATGTTCGCAATACGCGACGTATATTTCTATGTACTTATAGGTATTTATTTATTCGATTTTTGGTGTTTTAACAGCCAATAAATTTTACAATGGTAAACGTTTTTTCAAAATGCTTTAATTGTACAAAAGATATTATTACATATTGCTGTAAGTAAAAAAATAAAGTTTTCGATAGAGCTCAAAAACTGATCACAAATTAAAAAAATCATATCTTGAAAACTATAATACAGATTTATATATTTTTTTATGCATGTGTAAATCTATTTTACTCAAAACTTAAACCACTGCATAATAAATAATTTATTTTGGAATTCTAGCAGGGCCATATTTCCCCCCTGCCTTCCCTTAGCGACTTCCAAGAATATTTGTAGATATATGTATAACATACCTATATTCTAATTACAATACGAGCAGATATGTGCCTACTATACGGCTCAGGTCGGGTGTGAGATTCATTGACCTTTACTATAAATTACGATAAAGCTTTATTTTATAGCAACATAAACCATATCTATTAGCTTTTATTTTAGTACCCATCATGGTTGCACTAGACGGCCGTCCTCTATGTAAATCCGTCATTAGACTAATTACATATCTTATTTTAGATAAATTGATTTCAATCCATTATTGGCCTACTAAACAAGGGTCTCTTCTCATAACCGAGGCCTGGAGAATACTTTAACATGCTGATCCAGGAGGTCATCAGTTTTTATGGCACGCATAGGCCTCAAATGACTCAACGATGGTTATCTAACGATAACATCTAGGACCGACAGCTTAACGTGCCCTCCAGAGCACACGGAAGTACTAAAGATTTTTCGTCACTAGCGGTCACCTATCTACTTTCTGACCACGTGCACAACTGCTGTACATTGTCGTCCACAGGATTGACGCTATGAATTGACAGGTTATCAACGCTTATCCAAATTAGCAATCGCCCACGGCTCCGTCAACATAATTTTCCCCTTTTTGCAATATTTTTTATTGCTGCTCCTCTCCTGTTCATCTTAGCGTGATGGTATATAGCCTAAAATCTTCCTCAATGAATGGACTATCTTATTCTAAAAGAATTTTAAAGTCGGTCCAGTAGTTCCTGAGATTACCGCGTTCAAACAAATAAAAAACTTTTCAGCTTTATATTATTGGTATAGAAGTATACATAGTGTTCACGACTAAGTATATAATAATTGTACTATTTTTATGTTAATAAAAACTATATTATGCTGTTTTATTACATAGCGGCGAGCCTGGTATTGAACTGTACAGAATAGAAAAATATAATTATGTTTAAATATAGAATCGAAGGACAGTTCAATATTAGTGCTTGCCGGTGCCACATGTACCTAATCAATCTGCAAGAGTCTTTTTGTTCGCCACACATAGATTCTAAGGTTCCTCTTTAGGGTCTAAGTAAATCGAGGTAATGAGTTCGAATTAGAATTTCGCATGTATCGTTTACGTAGTTCATTAGAGTAGTGAGTTCGTTGCGGCACTAGCTGCGGCTGATTAGCGGCAAACGAGAGCAATTGCGGTGACACAACCACAAGATCGCGGACTCACGCGCAATTCTGGTTTATAGAGCGTAGTCGATATATTTTTTATTTTCACCGATCCAATACTAGTATTTTTTTCTTACTCACACTACTTATAAACGATATTCTAAGCGTCGTGATATTTATTAATATGAAAACTATCGAAAATAGACTATGTTTATTATAGAAGCCCGTCAGGTAGTTAGTACTCAAGTAAATTTTAGACTCTACAAAATCTTTTTTTTTGTTATTTTGCACCCATATTAAAATTCCCATAAACCCCTAAAACATTTCGCACCCCGTGAGTTTATCTTAATAAACAGTAGATACTATTGATGTTTCTGTCTCAGTTTTCATTTATATGTAAAGTACAGTACAGATACATTCTCATAATTTTTTCATGTGAAAAGCGTTAATTGTTGTCAAGTCATATAGTATTTCTCTTCATCCTTGACCCCACAGAACGACCCTGTCCGTGCTCGTACTGACTTACTCGTAACAATAAGTTCTCTGGTATTGTTAACATTTTCTCAAAGCAAGGGCGGAAGGTGTACCTCCATAATTAGCGAACACTGAAGGATTCAAGAATAGCATTGTTTCAATGTTTCCTACATACGCACCTCTGTCGAGATAACATAGTGTACGCCTACAAATATTTTATCGGCCGAGTTATTTAGAGGTCCTGAATGAATAACGAAAATTTGAGGCATGAAATGTATAATGAGATCATGGAGTCGAGACAAAAAATATTGTGCAACTGTTAAATAGATTTTCTATTCAGCTTTTTGTTTTGCGTCAATGTCGATGCGTGGTCTCAGCTACTAGAACAATACAAAAGAAAAAACTAGAAGCTACGAATAACAATAAGAAGTCGATTGTTACATGTGCCTCATAAAAGAATTCCTTTTTTTGTTATTCACGATGTATTGATTAATATATTACTCCATCATATAAAGATTTTTAGAGAAATGTTATTCTACGGTGTGGTAGGTATTTGCGTCTCAACCATTCTCAGTAATCGATTAATGGGATTGTATAGGAATCATTAGACATCAATTGTAAGTATTATAACTTTCTTAAAGAATGTTCGTTAGTTTGAAGTGGATTTCAACAAGAGCATCAGAGTAGTCAACTAATGAGTTAATTATCTTTAAAGTACGCCTTGTAATTGAATCTATTAATCAATTTCATGTGACTTTATAGTGAAAATTTATAATTAATGAATTAGTCAGTGGCACCATTTAAGTAGAATAAGGCCAATAATATTTTTGTCTTCATCATTAATGCGAGTCAAGTAACATAAACCTTAGCAGTAGATTAAAACATAATATAATTCGTAGGGTGTGGACTCAATTCACGCTCATGATTATTTGATTGACTATTCAACCGTTTCTGTATACCAAAAGTAGCAAAATTGGAACAAATAACAACTAGGTATGTACCTCGTTAAGATTTTACAAACAGTAATCGGTTCGAGGGCAAAAGATAGGCTAATCACTTATCGGCAATATGGCCGGCTGCAGTATATCCATTCTGTTATTTATATGTCCTCAATTACATTTTTACCATTATTTAGTTGGATTCAATAAATGTTTTGAATATTAAGCTACGCGCAATGCTTCAATGGCTTAAATATAGATAATTATACAATCTACATTAGGTACCTAACTATGTCGTTCTAAGTTTAAAGTTTTAAGCAAAAATTGGGAACTACAAAACACAGGCACAAAATAAATTTTGCACAAGGAAGGATGCAAATCCCTCGGACGAATTGAATAGGGAAACTGCCACCCTCATGGTTTCCCCTCTTTGTGTGTTATAGGAAAATAATACGTATACACCTAGCTTAATAAAAATCGATATGTTTTGCCCTGTTCGAGTCTAAACAAGGTCCGAGCGATAACTGGAAGCCTAAAGTGTATGTCAAGAATATTTAGAATAGAAACTCTTTTTAAGAATAATCTAAGTATGGAAAAAGTTTAATTTTGAAGATTTCGCATTATCAGTATTTTTTCGCAGAAATGTTGGGCTGCAAAGATTAAGTTGGTTATAAGTAGATACTTTAAGAAATGTAGATAGATCCTTTTTAACGAGTAAACCAGGAGAAAATGTATTAAATTGCTACACAATTCCCAAAGATAAAGGACTTATCTGAAGTTTGTTACTTGTGTACATAATTCACATAAAAATATGGACCTACCAAGCTTCAAAAGTAACCTGTACGTATACTAAGATAACTAAGAACACTGAAACCGGTCGGCTTGACATTTATCAATTACATTCACAAATTTCGAAAAGAAGTGAATTACGGTGAATGAAAGTATACCGGTTAAATAAGAGTAAATTAGCCTTTATTTATGATTTTTACATAGTGACCTAACCTTTGAGACAGATTTATGTAACACGAATATTGCGTGTTCGAAGGGAACGCAGAAATTAAATACATTTTAAATGTTCCTCAAAACATTTAACGTTGTATGCCGGATATCATTGACATTGCGTGGAATGTGCAATGTAGGTGTCTATTGTAGAACATTTCTAAACAAAAACTGTTTGTTTACGTTGTGCTAGTGTTGTCAATTTTCTGCTACAGATTATTGGGGCGAGAAAAAAACAAGTCTCACGGACGGCCAATTTAATTACGCGACTTTCCGTAGATACTTACGAAGAATCGATGAAGTGAAGCGTAAAGTATTAAGTAATTATAAGCATACGTTTATTTTGTATTAGACAGCCTTTCGACTTATAGTTTAACGCTAGGTTTTCAGTTGATTGCGCATAATAATTACGACATTTTTTCTCAATTCGTCGGTCGTTACTTTTTTTCATGCTTTAATACAATCTGGGTTCTTGCCTGTCTGAACTCTTTTTTTAATATAGTTAAGTTTTTTTTAATAAAAGAAATAGCGACACGATTTGGGGAATTCAGATTTTACGTAATAAAAAATCTAGAAAGCTTGTAGAGTTAACTTAGAAATTACAAAGGTTAGACACATATTTTTTACGGTTGCATTAGCACCTTACTTACCGAGTCTATATCGTTATTCTTAATGATACATACGTCATACTGACGACACAAGTTACCAATTCTACTTTTTATTCTTAAAGAGGTCTAAAATTGATACCTTCACATATTAAAATACAGATTACTTATCAGTAATAATCTTGTTTTGCAACGATACCAATAGTATTTTACGACGTCATGTTTTTGTGTGGCTATATTGATAATGCGATAATAATGCTCTAAACTACATTTTTGTAAGTCGACAACGGCGCAGGCGCAGCCAGCCAATGACATCGTGGCTCGCTGCATCGGGTATGTTGCAGACAGTGCAGATTTTACGCAACACACTGCACCGCAGTTAGTAAACTGTACCTACCTGCTCAAATTCTGCTGGTAACTGCTATTTGATATTTACGAAGTTTTGTCGCACTCCCAGTGAAGTTTTGAAGTGCAGTGTCCTTTTAAATTCTTTAATATTAAAGAGAAAACCTACTTAAAGGTAGAGCAGCATAGTGCATTTAGTTATTGAGTTACGGAAATCTACACATTCAAGAATTCACCATAACTTTCTTCAATCTCAATACTTAGATATAATTATACTCATCTCACATTAATTCTTAAATTCCCTCATTTAAAGCCTAATCTCATAGTGAAAGTTAAGTTACCGTAAACTATTTTTAACTCATAAAGAATTGACTGGTACCTATCTATATAACCGTGATATTTCCATGAAAACAAACCCAATGATGATTTCCAAAAGACCATGAACCTAATAAATTATATAATTTCGTGAATCCATAGCAATTCCAATATAGTTACGAATCTCAACATAATTATGATCACAGGCACGTCACGTTATTCTCATATTAAACGAAGATTCCGCTTGAACGTATTTAGTATTCATAATTTATTGCTTTAGAGTTATTATATGGTATTTTATGAAGACGGCTCATCTATTTCGAGTAACTACGATTTGATAATTAAACTAATGTCTTAAATAAATTGCCTATAAAGTGCATGACTTTTGCTACATAGTTTTGAAATTATTCCACTTATTAAATCAACGTTTAACAAAATTTAAAAAGTCCCTATTTGACGTTCATATTCATAATTCATTTATTGGTTATTAATCACATAATTACAATTGCTTATTTACATAATAATCATGAATCAAAAATGTCGTTTAATTATAACTTGTTATTTAATAAATCATTTTTTTTACATCTACTTAAGTCATCAAGTCAATATTAAAGAAGATGTTATTATTAATCATAATAGCGTTTCTGAAGTAATATTTATTTATATCGAGTTTATTGTAGTCATACGTCTAGATAATTGGTTTTTATTGACATAAGTAGGTAATACTTAGTTTAATAGAACTGAATAATAGCGCGAAATAAAACATTTTTAATGGTAGTAGATATCTACTTTAGTTTGACACGAGGTATTTTATACATTAACTAATAACGTGTCTATTCCATCGTTATCTTTACCTAAAAGAATTCAATAATGTTTAGCACCAGGCATTAACCTTGGTATTTCAGTGCACCTTGACAATCAGCAATCAAAAATAGATTTATTAAAGAATACATAGATTTAATATCAGATATAAATGGTAATAATATCATCAGTTTGATTAGATAACAATAAATTTTCCTGGTGTATTTCATAGTCCGATTCCCTATCAGATCACACATCTGGTTTTAACTATAAACTAGTCAACGTACACAACGTTAACACAACATTATGTCAACGTTTATGAAGATTAGATCTTAAAAACAATTTGGTTACCATAATCGGAATATATTAAAGTGGTTTATGTTAAAATTGTATTAAATGTAACATTTCATTATGTTAAACTGTGATTTTATCGTTAAAACTAGAGCAAAGTTATGTTAATTTTTTATTTTTAATCTGTTTTAGTTTTGGAGTTAAAATTCGCTTCAATTTTTAGAAAAGTCGTTGTACGGCGATTGTACTAAGTTGTTGTAAATGTAATAGTAATAAAATATATGGTAAAATTGTAATATAACAAGTCTGTGGTAAGGTACTTTACCTTTCGATTAGGTAGGAAACCACAACAAATAGATAAGGCAGAGTATTTATTCTTTCACTCTATAACAGCACCTTAAATGGGATATTAGAAGCTAAATGACAATAAAAAAGCCAGCTGAAGAGTCTTAATATATTAAGTACCTACGAAAACGTATATATAAGTTATTGAAGCCAGTTTTAAATGATCAACTTAAGTATAATATTATTGTCATTTTTTTCAAAAGAAATAGTTACCTATGTGGTTTCCGATCAAAATTGAGGTTGAATATATGAGGTTCAACACTTTTAATTAAGTTCGTACAAATGTTGCAATTAATATATCATTGAGTCACTTAAGATAAAACAAAGCAATAGTCTTAAAGCTTCTATATCAATATGATCGAGTCCATGTAGAAATCGAATCCGCCTTACATTATTAAAAGGTCAGAATAAATTTGCGAAAACAAAACGCAATCGCGCAACATGCGACATTTGTAAAATATTTAAAGTCGATATAAATGCGGGTATATTTATTATATTACTTGTAATATATGTTTATTATTTTTGTGACTGGTTACACTACAGTAAGGGATGGTAAGGGTAATTGTGTCATATTCATCACATAATTATTCAGTCTTTTAATATCCCCTACGAAGCATAAGACATTTTTCATCATAGAATAAATTAAGGGTATTAGTCAGCAACTTTGGCTTCCAAAATACCCAAACATAGAGAAAATACAGTTGAAATTTATTTGAAGAGTCCATATTAACACTGCCGGCGCTGACAATAGCTTACCTAGATTTATACAAGCTGTCTGGCTGCGAGCGTTTTCAGATTGTGTCATAAAAGACCTTTTAGCATAATTCCCTATACAGAACTGAAAAGTCACTCTTCTTAAGGAGACGTTGATTGGCCTTTGCAATCTGTACCAAAATTAAATACCTGTCTATCAAAGATTGCGATACATTTTATTGTAAGTACGTTACATGTTATACAATTTAACGGTCTCGGTAATAAAATAATTGTTTTCCGCAGTGATCATCTTTTTTATAGCCGTGTCAGGTTAACGATCTGAAGGGCCATTTGATGGAGAATGGTAAATATGTCAATTAAGAGCTACTGTTTCAGAGGGAAAGTTAAACCTTTGGTAGCGATGGATATCTTAATTTAACAGCATAAAAAGTGGAGTAACGAACCAAGCAACGCCTGTGCTCGTAATTCGTTAATGAACAAAACAACAATTTCTTACAAGTAGATAAAGTCTGTCAGATAAAATCTGTCGATTTGATGGCGAATATTACGCAATAAGAAAATATTATTATAGGCGTTATGAAAACGGTTACGTAAGTCTAAATGTCGCTCGTGGCTTGAAATCTATGGCTGGATATTCTATTCTATACTTTCCAGATATCTATTATTTCTATTTCCTTCTCACGTTTATACGTAGGTTGCGCAAATAGTAACAAATCTATTTGTTTGTTGTAATGATTATACTTAATAATAAGCGGAATTCTTACGTTACAGCACAATATATTGTTAGTATTATGTAGTATAAAGCTCAACTATTCGTAGTCTAATGAATATAGAGATATTATAAAACTAATCGCTGGTTTATTTCGTTAACTTGTATCTTTTTTATTATACTTGACATGAACGTCAACTGATTTATGCTTTATAAATAAAAAACAAGTTTGTAATATTAATCGCTTTATACTTAATGCATACGTATGTATATGTACACGGTGCACGTACCAAAATAACATTTATTAAAATTTTTGTATATCTGTCTGTCTGTTTGATCCAGCTAATCTCTGAAACGGCTGGTCCGATTTTAAGGGGACTTTCACTAGCGGTAGCTGATGAAATAAGGAGTAACTTAGGCTACTTTTTTTTGCTTTCGTCTCAGCATAGGTTTCCCGAAGCGAAGCGAAGGCGGGTCCAGTATTAAATAAATAAAACCCATAGCTCCCAGGGCGTCACAAGTTATAAATCGGTCTCCGTGTCATCATATCACTAATGACAGCACTATAAGTGTGAAGTGATCTCAAATGTTACACATGCAGATCATTATTATGATGTGATATGTAGTCGTGTATCGCAATTGATGTCTCATCAACACGACAAAAACTTCGGCGACATCTGTTCTATTTCTCATACTATTATTTAGGTAACTGTTCTTCTAAAGCACAAATATAAACTGGATTGAAATGTGATTCTGTTGGTTATGGTTATTTTGGAGTTATAGATGTAGTTAGATAGGTAGGTAGGTAGTTTTGTTTGCTCTTGCTGTAGGTGTTTATTATAGAAAATAAAACAAAACTCACACTAGCATCCTGTGTTTGATACGCCAGATAGATACGTCGAACAGACGGAAGAACGCTTGACGTTGATATTTCTATATAATAGTCTATTCAATAGAGTTATAACTATGAGGCAAAAATTTATTGCAGAACAACGCCTGCCTGGTCTTCTAGTAGAAGTATAAAACGGTATAGCGTATAATATCAAGTTGTAAACCACTCCTAATTAATTTAGAAACTATTATAATAAAGCAACTCACATGCGGTCGTTGCCTGAGCTTTTTATATAGATCTTAATTATACAATATACCTAATATAAATAGAAGATTAGGAATTTCTTTTTAAAGTTCCGCACGACTTTGATAATAAATAGATACTTTGTGGTCAGACATTTCAACTCGTTTGTAGAAATATGACCGCAATTTATTAAATTTGAAGACTACTTTTTTGTATATCATTATATATTTTTTTATAATGACACTGCGTATAATAAAAAACATAGTTATAATTACTACAAAGCTATTACTAGATACATAGTTATATACATAGTTATAATTACTCATAGTTACAAATTGTCATCCCCAGATAATAAAATATCTGGGCAATTCCTTAGTATTCAGGCGGACAATCATATAAAAAATTGTGCACTAGGGGTGATTTATAAATTAAATTATATTACACGAATTTCATGACTTATTATCAAAATAGAAATTTAGTCTTGAATTTCGAATACGAAGGAATGCTTTATTCATACTTTAATTTCTTGCTTTAACTTCGCCTTAAAGACGTCGCCCTTACCCCGGACAACTTCAGACAGTTCGACAACTAAACAAGACAAAATTCAGTCAAACTTAAATCAGTGTCTGATGGACGCAGTTTAGCCGCTACCAACTTACTATGACCACCATTTAGTGCGATTAAAGCCATTTTATACGGAACTTAGTGGCTGATAACATGGCTCTATCTGTTCATTAATATATCTAACAGTTTAGTGACCTGAGAGGACCAACCGGTATTTATGATACCTACTAAGGCTATTAGATTCTAGCTAATAATATGTAATTCAATTCTAGTTTTCGATACATCCGATTACGATCTCAACGAATACTATAAACTATTTCATTAAGGACCCACATTTTTAAGTCTTCTATATCTAATGTAAGGTGGGCAAACCTATTGAAATTTAATTTTATTAACCTAATACAAACTTATAAAACTTCAAAATTAATAAAATTAATTTAAAATTATTTGTACAGACACGTACCTTTTCAGAAATTGTTTCATTGTAGAGAAGAAACGGTGATTAAACTCTTCTTCGCAGTTTTAAAGGTAAACATTTTTAACAGAGAATCATTCCCTAACTTGAGCAGAACAGGTTGTCAAACTGGTTAATTTCCATGCGTGTATATTAATTTAATATTCATTACTACTAACTATTATATTATTTTATTATAGCTGTTGATGCCGTAATGGTCAATGGTTTGTTTTGAAAATATTTTTTTACTTGGACGGGAGAGGGATTTACTTTCGAGGCTTTTTATAGCATAATTTCCTTTATATAAGTGTCTAATTATAGATTATATAATATTATATAATTATAGTGTTTTATATTATGGTGACTTTCGGGTTGTTATAGTATTTTTAACAAAATTTACCTTGGTATACTTATTCACACGAGGCAATATACCACGTATCTCTAAGTCGTACGAGACTGCATTATTTTTAAATTGTATCCAAACCCTTCACGTATTAATAATATGAATAATATATCATGTTAATAGAACGTTCTGGTGGACATGTGTCGACCCTGTGTGTAAGTGTTTTATATATGATTATAATTAATGCGACATTATCGATATGTAAGTGTAAACATGCAACCGTTACAAGGCAAGCGGACGCGATACATAATAGGTACCAACGTAGTGTAGGTATACTTTATTCACACTTGGGCTTAAATTTAAAGTAACCGTTTGTCAGACTGTTGCCATCGATAAATTGCGAGAAAGTTCGGAAAGCTCAGTTAAAAAATCAATAAGTCATTGAAAATATTTAGCAACTTTATTACCTTATCTTTTTTTAGATAAAGTCGCACATTTACTATAGAAACATATCTCTGATTTTGAGTCAAATCTCACGTTGTCTCACCAGATGTGAAAAATAGTCAAAATTGCCTCATGGAACCGACGGTGGCCCGCTACCTTAAAAAAATAGGTCTCGTTCCAATTCCAAAACGTTTCATGTTTAGAATAGCTATACTAATAATACAAAGCTGAAGAGTTTGTTTGTATTTTTCTTTGATGAACGCGCTAATCTCATGAACTATTGGACCTATTTGAAAAATTGTATTAGTGTACGATAGTCCGTTTATCGAGGAAGGCTATTATAGTATAATTTTAACATCACGCTAAGATGAATAGGAGAGGAGCAGAAATAAAAAAATATTTCGAAAAAGGGAAAATTACGCGGGCGGAGCCGCCGGCGATTGCTTGTAAGTTATAATACCTTTGGTCCTTAGAGCTTGAAGACCAGCATATAGTACCTCCTAGCAGCTGTGTGACATATACACCGTCACTAGTGAAGTGTAACGGTGACAACGATATGTGATACCATATATTAGGTACTAGCGTTTGATTCGCCGACAAATCCTTCAGTCGCAAAGAAACTTATCTACATATACACTTACGAGTACATACAATGTTTTATACACAGATCCATAGAAAAGGATAGACGGAGCCATCCAGCCGAAAAGTGACGAACGTAAATATGGAGCCGCTTAAACATAATGAAGCCTTCTTCTCGGTAGTATACGGCAAGCGAGTGACAGATTTTTATTCGACACTTATTTACCTAGTTGCAATTATATACGACGACGGCTCGGTCGCCTAAAATTGCTCCAACACTAGTGATAGCATTATACTACGGTGTGGAATTATTTACACGGTGTACAATATTTATACGGTGTACAATGTTGGCGGCCTATTGAAAGAACTAAATGTAAATTATCGTTAACGGATAATTTGTCAAATAAACCACGAATCCCTGTATAGTATCCGTATCTGAAAAAAAAATCACTTGCATCTACTAATACCTATACTCTTAGAAAAGCGATTTTCTTTCGATTTTTCACCCTATACATTACATAATTCAGTTTACTGTCTGTTTGACAAAGTCTAAAAGTGTGACGAAACGAGTAGCGTATTTTAACGATTCATCAATAACGATCGCCTTGTTAAGGGCACATGTACCAAATAAAAGACAATCGTGAGGATGAATCGAACTTGTAATATCGTGCTTGTTTGCGGGTAGTTGTGGGAATGGGGTTGAACGTGACGTTACGTAACGTGATTTTAGTCCAGTGATCTTGCATCTAGACATCGTGACGACCTACATACTCGTATCTACTGGTGCTCGTGAAAAAAAAGCATCTATAAAAGTGTAATCTGCAAGGCCAGTACTAGATAGATTCGCGCGATTTTGTAAAACAAAGCTTAGAATTATTTATATGAACGATTATAGGAACGCTTGTGAGTTCAAAGTTCAAAATAATTTATGCATTGCAGGTATTAATGATACACTTATGTAGTAGATACTTCTATTATCCGACAAGTTTCGACAAGTAGATATTTTTACTATCCGTCGGTAAGTTACCTATACGAATTGTTTAGCGAATATTGAAACCGGGACTTAATGTTAGCTGTATTAATTACTTTCGTTAGCGACTTATCTGTAGACAATTTAAAATATAAACACAAAATTTTAATATTCGAATATCTTAGGAATAAAAATGGCACTTTATCTTTCCAAAAACCAAATAGTGAACATAACAAATGAAAATAATAAAACTGTTCAACAACATAAGCGATGCTTTCGATTTATTAACCTGCCTAATCTATTAAATTTAATCAATAAGCAACCAGGTGTATTATTTAAAGAACAATAGTTTGTTTTACAGTTATATCGGTTATTCTGTCTGAGTATTACTGCATTTGAGACCCTCTCTCGCATTGCTTCCGGGAACGTAGTGCTAACCTACATTCAAAAAGCAGATGTATTCCTAACAATATTAAGTGTACAGTCACGAGCAAAAATATCTGACCCCCCCTAGGCGTCATAAATATGTGACCCCCCTTAGAAAACTAACTTCCCGGTGTCCGATTCAGCTGAAATTTTGTATGCATATATTAATGGGATGAAACTACAATATTATTAAGAAAATAAACTGATCTGATGATGGAGACCGAAGGTGGCCACAGGAACTCCTTTAGCAAATCACACAACCCCATCAAAAATGAACTTGTTTTATTCGTTAAGGCAAGGACAATATTTCTAGACGATTTTCAGGGCTTGTTAAAACAGTACTTTTGGAAGGTCGGAACTCCTTACGGCCGCATCAGCAAGCTCTGAACATCATCTAGAAATATTGTCCTTGCCAAGACGAATTAAACGAGTCCAATTTCGATGGAGTTGTGTGGTTTTCTTAAGGAGTTCCTATGGCCACCTTCGGCCTCCATCATCAGATCAGCTTAATTTCAAAATAGTATCGTAGTTTTATCTATTAATATATGCATCCAAAATTTCAGCTCAATCGGAAACCGGGAAGTTGGTTTTCAGGGGGGGTCAGATATTTATGCTCGTGACTGTACCTATTTTACGTTTACCATAAATATAAATGTGTTTTTGTGTATTTCAAAGAGGTAGATAAAACCACAATAAACTTTTACAGAAAAATTAGTAATTAAAAACAAAAAACCCGACTTCTCAATATTTATTTAAAAAATTTAAAATATGTATTATATAGAGCCTATATCAGTCTCACAATCGAGACGAATCAAGTAACACCTCATAGTGTTGAAATCCGTCAATCCGTTAACACTCTAGAGCTGGCCAAAGAATTGGACAGACATACATACATACACACATACATACACTCGAAAAACATATTGCCATAACCCTCCTTAAACAGTCGGGTAAAAAACAAAAGAGATACGACGAAACGACATCAAAATGAATCGTTTCTGCCTATTAGTGTGGCATAATAGTGAATTCAGCATTGTGAGAACGAGGCTGAAACGTGACGTGCTTCTAAGGTCTTTCATCAACAATCTTCCTATTAAATCGCGCCGATATCACCGACCATCGCAGAGACGGAGCGAACGCTAATTGAACCACAAATTGTACACAATTTTGAAATACTGACAGTTCATAGCTTCGCGGTTTGTTATTGTTTTAGTTGTACCACATTTACGGCAATTCTTTATATTCTATTAGCTTATAAGCCTCAAGGCTTGGTTAATAGACTGTCAGTGTCATAAAATTAATGGAAGACCAATCCATTGCCTTCCGATCTGATAAAGAAGTTAGGTACCCACCTTTCTCCTGACAAATGGACGTACTAGAACATTGTTATTAATATTCAAGACCAAATCTCAAAACGTCATGTTTTATGTTCATGTTTTGATAACCAATTTAAATCGATTGTCACGCTGTTCAGTCGTTACTCAGAAGTGCGACAAGAATATTATAATATTCGATAGGAGGCCGTTTAACGTTACATAACCACATTTGCAACTCGCACTACCGTTGCGTAGGTAAAGTTCCGAATTTATATTTATCTGTACGTGAATATGGAAAGTTGCGATATATTTTAAGCATTATTAACGAAAGATTTGGTGGGGCGCGTAATGATAATATAATGATAAATGATCACTTTGATATAAACGAGCTATTCATTAGTTAACTGAATAGAAATACCAAAGAAAAAATAAGCTTATTATTTCAGTTCACAAAAATGATTAGTTAAATATCAAACGCTGTAGCAAAGTTATTCTATTTATTAAACCACGTACGAAACTATGTTTATTCTCAGTATTGGCCTTGAACACATTTTTCTGTAATAGAAGATAAAGCAAAACATTTAAACGATTTAAGTATTAAGATACCAGAGATTATTATAACAGACACATTAGCTACGAGGTTTCCATTCAAAGAATTCTTCGCACAATAATCGTTCCAGTTATTAAACTATATCTAGTTCAATCAGACCTTGGAGCAAAAGTTTTTAAGAGCCGTATATATTTTACACAAGTGTGTATGTGAGCAAGCATGCAGACAATGTAGCTGTAGAAATTAATGTGATGCTTGACTTCGTAACCCTTTACCAGACCCACTAGTTGCTACAGTATGTAATGTAATACCTAAGGCCATAAAACAAAATATTAACGGTGTAATACAGATCTGACAAGGGGACTGATAAGCAAATATGACAGCTGCAGGCAGTTTTTTCGCCCTAAACCCTGACCAACCCAGGTGTAAAGTCTAGAAGGCCGGTCATAGGTGACTACTGACTATTAAAGTGACACCTAAGTACACTTCAAGAGCATGGCTGCATGACTCTCTGTGTCATTCATGTCACTCTGTGTCGTGCTACGCAGGTCGTACGACCGACCAGTGTGACGATGTGACCGATTTCGAAAGGTCACAAGTTCGCGGCGTGTTTGCCTCGGTGACCTTGGCGTGTCAAAACAAACGCGTTATCTAAACCACGACTCCATTCACCGAATAAAATTGTATTGTAACTGTATACAATGTGAAATTTTCTTACCTGTGTAAGTATAGTAATTTCCGTAAAAAATGTTTACTACTAACGCGACCGGTTTTGGCGTATAATTGTGTAAATTCTTATAAGTTGCTTAATTTTTATCGTCATAATTAGGTATTTACTTATTCGTTATATTATGTGTTTGTAACGGTTTTGTGTTGAAGTTGAATAACATTGCCACAACTCCGTAATATAAGCCACGTTCTCGCGCTTAATGCTTCATGCAAAGTGTAATAACTAAAAAGTTATATCATTAAAAATCAAGTTTCATGTACCGAAAGTACTAGTACCGAAAAGACGACGACAGCTACCGAACATACCCAAAGGCAATGTGACGTCATAAATTGTTAACTTAGTTCTTATATAACTGCAGTTATCGTTACATACTTAGTATACTAGTAATCATTGATAATAAAACAAAAATCCCGATCTCTTCAAATGGTTGCATAGAGGAAGAGTTTTCCAAAAATTTGTTCCTAGTACTCTACCTTTTATAAGGGACATCTAATACCTACTCGTATGTGCCTGTGAGTCAGTTTTCAAAAATGTAGTTAAATATGAGATTTGTGCCAAAATAGTTACATAAAAATGTTATGATATAATATTATTGAAATTACCTATTTAATAGCTTTCATTTGTGACCTATAGTGTAATGATAGCAAGAAAAAAATGCTATCATCCCCCTAGGCAGTAGTCTAGTAAAGAAGTAAACGAGTATACATGTGTGTCGAGCGATTATTTCGCGGCACTTGCCCGCGGTCACTCAGTCAGTCCCAGCGACTTATCCTGCGCGCGCAACACACGTGTTTTCACTGTTGAGGCAGTAGTTCCATCGCCGACGATGAACAAGAATCAAGTAAAACTAGAAACTATAAACGAGTTGGCGATTAGCGGGAAGCGAGTGTGTAGTTTCGATAGTTTTGTCGCCGGGTTATAAGCGAATATTCAAGTAGCTATATGTACACGCAATCTGCGCGCGCAACACACGTGTTTCCACTGTTTAGAAAAAATCATTTGAGCTGTGAGCGAGCAACACTGTACGAGTATCGTAAAGAGAGTTTGTTTTTGAAAGCTCTGGTCCCGACAAAACTAATAAAGCTAGTCGTCGCTCGCTGGCAGTGTGAACAGTCAGAGAGCAACTCTATTGATATAATTATTGAAATATGCATCTACGAAATGTGTATTCATTGTACGTTTCTAGAGAAATTGGGTATAGCTGTGTCATGGATACGGCTGTGTTGTACGTGAAAACGTTCATGTTACAAGTACATTTTTAAAATAAAATATACTTCTTCGTGTATTTACGTTGCAAAATAATATCAAAATGACAGCGCTTTCTCCTCCACCGCGCGCGATTTTTCACTGTTTTCGCTTATTGTAATTAAGTCTTTGATCGTAGCCAGTGGTGTAATTTGGATGAAGACTATACATTCGAAACTACAATGCCAAACTTTATCCTTCGATTTTGTCGTTAGATTTTTAGGATAGCCTCCGATCCGAAAAACATTATTCACGTCAAAAATCGAAGATAGTCGTTTTCGCGCCGGCGGTGGAACCACTGCCTTATTGGGGGAGTTGGGTGCCTAATTACCCGACTACGGCGAAGCCAAAAGGAGGG
>LGAG01001649.1:80722-95751 GCA_001278395.1 Lerema accius
TTTTAAAATAAAATATACTTCTTCGTGTATTTACGATGCGAAATAATCTCAAAACGACAGCGCTTTCTCCTCCACCGCGCGCGATTTTTCACTGTTTTCGCTTATTGTAATTAATTCTTTGATCCTAGCTATCCAGTGGTGTAATTTAATTTTGGATGTAGACTATAGATTCGAAACTACAACGCCAAACTTTATCCTTCGATTTTGTCGTTAGATTTTTAGGATTGCCTCCGATCCGAAAAACATTATTCACGTCAAAAATCGAAGATAGTCGTTTTCGCGCCGGCGGTGGAACCACTGCCTTATTGGGGGAGTTGGGTGCCTAATTTGAAATTTAAAATTATCATTTCGCTACACGTACTAAAAAGAACCAAATAATGTGTTCAAATGTTTTATTATTAACTACGTCTTTATTCTTGTACAGCCATTTTTTTTATTATTATATCTGTTGTTTAAAGTTCAATTAAATAAACATACTTAGTAATACTAAGTAGGTACTATCGGCGTCACCAACGTAGCCGGCAGGTGTGGGGTGGGGGAGGCGAGCTACCCCTGCCGCTTGCTCCGCAGTAGTAGAGCAATACAAAATGTACCTTTCGTGATTACTTCGAGGGAAACAACCTAAGTGATCAGTGCGTACAAGTATATACGGTAGTAAAAATCTTGTAATTTCAAAAATGTAATTTGTACACTGGTTATCTAGTGACAAACTTATTTATTCACACTGTTTCCCCTCTCCGACTGCCACCCTACGCGCCCCCAACCCTCCCCCCGACCGTATTGACTCGCGATGCCTTTGATGAGCACTTAGTAACATTAACATCGAATTATTTTACGCCACAGACAAAAATAATAGACATTATTTGCCGTATAACTTCGATTTCGGTAACATGTGTACAAAACATTCATCACTATCATACGTGTTCCCTGTGGCCTAAGGTGGTAAGGCTTGGTTATATTAACCAAAGATTGTGGGTTCGAGTCCCACCAGGGTCTCGCGCTCTCCATTGACAAACCCTTTTTGTTTTCTGAAACTTTGATTTTGTACACTTTTGTACATTTTTAACGTGATTTTACGGCTTAAATGACAATAAAAAGACACTGTAAGATTGTTTACTTTTTAAATCACGACGAAAAAAATGCGGTATAGGTATTTGTTTAATACAACCAGATCATACCTTACTAGCAGCAGTTAATAGTAGAGCCGTTGGAACAACTTATTAACCTACTTAATAATTATTTCTACTCAACGGAATTCTTTATCAGAAAATCAGCCGTCGATTCAGGCTAAGTATGTAATACATATTTCATTAATTCACTTATAATTGCATCAAAAGCTGAATTCGTCTATATTTGCAGAACGAAAATTACTTCGTCTGAATCAATTTTAAATTTATTACCTACTTGTATATTACGAGTATGTAGTAATCAACTTAAATGTCGCATATATACTGTGGTGAATGAAAATGGAGTCTCTAATAGATATTTTTACATTTTTGTTTTCGGTATAGCGTTCCTTATTTATTTAGGTTTGTTATTAAATAATACCTAATTAAACAAGTATATAAGTTAGGATATGCATAGATTAAAATTATGTTACTTAAGCTTTAGTTACTGCTATTAATTAGGCCATCATCATGATCACAACCCGTAACTATCCCACTGCTGGGTGCCTTTGCAACTGGGCAACTTCATGGGGATCTCTCGAGTGTGCAGATTTCCTCACGATGTTTTCTTTAAACGAAGCAAGTGATAATTAGCCTCTAATATGCGTAACTAAAAATTAGACGCATGCTGGGTTTGAACTCAGGAACTCCCGTTCGAGAGACCAACATTCAACGGAAAAAGATTGTAGTTATTCGATAAACAAGTGTTATGTCGTAACTCGCCAGCAAAGAACAAGTATTGATTGTAGACTCCAACTACAGACGGTCGTGAGTTCATCTAAAAAAGCTCCAATACTTGTAGTAATTAGCTAATAGCCTGTTACACAACTAACTAGTCTAGTGACTTGTTACTATCTACGTACTAACTCTAATTACAACAGAAATGTTATAACATGCCGAATATATGAGATTTATTTTAACAGAACTACTCGGCCAGGGTGCCTCGTTATTGTCGAAACTAAACTTAACTATGTTTCTTTATCTATTTTAAAAGGATAAGTTATATTCTATTCTAATTTTAAAGATAGCAATTTTTTTATTGTTTTTATTTTTATACATAAATAAAAATCCTGCATACTCTAATTTTACAATAAGGTTCAAATACAAAGTTGAGCTCTTCACGAAACTCTTAAACTCACACTTCAACTAAATAAAATTGCTTTTCAAGCATACTAAAATTAAATAACGTTTTATTCAGATACGAACTATATCGTAAATACTTGTAGGTGTGTTTTAAAGCAAGCGGAGTATAATACGTTATATTTAACCGGAAAAGTGTAGTAAGTAGGATAGATAAAACGATCACTTATAAAATATCGGTGAACGAAACAGCTGTTGAAGCCCGCGATGTCAAAAGCTCGCAGAAGTATCTCGAACGATGTCGAAATGCAGTTCTACATTTTCTTACTAGTACCTACAGCATCAAGGTATTAATCTTTGAAGGCGACTTAACGAAGTATTGCGTGTAATGGTACACCTATAATAAACTGCTACAGGAAACAGTTTCTAGACATTTGCTATCTTGTATTACTAACGTTCACCTCCTTGATTAAATGAAATAAATCAAATATAATTTACTTCGTAATTAGGTGTGTAATAGGTACGTGACAAAATTGCGTTCAAATTTTCGATGTTATTTGATTTTACCTTTTCAACTTAGTGCAATGATCGTAAAGTATACCATGAAATTTCTACTTTATATTACAAATATTTGGAAACAAAATTAACATTCGGTAGAGTTGCCAAAGCAGTATAAGTTTCTTGTTTTGTAATTCTTCATTGATAAATGTAGGTACGAAAAGGTTCCTACAAATTATAGGTATTTACTTATTTATCTACTTATATTGCAAGTTTTTAATTATATCCACATTAAAACTGAATTGTCACTTCCTTTGGTGAAAGTAAACATCGTTATGGAACTGTGTTAGTTTCTAAAATATGAGAGTTCTCCATAATATTCTCAAAGATGTGTGAAGTCTGCCAATCCACACTGCAATACTCTTTGGGTTACTTACTCGTGTTTTATGAACTGTAACAAATAAGGGTCGCTCGTCATTCTTCTTTTACGAATGGAACTTTTTGTCTTGCTAACGCATTCTCTAGACTTAAGAATTAGTGACGGGTCGACTAGCTGACTAGTCGGATGCGAAAAATAGACAAGTCAGTCTGGCCTATCATTATTTTCAGTAGAATAGTTATTGTGGTTATGTTACAAATATGAACTTGTGATTTCAAAAGAGTAAATTGGTAACTAGAACTAGTTGTTCTTTATTTACTTTATTTATACTAAGCTTTTAATGTTTCGGATGGGCAATGAGTAAAAGACATGGATTTTCAAACGCCAAGCAAGAAAAACTTATCGTATTAAATAAAGAAAAATTTTAACTAGCTGACTAGTCGGCAAAAGTCATACATATTCAACCCATTTTAATAGAAATATGAAAGTATAAAAGAACCGACTATACACCGACTACAAACGTGCCGACTACTCGGCACATCTCTATTAAGAATCCATTAAATTCAACTCAATTCCGTAGAATACACCCGCGTTAATTATTGCCGAAAATATCTTTGTCTCACAATTTCTCACGTTAATTACTTTGTGAAACTAACACAGAAAAATACTTAGTTATATAAAGTTCTAGAGTTGTTTCCGTATAATGTAAATTTCAATTGAATATTCATAATAGTGTGCAACAATAGAATACTTATTATTCGTAAAATTGTATGCAAACAGAGTTAGTACATCCGTGCTGTTATGTGTCCGGTGTGTTATTTTTATAGGTACATTAAATAACTAACGTTCTGTTTTTATTTATTAGTATAAAATTACAACTTCCGGATGTTGATTTGATTAGATTTTTTATAAGATAACATGAAGATTTTATACAAAAACATTATGAATCCCTTTCATTTTGTCTCCGACATAATGGAAAGTTTCAAGCGCTTCAGACTTAATTATAAATAGGTCTACCTATATTTTGTCCTAACTGTACCCGAAACAGACGTTAAAAATATACTTACAACAACTAAAAGTACAACAATTATTGTACAACAAATTTTGAGCAACGTTACTTTTAAACACATAATATTTTTAAAGCGATTTCAAATTTTCAACATTAATAACGCTCTATTGTAAACACCAGTTATTGACATGTCGCTTTATACGAAGGTACCGTCAGCTTGTTTACCAAACCTACATAGCCATTCTTATTACATTAATTTAAGCATCTAACGCATTTTGTACCTAATTCACAAACGTATGGTTAAGTAGTTACTAAGGGGCCGTTCAAATATTACGTAAGCACTAAGAGGGTCGGGGGGTCTTTCTGTCACTTACTTTTGCTGACAAACGGGATGGGGAGGGGGTTAATAATTGTAGTATAACTGCTTACTTAATACTTGAACGGCCACTAAGACTCGTTATAAAATTCGATTACAATGGGAGCTTGAATTCTGGGTTTCTGAGTATTATGTACTTGCTAGACTCTAGCGATCACGTTTATCAAATCAAAAACTGATGGCATAATATCAATGTCACAATAATCGTGGGTTGAGCAAAGCCGGCCGCCGGTGCCTCGCGAAAGGTTGTTAATACATAGTATTGTAGAATTTTAACTTTGTCTTTTTAGGAAATTCGTAAGCTGTTTATTAATGTGTATAATTATAACTTTTACCATCAATTTGGTAGCCTGCTAAACTAACTACTATGAAGTTTATTATTCAATCGAGTCAGAACGTTTTTATATACCTACACTCGAAGTAGAGTCGCCAATATGAGATAATGGCATTATTATTATGTGTTACTTAAGAAATATTACTCCATTTATTGAAGATTGGGGCTTACAAACACAACTCATTTATTCTTACGTCTCTGTCTGAGGTGTATATGACGTGTTTTTTATCGAAGTGCATAGTGTGCGTTCTATTTTATGCCCTATATTAATTGTTTTTATAACTCATTATGCATACATTTAGTTTCCTGCACTTAACCATTTAAACTTAATCTATGCAATATCTAAAACACGTACATATTCCTCTATCACTCTTAAAAAGGGATCCAAAATAGAACCTTAGACGTTAATATAAATTAGCTGTGAGCATTGTGACGATAAAAATTTTATAATATTTATTTATTTATTAATGGCACACTTAACGCAGACTACACAAACATTAAAACAATATTCTAATACATAATGGTTTAATGTTTGTAATGTAACCACAATTATAGGGCGCCACGACATTCACGAATATTTATAGTGTTAAATCTAATGTCTTCACCGATTCTACTTATATTCCATAGTTCTTGTATAAAGATAGGTCTATTTTAAGTTCGCAACATAGGTAAAGATGAAACTAAGTCCCCTTAGTAAACGCTAACGAGTACATCGCACACATACCACTACACAAGAAGTACTAGTAAAATTACAAGTATCACTTAATGACCAAATCGGAACGAAGACTGTAGGAGAATCCGTGAATAATATGTGGCATCCATTGACTTCTTTGTACAGACAAGGTCGGGCGTACCGTAAATAGCAGTGACTTCCTCCCATATATAGTTACTTGTCTCGTACCTAAACTAAGATAGATTTTTACCGAAACTACAGAATATTAGCAGTATTGACTTCGTGTTTTATCTGCCTTCTATTGGCTTCTATTTCAGGGATATGTAAAGCATCCTATTATGCCGTGCAGCAAATAGAAGCGCTGTGAGGTCCGTACCTATAACTTTTCCTCAAGTAGGTACACTTACAGGAACTACTACCCGACTAACAGTCACTCTACAGTTCTACTTGAATTCCAACTAAATTAGGTTTAAAATTTACTATAAACATTGTTTTTAAACCACGACGGAACGGAGATGGTATATGCGTTTAGGGTGAGAGGTTGTGTGTTTGTTTGTTTGTTTGTTCATTTATAGGAATACTCTCACAACACGTTTCATGAATTCTATAATGGCATTCAGATGTAACACCGTTTGACGTTTCCATTGACATCTTCCAACCAGGATCTAAAGAGACTATAATCTATAGTTCGACATAATAAATTCTGGTCGAACTTCGTCCACACAGCATGCGGTTTAGTATTAACAAACTAGTAAGTGCGCCGCATTCTATAAAGATCAGGAACTTTGTGCTACGTAATATTTTCTGTATAAGGTAATCTGTAGATAGGTACAGCAGATACGTCAAAATATTAAGACCTTTAAAAAATGTCCGACATAGTTTCGAGATAATCCCGGCCAGTCAAATACACTTTCACTCTAAGTAAAGAATCTTTCTTTGTAACGTTTAAGGGTCCGTTCAGACAGACCGACTGGGAGAGCATCGGCTCGAATTTTTCTATTCACAGACCGGATCGTATACGCTCGGAATTGTCCGAAGCGGTGCCATCAACTCCTGGAAAACATCTGAAGGCGGATGCGCTTGCAGCCGGTCGGCACATCTTCAGATACAGCGCGTCGAAGCATTCTTAATGACAAGAAGGGCACATGCCAAATTAAACTTAAAAACAATTACACAAAACTGAGTTTCCATCGTGATAAAAATCTACTCTCCTCTCCAAGCCGGTCTGTCTGAACGGACCCTAAACACGAGTGTAAACTTGTAAAGTACTTATTCTTACACGTCAATCAGTATGGTCAGCTTAACAATCCGTGTATGTATTATTCGTTGTTCTGTGTATATGACAACCATTGAGCGCTTAACCAAAATGTTTAATAAACTTCTTATACAATAGGCGGTATGAAGTAACTTCGCAAAACATATTAATCATATGAATGTAGAACTTTCACCTTAACGGAGCTGTGTGACCTGCATTTCCGTTAAAATTGAATAACAACGTAATTTATACCTGTTACTATTAAATAATAATTAATAGTACTTAATTAATAGATATTATTATTATTATTTATGTAAACTTATTAGAATTATGTTACAGTCAGCTTATAATAATCGTATTCAAGTCTGTTATCAAAATACTGATGTAGTATAAGTTGCCTTCTTAAGAAAATAAGTTTAAAAACAAATTCATAAAAGTACCGTAATTTATGTAAATCAGAAACTTTAATACACAATTCTGTAGCTATTATGAAACAAGCAGACAGTAAAGAATACTTTTTATTAAAATAAGTAGATTAAGGTAATCTCGATTGTGCACATTGCACGCAATTGAAATTATTATGTTAAGGTATTATATTACAATAAAATATTGTTAATGAAGTGTTGTAACATTTAGGCTCGATTAACATTACTAGAGAACCCACAAGGTGGTCAAACTTCAACCATCCCTCATTATGTCACACAACAGATTGAGAAAGTCGTCAATGTCAACGTTAACTGTCTATGGGACTTTCCGTCTGTCGACTGTGAGCTGTATATATTCAGAAAACGTGTCATTTTTTAAGTTTTGCTTTTAATTCAGAAATATGCAAATCTTTGTGCACTTCTTCTGCATGTAAATTTCAAGTATGCCAAATTTTAAACCCGTATATGCCTGCATTTTTAAAACGGTACCTAGAGTCAACCCCTTCATATGGACAGTTAAGTAAAATAGTAATTATAATATTAACGTCCAAATAAAATAACTAACTTCTAGTCTAGCCGATTACATTATTATTTTATTTTACCTACAAACATTACAGTATGCTCAATGCTCATGCCAGGCAAATATTTTCAATAACCATTAATCGTGAAGCACGAATTGAATTCGATCACTTCGTAACAACAAAATGAAGTAACGCACGCAATCGTGTATTTAATAAACAATACTTATCACTCTTTAAATTACACATTTAAGTTAACCTTGTCCTTGGTTAATATGTAAGTAAGAATGAACTATTAACTTGACGTTACCCGCAGCTTTGCTCGTATAAACTTGGTTTCATAAAGGTGTTGTTTATCCCAAGGTAACCTATTTCTAGGATGATGTATCCCGGAAGATATTATGCTCTGTCCACGTGGTAAGTTTAAGTTAAATCTTTTCAGCGTTCGCGTCATCCCAAGGGAACATATAATTGGGATAAAAACCTGTGTTCTATTCTTAAACCTGATCCATTGCAATGTTAACGCGTAAATGAAGCCCTAAAATATGTATAGAAATATATTTAGTGATGTTTTAGATTGCCTGAATCAGTTTAAACCCTAATTCGGAATATGTATAGATCTACGATTGTATATCTTTATTTCGTATCTCATACGCAGTCGCAGGTATAGAGCTTGTGTGTGCGTTTGTTTTGAGCGTCTAAGCATGGCTACAAACAAGATTCCCATTTATAAATTCATGGTGGTGAGTCACAACGCTGTGAGGACAGCGCTTGAATTGAGTTTTTAAATAGTCCCTTTATAAAAACAACGTAAATAAACTAATTTTAAAGCGTGAGGATTCGAGAAGGCCGAGAACAAAATCGCCCACGCGAGTTTGCTACAACTTTCTGACGTAATCGTAACCTATTCTGGTATAACCTGGGTTAATAGGGTTCCTTGGGGGTAATTTCCCTCTCAGGGGTAAATCAGCTATTTTACGGAGGTAATAATGGACCTAATGATTAGGACCTTCAAGTAAAAAAATACAGAAAAAGTTACCTAGACATAATGTTATTGTTTGTTTTGACAACATGTTAAAGACGGGGTAAAATCAATTTTCCTCATAGGACACAGATAATGATATTAACGATTTTATAGGAGATCTTTAGGAAAATTTTGTACAGTCTCGTTCCAGCCAGTAATAGAGCCTCATATCATAGACAATAAACATATTTTATGTGCTTGTTATTTATTTATGTTTGTTGGTCTTTTAAAACCGGTTCGAATTTATCAGCTATAATCTTTAGCGGATAATAATAAAACAAATTGTAAGTAAAGCAAGATAGTACATTAATAAGTAATAATGGTAATTTATTATACTTAAGATGAATTATGTTTGATTTGACCATTAAAATTAACTATTAAAACTCGTTATATTATGTCCAAAAATATAAAGAGATCCGAAATGCATGTATAATTTTCACAGACACATTTAGAATTGCATTATTTTTTAAAATAATTAAATAAGTCTCTGGTACAAAAACCATGAAAGTATATTTAAAAACATCGGTTGAGTCGCGGTAATGAGCTAGTATTATTTTTATATATTTCGTTACGATGATGTAATGCAGTAGAACGAGGGGCCCGGTACAAATTGGCAAAGTTGTCGTCGACCAATAATAACAAATGAGTTCATAAATCTACTGCTCTACATTAAGCACAGTAAGCCTTGATAATTACGCCGCATTGCTCAACTTGAATCTTATCTTGTAAGAAACGAAGCAGTCTCCAATTGAAGATACTTGCGACTTTCGCAGTTTAACGAATGTTATTCACACAACGTCAATTTAATTCATTCATTCATTCAACCAGTCTGTTCAGTGACTGACCACCGCGGCGCTGGTAAAAGTTTTAAAACAATCTGTTGTTTGAAGGTCGCTAGTTTTGTAATATAATCCCTACAAGTTTTTATAGCTTATCTAAAGCTCAAACAATGATTTAACCTCCTATAATGTGCCAGTGCTAATATATTATATTGAATTGAAGGTTGGTAACCTCAAAGTCAAGTTTGACGAATTCAATACGCATTATAAATTTAATTTCAACTTTTTAATAATATACCGATTTCTTAACTGACATAAATTATATACTTATTAAAGTTTACCAAATAAATTAGTAATTTAAATAGCGATTATCGGCATTATGGTTAATTATTTTAAGGCGATATTTAGCACAGTACAGTAATATCACATCAAACACTAGAATGTTGTAACGGCCTTTCGTCGAACGCAATTTCAGATATTATGTTCGACATAATTTCGTCAGTATAGTCGTGTTTTCGAGTGAGTTTAACTCGGAAATATGCATTAGATGTTAATGATTTTGATGATGACGAAATTGATTAAGTGTCAGATGCTCACATTAGCTACGGTTACTTTGAGAAACGGCAATTTTAATAAATCAAGTTAAAATTTCTGTGGGCACTTTCTACTGATTATTTTTTAACTATGTATTTTATTGATTTCGGAGACTTGTTTTCTCTGATAGGTACGTAATTAACTAGTTGTGTAAAAGAATAACAATGCTTAAAGTTATTGAATTAACTAGCTAGGTAGGAGTTTAGTGATGTTATCTACATGTTACTGATAGATATTAATTACTTACTGATAAATATTCCGCATAATATACGATATTCAAGTCGAGCCATTGCTTATTATCGATTATTTAGTTACTAAAGTACTAATAAAAGTCCTGAGTATTATCGACTCAAGTACCCATGACACAATAATCACACTATACGAGAAGCGAACACTGGTCCAAAAATTCCTTTCACAGATCTATCACAATAACATTCTAACTGGTTGTAGTTTAAGTAATGTTAACATTACATCAATTATTGTTAAGTAGATTTTTGAATGGTCATTAAACTTATTGGTCGGTATTTAAACGTTTGAGTGGCGTGCTTACTTTAACTGGTGTTTGATAAAATCAATGCACCATAACTCGTATAATGTTATCTAACTTGTTTGCTAGTTGACTTACTCGTAGCGACGATCGAGCTGAGTTTTGAGAGGGTTCTCTTACACAATTGTTGTCCTAATTCAATTTCCAGTTTCTTTACAATACCAACTTGTATCAGGAACAACATCTACCTGTCTGAAATAAATTTATATCGATATTGCGGTAAGCACTGCCTATGTTTCGTATCATATTTCTGTGCTCCCCGCAAACGATGTAGAGCAAGTGAAACAATGAGTTTCGCTTTCGCAACAGGTGCGTATGAATGTAGAGTATATTCTCTAGCTAGAGCATAATGTAGCGATGTAGCGACTGTGTTGGATGAAGAGGAATTTTTTAATGCCTGAACTTAAGCGAAGCGTTACGTTATTGAAACGGGGTGAATAGAAAAACATGACGTGCGTAAATGTACGAGTATCATTGATACGGGTACCTACCTACATGAATAAATGACTTCGAATGTTAAAAAAATATTTCAATAACTCTGTGCCTATTTGAAACATTATTCCAAACTGTTATATTATTACTATTTTAATTTTTTATTATGGCACGCTCAATTGATCTAAAACTTTAGTCAAATCAGTAGTTAGACAAGCTAAATGTAACAACGATAATTATGTCTAATTACTTAACATCTACCTAACACCTTGCGTAATACATCTTGATTTTTGGAAAGTTAATAACAATAATTTTATTCACGAGTACACAATAATTATGAAGTTAGGCATTGAATGTTGACATTGACTAGTCATTCACTTCCTGCATTGGTTGACTGTTCAACGTAGGTACTATATAGATTTTTAGGTTCAATAACCAATTTTTTAAAGTTATTTAAAGTTTATATATCTTATCCTACTAACATTATAAACGTGAAAGTTTATGTGGGTACTTGGATATTTGTCTTCCACGCTCTAACCGTTAAACTAACTTGGCACACAGATAGTTTGCATCCAGAAATAGGACATTAGGATATATTGTGTCCCGATTATAGGTTCCCTTGGGATGAATTCAAAATTTTGTTAAACGACTTTTGACGCCGGCATCGTCTAGTAATACATAATAATATTAATAATAAATTACAATAAGTTTAACAATGTTATGGTAAGTAAGAAAAGACACCCAAAAACTGTTTAGAAATCAAAAAGTCGTAACTTCAAAACTACATAAATTAAATTATGATATTTTTATGTATATTTGAATGCATGGATTTTTACTAACATCAATTGCGTTGCGATAACAAATCTGTATAACTCTCCTGAGATCCGGAAAATTCCTTACCTAAACACTAATTAACTAGTTATCAGACGTAGATACGTACATAATATAATACAATTAATTACATTATCTACTACGCCTGCGATAAGTTACGCATAGACTCGAAATTAATGAAATAGACTTATCATTAATTAATGTCACGAGAGAGTAATGAGATAGATTAGAAGTGTTTCTAATATCGATAATATAATCTCTATGTAACGTGGTCTGTGATGGTCGTAGTAACGAAAGTAACTACGAGACCATTGAAGTATAATCTATAATAGTACCTAAGTGATATAATGCTACCGTTTTAAGCATAATGCGAGCGGTTTCAGATTTGGCATCCCTAAAGTTTGCATGGAGAAGAAGTATAAAAGGTAAATTGTATGCAATATACGTTCTACTTAATACATTTAATTTAGAAGATTAATCGAAACTTGCAGTCTTAGATTTTTTTAGAAATGGTGATGTACTGTATTTTAGTAACGCAATAGATGACGCTGTAGCGTATTCCATAATAGATATCTTTAATAAGTTATGGTCAATAGAGCAAGTTATGGTGGTCGGTTATCATGGTATTTATAAATTAAAGTAAATATTATGAAATACGTCGCGAGTCGAGCGCAACGCCACTTTCTTCAAAGAAAGTAAAATCGTCGTAAGAACAATTCTTATAATAAGATAATATTTACTTTATGCAAATTTAAAACTTTAGGCACTTTATACTTATTAAATAAGCTAAGTCGTATTGTATTTAAATTTTAATAGTTATTGTAGAGAAAGGTGGTACCTATAGTAGGTACAATGGATGGAAATTGATGGAGTTACTAGGTAAAGGTTTCCAATTATTAAATAGATTGTTGTCTATTAAAAAATTATACATAATAAATAACGTCTAAAGTGAAATTTAGTAAAAAAAATTGTGCAATTGAATAAAAGAAACAAAACCATTTTCTTATTTATTTAAAACTGACGCTACAGTTACTTATTCAAAATCAACGGAAACATTTAGCCCGTATTCGAAATTTAAATTAAACAAGGCTGTGACAGAACTTATAACCGAAGCATAAATGTTTCAAAATGTGTTCCATTTACGTCGCAAACGGTATTTGTAATGGCGACCACAGCCAACTTACTTACGGTTACGTCTCAACGAAAAGTGCAGCGCTATATTACCATAGGCAGCTTTCCGCCCAGTAATTGGGTTAAATTGCATAAACTTCGTCCACCGCATTCGAAATACTTATCCCTTACCGATCGCCTCTACACAAGCAATGAAATGCAGTAAAACATTTGTAATTAGAACACTAGACAGTGGCGTAACTACACCGCCCGAGGCCCGTGACAAATTTGTTAGAGGGGCCCCAATCAAAATCGTCTTTTTAGTTACATAAACATGTAATAAATAAGATTTTCAAAAGTAAGACGGTTTAGCAAGAAGAAATACTCACGGTCCATTCTGCTCGGGGCCCTTCGGGTGCGGGGGCCCCGTGGTATTTTGCCATTCCTGTCACCCTACAGTTACGCCACTGAGTAGGAGCGGTATACGACAAACGTATTTAAACATTTTAAACAAAACAAATAGTTACACCGTAAATATGCGGAGTAGAGAGTAGAGCGTGAAATCTGTAAAAGTCGTTTAATTCCGCGTATGTTATGTAGAAAAAGAAAGGTTTAGTACTCATAAAACATATAACTAATACTAAGGTAGATGTTAGTCATGAGCTCATGAGCTATTAGTTGGTAGATATCCATTTCCCGTTGAAGCTATTATTATTCTGCACCAAAAAAGGTGTATAATGCTGATTCCTTTAGAAATGTATATTAAGTACTTACATTTTTAACGAAAGCAACAAATACTTATAACAATAAAGAAAGTAGGTATTACAGCGTAATCTGGTAATATTATGCTTTACCAACAATAGCGAAAGTAGGCAGGTATATGAGAAGACTCTATAACCATAATAATTAAGTAATTTATGACAGTATAAAAAATCAAACTTATCTAAGAAGGAAGCTTTTGTATAAAGTAGGTAGGTAGATAATAATATGTGAAATTATGACTTCGAATAATTCTACATAATGTAAACGAAGTATATAGGTTTTATTATATTGAGGACTGATATCAAACTCTGAAACCGTTGCGAGTAGTTTTTAGTTTTCTAGAAACTAGAATCAGTAATTTAGCGCATAGTAATCAAAAATCCCTCGAATGCTATGTCCGTAATAAGTACCTACATAAATAGCGTGGAATGTGTAAAGGGCCTTAAAAGACCCGCGGCCTCCAACGAACGGCACTCATGAAGTGACAGTACAAACAGTATTCCGACTCCCTAACAACGTTAAGTAAACTACCTGCTCCATACTAAAGACAAGTTGCACAACACATTTTATCCAATAAATCGATTTTCAATCGATTGAGACTTAAGATTATCGGCTATGCGAGTCACTTTGACAGCGCATTTTAGAACGCTAATATAGGCATTAAGCCTTATTTCAATTACAAAGTATTTTGTACAGTTTGACCTATAAATGTATCTGGTGATATCGAAATTATGGGTTACACGCAATTTATACACTAGCGATTTGCAGCTTATATATTATATGTATAGGTACTTATAATGTTGGTCCCTTTATATCTGCCAAATATTTACTGTATCGTGCCTGATTGCAAGTAAAGTCTATAGCTTAGGTCCTGTAATGTTATGTTATATTGTGTATCGAAATAAATACGCAATTTTATTCACAAGTATTCCAAAAGCCATTTGTTTCATCTGATTAAAATAAAAGTCAACGTAGATTCAAAAAGTATTAAACCAAGTTTTCTAATCACAGGTAAAAAATACACTTATTTACTAATGTAACGCTTAGTTGCTGTTATTCTATTATTTTGTCATATTTCTTATAGCAATAAAGTAGGGTTGCAATCACATTCATAAAAAACATTAAGACAATTAATTTTCAATTCTTATGCCTGTATGTAGTTTATGTGACAATCTGATACTGATGTTGAATTTCTTAAGATTATTTAACAGCAGTTATTTATCCAACTAGTGGACCC
>LGAG01001649.1:109719-123908 GCA_001278395.1 Lerema accius
ACAAATACTCTGAAGTTATGTTTATCTATATAGGGATGTATGATAAACGTTTTCACGGTGAAGTTTTTATGAATACAATTATGTTATCTTTAAACATTTAGGTAACATTACATTAAATAGTATTATTAGTCACCGCTATTTATATAATACCAGAAGATCAGGCGGACATTGTTCTGTCACTTATTTTGTCTGTTACAGTGTTCCATATCATGTGCTCATGCCCTTTGATTTTCATATACCATGTACCTTTAATAAATGCTCATCAGATAACTTTTGCTATGACGGCGATTCAATAACTATAATTTGGCTTGAAGCATTTTGACACCCACAATATAAAATAAACCATACTCGATCCATGTAAAATACCACACAATTTTTTTATTAAAATTGGTCCAGCCATTATAGGAGGAATTCAGTGACAAATACAAATGCTAAGATTTTATATCGATTATGATTATTTAACTCAATGATATTATACAAGATATCACTAGTATTATCTATTATTTATTTAGAAACAGATGGGTCATCTGTTGGTAAATGATTACCACCTTCATACCCATTACAGATATAGAGTACTTATTTACATGATCAATTACTACAACAATTAAAGAGTCCCATCATTATTCATACTGTAATAAAAAATAACTTAAATATTCTCATACTGAAGTCTCATAACAACTACAGCACTGTAACAATAGATAATAAAACAATATAAATATTCAGGGAACCAGAGCTGAGAAAAATGTGACCAACATTGTAAACAATATATTATTTGTCATTATGAAGGTCTTAAACGTAACACCTGCCACATAACATTTAAATGAAATTTCTTCCAAAATTATGTAATTTTCTCGACTAGAATCAATATTATTGTTCTTGCTATCAGTGATTAATGCCTTGCCTTAATTATTCCTAACATTGCATAATATAATCCTAGACTCTTCGGTAATATTAAACTGAATTTTAAACATAACCTTCCTCGTAACAATATGTGCTCCTCTAGAAATATAGATAAGATAATTATCTTTAGTTTATCAGTATAAAAATATATCAGAATTTTCTTTGCAATTACCAGTTTTCATATATTTTATCCCGGTATTTTATTTATCTATTTCATTTGTATTTTTAATTTTTGAGTTCAGAAATGGAATTTTAAATTTCAATGAGTAACTTAATTTTTTAAGTCAGGGGTTATGTTACTGATATTAAAATTGTGTTATACACATTACCTGAAAAGAGATAATTACAAAACTATCACCTGTTCAAATAGACACTTTTTGCATGGTACATAATATGATAATTTATATAACAGTATACAGTTATTATAGATAATATGAGAAAATAGCATATTTTCTTAGTATCAGCTCATAAAGCTTCATACCGACTGATTAAACTAAACATTATACAAATGAATAATCATTATTTTCATCAAAAATATTATTTATGCCTTGAAATAATACTGAGGTATTTTTTTTATTATTGGGAGGTAGTGTTAGTTTTGCAATCCTGAATATGGACCTTTTGAATCCTGCATGCACCTCTTTAATCTCAAAATTAATTATGTATGTACTTAATACTAGGCATTACTCGCTTTGGTCTCATACAATATTGTGAAGAAACCTGTTCAATAAATTTTTTTTGTTTTTTCACACTTCGCCATTATGACTATGGTATTGCATTGTGACAGAGAAGCTGAGACCACTAGTGAGACAGCTACCTATTATTTAATAGGATGACAATGATAATAAAGGAGCATTAAATTGTTAATAATGAGTAAATGAGGAAGTACTTTATATCCTTGTAATAAACAGAAATGTAATGATTTGATGTTGTTGATAAAATATTTATTATAGCAAAACTTCATTGTTAATATGAAAATTTTATTTCGGATAATATTCGCGTATTGATAGGTTAAAATAGAGTTACAACAAAAAAATATTTCTATGGAAAAATCAAGCAATACTCACGAGTTACCGAGCCATTCGTGGAAATTTAATTCACCGGCAGTGCTGTTAGCTGTAAAATCAGGGAATTCTTCTCCAAGTAAAGGCATTCTACGACTTCTATTTAATTCGTATGTTATTACACTTAAAGGAGGATTTATAGCCGAAACTTTGTATGAACAATCTTGCCCGAGATTTAGCATGAGTTTTTCAAATAAATATTTTTTTCCCACTTGAATAAAGAACTTGTATTTTTTTTAGCGAGCTACCAAATTGATATGTGGAAAGTAAATGAATGCATACAGCCTTACTATTAACCAGCCAGACCATAGAGTAGCGATTTATATAGAGAGTAGATAGATAAGCCGAAATTGACTAAAAAGAGTGTATTTCGAGTTGAAACCTTTAGAGGGGCGCGCACTACACGACTTGATCGCGTCGCAGCAACTAACGATTGACAAACTATTTGTCTGTTTCTTTGCACGCTATCAATATGTTTTGGGTGGATGGATTATAACGCGACAAAGTGCACCCCACATCATAGACGTACTAAAAGTTTGCGTAGCGTATCATATAAGTTGGTGACTTATTTTAACTTAAGTAACTTTGCCACGAATAACGTCAAGAATACAAAAAAACACACTAAAATCACTAAATGGAGAGATCAAATACTATCTCCCTATTTAGTGCTAAAATTAGCAGTGTTTTGTGTCTGCGACCGAGTCTTCGTCTCCATGCGCCCTCAGGTTCCAGCTTAGGCCGGCCGCACATTGGACACGTTTTCGTACGAATTTTACTAGTGCAGTAACGCCCAATCGTGGTCTGGGTGCGAGTTAGTCGTGCGTATACGTACTCGCACCTAGTGTGCGCGCTCCCATAGTACTTGGAATATCGGGATCGTTCGTACTTATTCATTCGTGTCCGCACTAATAAAATTTGTACGAAAACGTGTCCAATGTGCGGCCGGCCGTATTATCACTTTTCGTGGCCCGCCTGTGCATTCCACACGTATGAATAATACGCCCGTCCATAGACATATTTCACAGATTAGTAATTCATGGAATTTAAAAATTAAGTGTTTGTTTCTGTTATCTATGACCCAATTAATGGCGTCACCGTCAAGGACCCAGCCCGTTCGTTGCAGTTTGTAATTTGCTAGTTGTATTTCAAAGCGTTTCAAGTAAAATTTTTTGTTGGTTTTTTGTTTGAATACTGACAAAGGTAAGTGAATTTCATTTAGTGATAATTACCAAGTATTTATTAGCGAATACCATAATTGGTGCTTGAACCCGACACAAAATGGACGTCAAAAGTGTATTGTGACGTGATTATGTAAAAAAAATGTTTTCTACAAGTATATGTCTTACATAGATCGCCGATTTGTGGTATGTAAATGATGCTACGGAATATTAAAACAAATACCTGTACATTGTCATACAACACAAGCACAAAGTATCGTAGCGCTATAACAAGGTTTGACGTTCTGAAGTTTTTAGTTGTGACCGTCGTAAGTGTCCGAAAAGGCATGGCAATGGCGAATGGCGATCACAGGATAAAGAACGCAGTATTCCAAATAGACGTCTATATCATTATTTAATGTTCCATTTTACCCTTGAATGTAATCTAAATGTGTAGTTCTATAATTATTGATGTTCTATTTACATGGCATTCATTAGGGTCATTGTCCTCTTTCATCCAGTTGATACAATATTGTGTCTTATCTATGTTGCTGTGCGTTACCTGTTTGATTTATTCCACTAAATATTAGCCATTTAGAAGTCAGTTTATCTCTATGTCAGTATCTAACATTGTTCTATATGAAAATGACTAATGTCTGTTGTTTATTTTATTATCATTGCTCATGCATATAGCATATAAAATGCATATCTATATGAATTCAGTCCTTCTATCCTATTTATGAATTAAGTCCCCATTGAATATTCCAATATTAAGGAAATCATTTCCTAGTTGAAATATTAAGTTCAAGACCAATTTTTAGTGGAATAAACCAAGTTTGTTTATTAATCTGTATTTTTTGTTCAACAAGCTGCTCACCCTTGCTTCACTGCAGTCAAATCTTATACATAATAATCTTTCATCATATATGACAGGCATTGTATAAATGTTGATTGGAATTCCACTACTGCTCATATACAAAGTTTTTAAAATTGCCTATATCATTCTTAAAATTCCATCACTTTGTTCTACTAGTTTGCCTGTGTAAAAGTAACAGACAAACTACAATTTCAATTAAATTTCTTGCCAGTAAGTATAAATTGCAAAAGCATGCAATTGGTAACTTTATTGAAGTCTACTGGTATATGTCTCTGGTATATAGGTCTACTGTATTTTGAAAAGCAGACAAAACTGTGGGACATGGCTGAAAAAAAAATAAGTTTCTTCATAAATGTACTGAATTTTACCAGTTAGTGACAAAGGCTAAAATTTTTTCATTGGCAGGGTGGGCATCTTATCTTATTTGGTCATATAAATAAAATAGAGAGAAAAATGAAAAGTATATTACAGCAATGACTGCTTGGTTTTTCGTAGGATTTGCTTGTTAGTGAATGTGTTATGCATTGTTTTATTTAAAAATAAATGCAGAGTAGTTATCACATGCTTGGTTTCCGCTTCTATGACAATGAATCATTCCTAAAATGTCACTGCAAACAAAATTATTAATCTGCATTACTATTATGGTGCCTATTCTTCAAACGGATTTTTCCTGTATGTTTGTATCTCTGCATTGCTGCTTGAATATAATAAATATAAGCATTTTTCGTGTTATGTTTGCGACTTTTTATAATTTATAGTTTTGTGTTTAATTTTTAAATTTTAGTTGAAATCAAGAATAAAATTAGGTGACAGTACTAATTTAATATTATAAAATTGTAATGAGATTATTAGTGTCTTTTTAATGCTAAATAAAAGAAAATTGTAATAAAAACCTTTGGGTGCAATATAAAAGGATCTGTGCTTTTAGCACAGTATCCAAAAAATACTAAACCAATTTTTAAGGTATTCTACACTATTAAAAATCTATTAATCAACTTAAACTGATATTGCCTGTGGTTCTTTTATTAGCTAATTAGTTCAGTGTCTTTTTGCTTAAGAAAACATATAATTTTTTCTATATTTTTATTTAGTACCTTTGCAAGTATTGAGCTTTTGTTAATAAATCCCCTTATTGGCAATCAGTGACGCGATGCGCTTTGATCACACTGCTATGAGAAATTTTAAAACTAAAAATGACAAAAGTAGATATTATATATTGTTAGCTGGCATGCTTTGCATTCTGTATACATTGCATATTCTCCGTAACTTTTTTGTTTTGCCCCTACCTTATTTTATGTAATATATTTTTTGTGTTAATGGTTACCACGCCGAATCGCCTTTCTAATGGTCCTGGGTTGGATTTTCGGCGGGTCGAAATTTAAATGATGGTTTTATATTTCTGTTATCGGTCTGGGTGTATGTTTGAGTGTTTCCATAGCACTCTCAACACAGGGAATCCTAGTGTGGGGTTTGAGTCTATAGTGTTATTTATTTAATATTTTATTTCCAGCAACACACCTCCATTTGGTTGATATGAGAAACATCTCAAATGAATCATTGAGTCAAGGCAATTAGTGGAGTATTTATAACAAACTGTCAAGAAAGAAATAAGAGAGATTAAGTCAAAATGCAAACGATAAAGTGTGTTGTTGTGGGCGATGGTGCAGTTGGTAAAACCTGCCTGCTGATCAGTTATACTACTAACAAGTTTCCCTCGGAGTATGTACCAACTGTGTTTGACAACTATGCTGTGACAGTCATGATTGGTGGAGAGCCTTATACGCTCGGTCTCTTCGATACTGCAGGCATGTACTCTATATATTTTAGTTGATTATATCACTGTAATAATGTTTTTTCATCAGTCATAAGTATCAAAAAAACATCACATAATAAACTATACTATACCTCGTTTTTTTCGTCGTGATTTAAAAAGTAAACAATCTTGGAACTACTTTTAATTATTTCATTTATTAAAAAAAATTTAGAGGTATACAGAAATTTATTTTAACAGTACATTGTTTATTCTTAAAATTTTTTAAATTTGTGTCTGTCTAATTTTAAAATCGATAATTACATTAAAAAGACATTGTAAGATTGTTTACATTTTAAATCACGACGAAAAAAACGAGGTATACTTGGTAATAGAATTGTCTATCTTTCAACAATTTAAGTGAAACACTAATTGTAATAATATTTCTGCAGGTCAGGAAGATTATGACAGACTGAGGCCTCTTAGTTATCCACAAACAGATGTTTTCCTCGTGTGCTTCAGTGTGGTTAGCCCGAGTTTTGGAGATACAACAACTTACGTAGGAGGGGTCGATTTGTTCATTCCTGTGTTGTACAGGAATAGTGTAATTTCTAAACAACTTTATTAGTGTTATTTCATTGAAGTAAGTTATAAAATTGTCTCTCCGATAACATAGTCATTTTGTTTTTTTTATGAACAGATTTGTTTTTAAAAACATATAATAAATATCCGTATAGTTTTTTTGTTAAATTTTGTGTTTAAAAACCACAAAATGATAAAAAAATTGCAGTGTTATCATTAAATACACATTATTTTAACTGACTAATGGTAACAAAATGCATAAATTCTATTTATCGCAAACAATAAAACTGCATAAGCAATTTTTTTTTTAAATAAGCAGAACCAAATTTGAATATTTACATTGTACAATTTGTCAACAGTGGGTACCAGAGATAACCCATCACCAACAGAAGACTCCATTCTTGCTTGTGGGGACACAAATAGACTTACGGGATGACCCTGTTACTATGGAGAAGTTGGCTAAAATTAAACAAAAGCCCGTCTCTCTCGAGCAGGGAGAAAAACTCGCTAAGGAACTGAAAGCTGTTAAATATGTTGAGTGCTCTGCCCTCACTCAGGTAATCTACTCTACTATCTACTTAATTAAATTATAGCTATCTACTTAGTGACAACAATCTACTTAATTAAATGATAGTGACTAGATGTGGATATAGAAGTCTGAAACTTTTTCCAAGGCTTCTTTATTGTATAAGATTTTGAACTACAATTAAGTGTGATTGTGTTTAACTAGAATATAGAAAACAATTTTAAGGTTTAAAATTTTACATTAGCGTAGAAATATTATTTTTTTGATACCATTGTAGTAATAGTTACCTGCAGTTGTTGATTATGTCTTTATGTCTTTATGAAGCAGGTTATAGTTTGTTTTGTTATTGTGTATTTACAGAAAGGGTTGAAGAATGTGTTTGATGAAGCTATTCTGGCCGCGTTGGAGCCTCCGGAGCCGGTCAAGAGGAGGAAATGTGTGTTGCTGTAAGACTACGGCTGCCCTATAAGAAAACGCAGGCTTCGAAACTATAGCATTTTTAACAATTCTCCTTACAGCTCCTATGCCTGATATTAGTAAACATTTTTTGAGGTAAATTTATGACAAAATAACTTTGACTGTTTGACTGTCGGCAGTTCCTTTTATTTGTATCACAATAAGGTTCAAATGTTTCCTGAAATCAGACTTGTAATAGGATCGGAAGGGATTTTTTAATGAACAAACACTATAACTTTGCATCTCTAACATTATTATTATCTTAACATTTCTCAAGGTGACTAGTAACAAAATTTCTTTGAATTACAGTTATAATTTGACAGTTTATTTAGCGAATACTCGTATTACTTATAATGAAGTGTTTATTTGAATTACCTGTTTCTATTTTTTTATTATTATGAAGAAAAAAAGATTTCAAAGGAAATATCTTATACTTTTGGCGAAGTTTGTGTTTATTAAACTTTATGATTTGTGTTCAGAGATGCAAGGTTAAAATGACAATGTTGCGTCTAGGTTAAATCAAATGACTTTTGTTTTTCAAATTATTAATTTATTGTAAACACGAAAAAATAATAGTACCACACCATTCCATTGTTACAAAATAGCATTTTGGACTAGCATCACATTTGGTAATTTTGTTTTTTCCTGTCTACATAAAAAAATATTTTGGAAACCAAATATCACTTAGATCAGTTTTATTATAACATACGCGTATGTTATTTTAGTCTAATTTCTTTAGACTGCGCCAAATAAAAAATAATAACCTGCGTTTTTTTCGTCAATGGGTCGTTTTTCCCTAACATTCACTAGCAAATGGTACTGTAATATTCAATCTATTTTCATAAATTATTACGATTAATTACTTATTATTATGCCATAATAAAATAGTGAATATTACAGCCATTCCGGCTTTCATACTACGGGCATGTATACTGTGGCCGTTTGAAATTCTTATAATATGACAATTATTGTCTGAAGACGATTTTTTAAATATTGACTAATATTTCGAAATTAATTCTTATTATAACGAGTATAAGTTTTGTGTACCTATTACTAGCATTATATTCAAAGTGTTTGATGTAATAATACAATGTGTAGGCCGATTGGTAATTCGCTTCTAACCTAATGGGTACGTTTGATCATCCACGATTGTGTCACAACAGTCATGTCTTGAAGTATTAGTAACAAATACTGTATTTCTGAAAATAAATTAGTAAAATATTGCACAATCTGCTATGCACAGTGAACAATTCGCATTTTCTATGTGAAACAATATAATAATATCATGATTTTTTAATAGTTTCATCCTGTCTTATTGGCAGCGGTCCATCTTTTACACGAATACTCGTTTTTCGTCCAGTTTTAGTTGTAAAAGGCAATTTTAATTTTGAATTTTAACGTGTTGTTTTTATGTCATGACATAAATTGTATTCTTTCAAAACAATTAATTTATTATTTATGAATTATTTTAATACTTGTGTAATTTGTTTATGATCTTGTCTTGTATAATAATAACGCACTTTCAGATTGATTTACTATGGGGTTTACTATACAGAGTAATACTTACTATATTATTATAAATTTATCGATTATTTAGTGATTTAGGAATTATAGCATTTTTATCAAATTATTCTGCAATGTGAATTTTGACTGAATTAAAAGTATTCATTCCACACGATGTATTTGCATTTTGTACGTTCATATTTGCTTTTTCAAAAGATAGCTTTGGCCGAGCTTCTGTCAAGTCCGTATTTTAATGTGGTTGTACGCGTGTTGTGGTATTGTGTTTTGTGTTCGTTTTGTTTAAGTAGGTATACATTATAATATGACTACTATATATCTACGTATTTGTAGGAATCGCCGCGAGCTTATTATTAAATATCATTAGTACATGTCAATAATCACTTAACCTTTGCTATACTTTCTAGTTTGTCTGCAGTGGAATATAACAATGCCTAACAGAACATAACTATAGCAAAGTATTACGGGCTTAAAATAATATAGCGTTTGTAAAACGATGCTATTATTATTTTGTTTGCAAATATATAGCTCAGTAGTTTTCAGTCGCAAAATTCAAATTAAAAAGTACAGCTACAAGCATTTCATAAAATAAAATTTGTATATAGCTCGCGGCATACATTTTAAACACAAAATACTGATATCACGTTTGAGTTAAAAAAAAATTGCACAGATCATTGAAACAGCCCCCTATATTTGTATGTAGATTTTATTGCTGGTGCAGATTATGTTTCATATTTAATTAAATGGGAATTAATTTTTAATAATTACATGAAAATTGTGACTAGACGTGTTCTAAAAGTACTGATTAGTATGTTTTATGAACGTATACTGTAGGTATGTTTATTAATTTACTTAATAATAAAGAAAATATTTTAACAATTGCTTTTAAGGCGGCCTCCGAATTAGTAATAATTATACTAAATCTGGACATTGCTAATTTTGCTTCATTTTATCGACATTTTTATGTATTTCGACTATTAATTCTATATTATTAATACGACGCTAAGGTAAAATTTAGACTCAATTATTTTAAGTTTTAATGAATTTGCTACGTGTGTATCACAAGGCCAGATCCGTTAATTTTTAACGATTGATTATATTAGCATTACAATTATCTAATATCTACATTTGCGTCAATACTCATCACGCATTAATTTCTTTGTTTTATTAATAATGATTATTATATTATTGGAACTATTATATTTTCTTCGTGTCAGTAAGTAGATTTAGGTGTATATTAAATGAATAAATATAAGAATAACATCATTTCTATTATTTATGGAATTCTTAATAATAAGAATATGTTGATGCGTTAACATTTTTCAATTTTGAAATATGTAGACAAAAAAAACCCGATTGCTGAAATTTAAAAAAAAAGTAATAAAAAAATAATGACACCTCACATGTTAAATCCACAGAGCAACGAAAGCTTTCATCCGTTTTGAAATCCATCAAGTTGTTTTGGCTTTGCAGTGTGACAAAAAATATAGATGGATAAGACATACATACTTGATACATAATAATTATGCATTTCTACATACATTATCCTCCTACTATACACATTTAAATATATGTCCAGAGCAGTGGACCAGTCTAAAGGCTGCTAGATAGATAGATAGATACACATTTAACCCTCTATTTGAAGCACTCGGACAATAGACGAATTTTTTCACTATTATAATACACTGAATGTTGATAACTCAGAATGGAAACTTCATTACAGTTCAGGTAAGACAAACTCCATTTTAATACGTGAAAGTTTGAACCTTCAGTGCCATTTCTTAGAATTATCCAAGCACGTATTAATTGGACATTTAGTATACTAAAAGTATATATAGCTAGCCTGGAATTAAAGTGGTCTATGTAACATTTTTGACTATGAGCATTTTTGAACTTAAAAACAATACTTGAACTTAATAAAAAAAATCCGGCAAAAGTGGTCTATAGTGTCATCGGTCACCAAAGCAAGGTTATCATTAAAATACCTCTTTATAATTTGATTGGTTATTTAAACATACGTTAGTGACTTTAAACGCGTTTCATTTGATAACTTTATTTTGTATCATAGACAACTTTAGTTCCAGCCTAGCAATATCGAGAACCTATCTGTTAGAAATACATTTTTTTTAATTCGTAATTTCACGCACTGGTTTCCTCGTAATAATGTCCTAAATGTCCGCTAGATGACGCTAAGAAAAGGTTAGTTTCCTAATATAAAATAGATGGAGCTGTTTGTATCTCATATTTTATACTGATCCCTAATTGAATAGTTGTCACAACTTATAAGGCCCATTTTGGCATTACTCATTACAGTGACAATAGATTTATGTTCACAAAAAAACCTATTTACTTTATTATTGTATTCATTGAAATAATTATGTTATTATACAGCTGAATTTATTTTAGTACTTCAAAGGAAGAGTCCTGTGAGGTAAATAGGTATCTACATAATGGGTAGGTTAGGTAAATAGGGTAGTTTTAATATTACTATTTATCATAGATGTCTGTGTTATTTATTTTTTTATAATTTGGCACCACAATAAGGTTACAAGGGCAAAAAAATATAGAAACTGTGTCTACTTGACATAGATGATTAAAATTAGGCATAGAAAGGATTTTTTTATAAACTTGAATAAGATATTACCTGCCAGGATATAGAAAGCGAAGACATAGCTTATAGATTACTATGAAAATTACGATCTTTAATTGTTCTATAACTGACATAATTTTGACATCTTTGACGCAATGATTTTTTAGTGCTTTTATTAAAATACAATTTTTATATTTATCTAACGACAGACATTTTATTTTGATATTTATTAGAAACCTTCAAATAGTGTCTTATGAAAATTATAAGTTGATATGGGCGACGGTCTAAAATTATCTAAAGGTTTGTATTCATATTTATGTCTAGGAAATTTTACTTGGTAGATATTTAGCCAAAGACCCTAGAAAGAGCCATACTCCTTGACAATCTGTAGTCTTCAGTGAGTACCTTTTGTACCTACAGTTTAAAATAATTTTAAAAAATTGGGTCCAGCGCAATGATATTTTAAACAAAAATGATGCAGATATTTATGTACGTTAGGAACGTGCTTAGCTCGAAGTCCCAAAACGTGTCAATAGAGTTCTTTTTTGTTTAGAGAACGAACGAAACACCAAATAATTATTATAAACTATGAAGACGCTTGCAAAGTAGCGTGAAACAATTTTCCGTTGTTTACTATGGACGCTATATATACTAATGGTTCAAAATATTTTTGTTAGAATGAAAGCTATTATTTCCAAGGGTCCTACTTGTGACACAAGCTGTAGTTTGGTTGCAATCCATTGATAGATATTTGATAATGAAGGTTGAAACTTTATGATAGTGATATCGTTAACCGGTGCGATAAAATAGGAATTTATTCATAGTAACTATTCGGATCAAGTTATCTCTGAATGAGGCGTGTATTCATGGCAGTTGTAGCGAACTCCTTATACCAATTAAACCCGTTTAATCAATAGTTAAATACTCTTCAGACAAGCGTCATAGAAGCTCCAGCAGTCTTGCCGGAGGATTAGTAGAGGCAACTCGTTCCGAAAGAAAAATAGATGTTAGAGGTGAGTAGAGTTTACAATATGTGGGTACTTATACCTCGTTTTTTTCGTCGTGATTTGAAAAGTAAACAATCTTGGCACTGCTTTGATTTATTTCATTAATTTAAAAAAATAATTATTTAGAAGTATACAGAAATTGATTTTAACATTAAATTATTCTTTATTTTTTTTTATTTGTGTCTGTCTTATTTTTAAATCGATAATTAGAATTAAAAGACAATATGAGATTGTTTACTATTTAAATCACGACAAAAAAACGAGGTAAGTATACATTGTTTTTATATCGACATTGGACATTGTGTTTTCCGCTAGCGTTCTCAGCACGTTTTTATAGATAGCATTAAACAATCATCTTTAATTTTATTATTATCGAATGATACGATGTATTGATGTATCGACGTATTAATTGTCATGATTTACAAAACTAGTCTGGATTTTCAAAAATGAAGTATATTGCTATACATTTCATTACTTTTCCAGCTTCTATACCTGAAGTCGAAGATCATTTCGCTGTTGCCGAGGCACGGTGTGATGACTTACAAGAAAAAATAGATCTGGTAAAGCTTTTAAAAAGAAAGAAAAAGTTAAAGAAACGAAGGTACATATACTTTAAAAAATGAAAATGACTGATGATTACTCGTGTGGCGATTTGAAATATGAATACAACTATTTCTCTTCTATTTGTAGCACAACTCGATTGGCTGAAACTCCTGTGTTAAACGCTGAACATGTACCATTCATTACTGTGCGCACCCAACCAAAAAAGAGTAAGCTGTTCACTTGAAAAATGTCCCTATCCTTACTTGATTAATTCGTAGAACTGACTTTAAATTACGACAATATTATTTAAGTAAGCACATACGAGTAGTAAGATTTGGTGTTGCAATTTAGTAACATAAAATGTTATGGATCGTTGGATCTAGCTGTATGAAGGGTTCAAATAATTTTTCAAAAATTTCAGATGTAGGTACTTCTTAGTATGACATCTCGTATAAATGTATGGCTTAGACATAATAATATCTGATTTAATCTAAATCTGTCTGGTTTTGAGGACAGATTAATTTTTTTCCCTGAGCTGAATCTTAAGTGACAATGGCAACGGCAATAGGCGCAATAGCCCTGATGATTACAGAGATATCACAGCAAGCGGCAAGGCTTCGGCGTTTGGAGGTACCCGCGAATCCAACTCGAGGGTACTTAGACTCCGCGACCGTAGAACAACACGACATGCTGGGCCATGTCCGCGGCTACAACCGATTGTATCGTCAGTTGCAGGAACAGAATAAGGTAGAGCAATTACTGTTATTATCCTATTTGGAAAAGAAGTAGGTACGACAGACATGTATTTTTCGGTGGTTAAGTAGGTACCTCCCTAATTATTATCGTAGTCCTTACATACTTTTGTTTTGTTAGTTTAACGTTTAAGTCAAATAAAACTTCAAATGTAAAGGTCCTGTAAATATCATTTGGGGTTAAGGGCTAAATGTTTTACTTAAAAGAATCTAAGTACTATTCCATTAAATAAAGAATGGTATTAAAACCCGTAACCCATCAATTCTTACATTAGATTTAAAAAATAAACTAGTGTTTGAGAGAGCCATCGAAAGTTTCGAACAACTTACCGGCAATAGTCCTATTCTTTATTATGATTGAGTGATACCTACTTACAAATTAATATTTCATCTTCAATTGATATTTATAATAGGTACAGTCGGCAGCAAATAGATCGCGACATATAAGGCTGTCAAATAGTTCG
>LGAG01001654.1:1051-17144 GCA_001278395.1 Lerema accius
GGAACGTTAACGACGCTTTAGAAACAAAGAAAAACATATTTGAAACACACACACACACACACACATAAATAATTGGTCAAGTGCGAGTCGGACTCGCGCATGAAGGGTTCCGTGTCATCATCGTCATATTTATAAATACTTCCTTTCTTTAAATATTCAAGTTTTTACCCGTTTATTAAGATGGAGAAAAAAATTTCTTAAAAATTACGTTTGTTGTATGAGATTGTTATTTTTTTTTATTGTTTATTTTGAAAGATAACATAATTCGTTTTTTACGTCGTGATTTAAAAGGTAAACAATCTTGGCACAACTTTTATTTATTTTATTACTTAAAAAAAATATTAAGAAGTATACAGAAATTTATTTTAACATTAAATTATTGTTTATTCATTAATTTTTTTCAATTTGTGTCTGTCTTATTTTTAAATCGATAATTACAATAAAAAGACACTGTAAGACTGTTTGCCTTTTAAATCACGACGAAAAAAACGTGGTATAGATCTATACTAATGATATAAAGCTAAAGAGTTTGTTTGAGCGCGCTAATCTCAGGAACTACTGGACCGATTTGAAAAATTATTTTAGTGTAAGATAGTCCATTTATCGAAGAAGTCTATAGGCTACGTAACATCACGCTATGATAAATAGGAGGGGAGCAGCAATAAAAAATATTGCGATAGTGGGAAAATTGTGCGTGTGAAGCCGTGAACATCACCAGGGCTATCCAAATCATTTTATTAAGTAGGAAAATAATTTGTACTAACCTTAAGAAACTCCTTGGCAAGATAATCCTGTTGTGGCGGACTCAACATATCAACATCCTGTTGTTGTAGGTACACGACACTAGCGCCCCCGTTCGGGTGGGTCTCTACGCGCATTAGTCTGTGGAACAAACATTTATGATGTTAATTACTCTTCTCAAAACTAATTATAGGAGTATAGTAGTTATAACAAGCAACAAAAACTGTTGTTAGTCAAAAGATTTAAAAGCAAACATGTTGCCTAATATACCTAAAGTTGGAGGAACAACTTTTAAATAATATATAAATTAACTTTACAATATATCATTCACGGATAAATCTTAGAATATTATCAGCCATGCATTTCTCATTCAACTGTACAATTATTGCCTGAATAAACTAACAATTACAGTAAAATCCATGCATCTTAACACATACATACACACACACACACAGAAAACAAAAAATATCACAATCGTTCATTTATGCAGGTATCATGTATTCATGTATATATTCACTTATGTAGGTAGGTAGGTTCATTTATGTATTCAATCAATGATACACTTAAGCACATCAACGTTTTTTTTATCACAATCATACAAGTCATACACACATACATCGTACATTCTCTTAATACCTGTGATACTTGAGCCCCTTGAGCGTGAGGCTGTGTGTGAGCGGCCCCCAGGACGCGGTGCGCTCGCGCCGGCACTGCACGCCGATCGAGCAACGCTTGATGCGCGCGCGCCGCCTGCATTGCTGGCACGAGTGGCGCGACGAATGGGACGACCTGACAGACAATAGATAAATAGTAACTAGAAAGCCTTAAAAGGATGTCCTAACTAATTGACAAAGTTATGCAACTTTGGAATTGGATAGGGGAACCTGCTATAGTAGGGCCATTACAAACGTGCAAACTACTTCATCAATTATTTTACCATATCTCTCGTTCACACTTATAGGTATATCGGAACTCTCGCTCGAATGTGCGACCGCAGTCCATCCCTTTGACGTTTTGTTTTATGACGTAGTCTACACGTTTGTAATGGGTCTAATATAGTAGCAAAATTTCAAAATTATATTAGCTGATAGCCCCTGGTCATCACAAGTTACCTTTAGGCAACATTTATATTGGCCACTAAGCCCTGCCAATCAGCACTGGAGAAACATGGCAAAATATCTCTCTAAGTATATAATATTTTGTAAATTCTGTACTTCCAGATTAAACATCTATTGTAGTTCAATGAACTCTGTTATATATTTTTTTAAATAATGCAGTGTAAAATACTTTGTACTTTAAAAACTAATAACATAAAGCTCATAATAAATTGTCACTCACCTATCCCTCTCTCGTTCACGATCTCTCTCCTTATCTTTCTCCCTCTCTCTTTCAACTTTAACCCTATCTCTTTCCACTTTCACTTTAACGTCACTTTGCGTTTCAGTTTCACTTTTAACACTCATTATAGCCGGAAACACGTGTGAAGTACCTTTTTCTTGCTTCATTTTTAACGGTAGCTCCAAATTGCCATAGCAGGGTAATTCCCTTCTGGGGGTCGCTTGGAATTTAATCGCTCTTAGTGCCAAGCTCACATGAGTCGCCGGCCGTCGATTGTTAGAACTTTCTAGAAGAACATTCGACCTAGTAACTCTAGGATATTTATACCGGAACATTGACTTCTGGAAATGTGCATTAATGATGCGTAATTGGCGGGACACTGATGAGAAAATCCGCTTGGTGATGTTGTCCTGTGGTATTGTGTTGCTCATTTGAGTCTGTTTCCACGTTGCGTTGATTCCACCGAACCAGTCAGTTTGATTTGTGTCACCAATGGTTAGTATGCTGTCGGTCCAGGGTTGGAAAAGGAGAGGGTTTGGTGATGGAGGTGTCTTCTGCACGACGTGGAGAGTCAAGACATTGGTGTCACCATACCCTCCGGAATCAAATACTGGCCATATCTTGCTCAGTTTGGGTGGTCTTGCATTCTCGCCGTAAACACAAAGCTCTTGCAAGTTTTCGCTGCGTTTGCGTTTCTTGCCTGTAATAATACACAATTTTCATGTTAATTTTTTTCTTCTTATTTTAATAAGTGCTGATTTAAGCTGGCTGTATTTGCAGTTTTCTGAACTGAAATCATGTTCAAAATTCAGATAGTAGTAGAATGTGTACACTTTGTTGAACATTTTGTATGTTATTATTTGTATGTATGTATGTTGTTATTTGGGTGATTAAAACAAAGGGTTTTTAAAACAAAAACATTTGTTTTCAAAGCAGTTTCTACGAATATTTAAGTATATATATATATGATACTAGAAGTCGCCGGCGGCTCCGCCCGCTTAATTTTCCCGTTTCTGGAATATTTTCTTTTGCTGCTCCTCTCCTATTCATCATAGCGTGATGTTATATAGCCTATAAGTTTCCTCGATAAATGGACTATCTTACACTAAAAGAATTTTTCAAATCGGTCCAGTAGTTCCTGAGATTAGCGCGTTCAAACAAACAAACAAACAAATTCTTCAGCTTTATAATATTAATATAGATTGAAGGGAGGACATCACTTTATCATTACTGAAAAAGTGTGCAAAGGTGTGATTTGCATTACAAGGTTTACGTAAAACTGCATGCACAAGTTAAAAAATGGATAAATGCATGTGATGAAATAGTAAAATTCTGCTATTACTAACACAAGAGCAAATGCAAAAACTAAAAACAGCAACAAACTTTTAAGGAAAATGCTGTACTACTCACTGCTACTGAAAACATTTTCTACATACAAGTCATTTATTTCTCTATCATTTATTACCTAACTGTAATAGGAAAAGGGTAATGTTTTTAGATATTTAAGTATGTATGAATGTCTATTTTTTGGCACACTCTACAGCCTGAACAGATGAATGGATTTCAAGATATGAGGTGACATTAGATTTTACCTCCATTGTGGGAAAGATCATACTTAATAAAAATGTTGATTGACTGACAGACACGCTACAGCCTAAACGAGTAGACCTGGAACCATGAAACTTGGCACAGAGGTTCCTGCTAGAGTGTAAGAGAGCACTAAGAACGGATTTTTGGAAATTCACACTTTAAGGGGGTTAAATAGGGGTTGAAAGTTTGTATGAAAATTAACCAAATTTTAAAGCTAGCAGTTTGCAAATTGGTATTTAGGTTCATGGTTGAAAGGGATAAAAAACTTTATTCAAAGATTTTTTAAATCAACCCTGAAGGGGAAAATATCACCGCAAAACTATATTTTCCGCAAGCAAAGCTGCGGGCAACAGCTCATAGTCTATATAATTTTGTAATATGGGCCCCTTTTTATTTTTAGCCAACAGATTTATTCTTTTTCTATTGACTGCCAGTTTACAAATAGTTTTTATAGTGGTTGTAAAAATAGAGAAATCAATTTTATAAGCATGCATATTCTATTTCCTACTGATATTATAAATGAAAAAGTTTGTGAAGATATCCGGATATTTGAGTTTCTTTCATATAATGATATTTGATATACACATAAATCACATTCAAGAATAGGACATAGGATACATTTTATCCTAATTGTAGGTTCTTTTTGGATAGTTTCAATGAATGTTTGAGACAAAATCATCAATAGTTGATTGGAGTTCAATTAAATTTTGCACATAGACCCTAGGAATAATTAACCCTGCAGGGGTAAAATAGCCGTTTTACAGGGGTAACACAGGACCTAATTATTAAGATTATAATGTAAAAAAACAAAAACAAGTTACTTGTATTGTTTGTTTTGATAACATTTAAAGATGGGGTAAAATGAGTGTTCCTCATAGGTCACAGGGGTAGCAAAATTGAAAAGGTTAAGAACTACTGATGGAGACAGAGTATGTCCTGACAAGCCACATTTTTGAGGAGACAGAGTCGCAGGCCTTATCTAGTAGTTAATAAATTGTACATCAAGTAATACTATTAAGGAGTACTTTAGCTTATTGATTCTATATTATATTCCCTATAAAATCCTGCCTAATACTATGCTGTCTTAATGTAGATTATTGGGTTTAGTGAACATTTAGTTTTTGAACAGTCATTAAAGAAATCACATAACTTATCCTAATAAATAATTAGCAAGTGTTTATTTTAAACCCTAAATTGTCCTTGAAGGACCTATGACAATAATAAGTGAGGGACCTTTTTACATCAGAGTTTAACTCATTCTTTTTAAAATGGTTATGAATCATCAATCACTGGCAAGAACCATTGGTTTTTCCATTTGTGATTCAAAGTTACTATAAAGTCTAACTTATTAAAATCATATTTCAAGTATTTTACATTATAATAGTTATAAATGGAATAAAAATGGAGAAGTAGATAAATAGAAAGTAGATTTGAATCAGTAACAAGGTCAATGTGATGCAATTGATAAAAAATTATAGAACTTAAGAATAATAATGAGATACAGGTTCTAGAGGCTTTTTAAAGTTAAATAAACTAGTAATAATTTGTATAAAATTAATGAAATGTTTATAAACAGTTTTGACCTCCTTATTAGTGATGTAACTTAGTGTATGTTAGGTTAAGAATTTTCCCACCAAAACTGTATAAAAAGCGACTGTAAGGAAATAAATGCAGAAATTGGCAAACAAAGGCGTTGAGAATAGAAAGTCTTTTAGGTATAGACGTAAGCAAACCTTTGAGATCATTGGATGAGACTTGTTTCAGGTCATTCGACACAGTTGGACAATATCCCAATTTCGAAAGTTTTCTGTAATCATGGGCCATTCTCGGCCGCTTAACACCTTCACCGGCGTCCACATCGCTACTTGAACTGTAATATTCGTCCACCATATCCCGGTTTTCACCAACTTTTACGTGGGTTTGTTGAGAATCGTTCGTCGCCATTGTCTCACGCCAAAAAGTGAAACGTAGACGAAATAACTTCTACCCGTCAATGAAACATCGACGATATCGGTAAAAATAACACTACGAACACGAAATACATCTAAACCTACACAGTGAGATTAGAAACACAGTGATATCGAATAAAAAACAACTAAAGACGCCATTTACTTTGCTGCCTCGCACTTTTTTTGTTGGCTTTTTGTATATTTTATTGCCTTGCTTTCGTGGCAAAGATTTGCAACTCAACAGCCAAACTACTCTGTAAAAATTTTCTGATTAAAAAATATGAATATACATTTTAATTATAAAGTAAAAGCTGGAAAACAAATAATAATTTATTTTTATTTACCATCAATTTAATATTTAAAAGAAAAATATTTATTAAACAAAGCTGTGTAATAAGACTTACAGTGCCCTCTATTAGGTTTTCTACGCATTGCAAGTGAATGGTACTGCTACAATTTAGTTTTAAGCTTAACCACTAGATGTCACTGTAAGCCAAACATGAATTTGGTTTCAAAAATTCGCCGAACTGAGGCCATTTTTAGTGTTATAGATTAACGTTATAATCTAGTATTAATTTTATTGGGGATTGAGGGAAATCAAATTTAAAATTAGTTTTAGATCAGCGATACCTTTCTATTATACACACGTAGATACCTATTGATATTTTACTTTCTTTTTACCGCCAACATTTTTTCTGGGGCTTAATTTTTTTTGGGTTAGATTGACCTTACTTCAAATGGGTTTTGTACTTGGTTCATACTTTATAAGGTAAGTTTGAAAATTTTAATTATTTTTCACCCTGCACTGTCAGGAATTCAGGATACCACTAGGTCTCCAAATTTTTCAAAGTGGGTACTTGAAACTACGTATCTATTTTAGGGTATTGACCGTTGACCCCTCTTTCAAATTCAATATTTAAAGTGTTCCCTACGTCTAAAACTTTAAGAACCGCTCTCCAACCGCGAAGGTATGTTGTATATCACTTCAATTAGGTACCTACTACGTCAAATTACATAAGTCGTGCGTAATTTCAAAATCATTAGTAGTCGAAACGCTCGCGAAATCGCCCGTTGTCATTTGTATGCGTCCCGTGGAGAGTGGTGACCGTGAAACTGCCTAATAAATGCCAGTTTAGCGTTGCGAATTATCACAAAATATAACTCTGTACACTGTTGGATTCCCTATGTTGTGGGTGCCATAGACAACAAAACCAATGGAAACAATAATCTCAGATCCAGATCAGTTTAAACTCGTTTAATTTTCGTCGGTAGGAATCGAATGTGGAGACCCTTTGAAAGGCAGTTAGGTATGGTAGGTAATCATTGTGCAATATAGGTCGTTAATTAAAAAAAATAATTGTATGTGGTACAAGTAAGAACGTTGGAAATAACAGCACACATAACAAATTTCAGTTATTTATTATAAATAACATTATGAAATAGAAAAAAATTACAGCATTATAATAAATTAATTATTAATTTTGGGGTGGTTTTCCTACTCCTACAGAATTCCTAAAGGGTATGAAACGATACTACTCATTTGTCGTTTACAAGTTCAAAAAGGCGTTTTAGCTTTGTGCTTCTCCATATAAACTATAACTATGCCAAATCTCAACTTGACATAACAAGATACCTACATCTGCCCAAAGGCCTAGTTGTTTTATAACTCTTTGCTTCTACCTATTCCTTATCCTCTATTTACTGTTTCTCTCGATATGTACTTGAAGAAACGACATGTGTGTGTTTTAGCCGAGAACATTTACGTTTGTTCTATCTTACAGACTGGAAGAATTTCGTATTTAAGCTATATGTATCGAGATAATAGACAGTGTTAGTCTTGCCCCGTGTGTTAGTCTTACCTCACCTTACCTGTCAAAACAGACATCGAACACGACAGTAGACAGTCAAAAGAGAAGCCAACTCACGGCCTCTGTCCCAAGGCCGACATAAATCGCGGTCACTTCGATAAAAAATGTAGCTAAACACGACCAAATAAACATTTCGCCAACACTACTGATCGTGATTAGATAAACAGACAACTGATAATGAAATTGATATGAAAATTGCAATATAACGTGTGAGCTTTAATTGCCTGCTTTTCTTTATCCTTTAAGGTAAAATAGGACCCTATTACTGAGGAGGCCTAGAGCATTACACCAAGCTGCTCTAGTGCAGATTGCTACAGGGGTTAGTAGCCAATCGACGGCATCCAGAAAGACTTATCGACTGTCATCTAACAATAAAAAAATAAAAATAAAATAGGGTCATGGCATGGACAACATAAATAACACATCACTAACACACATGACCCGAGAAGAAACATTTATCTGTCTTATAATTATCTGCCCAGGCCGGGAATCAAACCCGGGTCCCCTTTCTTCGCAGGCAGGGTTAACTACCAACTAGGCTACGGGGTCCTCAACAATGACCAGGCCGCAAAGATTAATTAAGCGTTTAAAATCCTGCCAATAACGCTCCCACATAGACTTGACCATAGAAAGAATGCTTAAAGCAATTTGAAGCAGTTGCGTACGGTCCGAGAGCTATTTGAAGCAGTTGCTTCATACGCATACGTCCATTGCTTCGAGCTAGCAGCAGTGTCTGCAGTTTCTTTTTTAATTTAAAGCAGGAGTTGGTCGTTGAACGACCATATCGAAGAAAACGCACAAGCACAACATCGCAGATAATTAAAAATAACTTCCGTTACATCATTTATAAAATAAAAAAAATAATATTCAAGTTTTTACCTGTTTATTAATATCACAACAAACAGACAGACAGCGGAGGCTTAGTAACAGGTTCATTTTTAACTTTTAGGTACGGAACCCTAATAAAAAACAATGCAATCAGCGTTTTGCAAATCCTAAAACAGCACTGCACAACACTAACCTCCGATAAAGGAGAGGCCATGTTGCTGTTCAACATGCCTATCTGAATCGTCTAAATGTAACGATTCCGTTTGGACACTTCAGAGACTGCTAGGGCCTTGCATGGTTTCAGAAAACTCCCACTTAGGCAAACGTTACCCCAACGGAAAACGTTTTTCTTGAATAACTGAAAAACTATCCTATGCACAAATTTAAAATTTTGCGCACGTTTACAGAAGCCTGAGCACTAATTATTTAACCAAAAAAACTACAAAATTCGACAACATTTTGCTGGCGTAACGGACGCTGAAAGTTTTAATCAAGAAACTGTGTTAAAAGGGGCTGATACTGACGTTTGAGAGATGACGTCTTTCCACCATGGTTTGCCAGTTCATTTATCCACTATTTCCATAACAAAACACCTGGGTATAAACGTGACGTCAATAAAAGAGTCTGACTATGCTGTGTTAAACAGGACGAAACTAATGAATGCTCAGTCCCCATCATAGTCTATTCTAACTATAACCTGCACTAACACGGTCTATTATAACTATAACCTGCCTATGATACCGTAGGTTTTTTTTTAATTTTGACATGAATAGGTACCTCTTTAAATTAGCTACTACAGGGGCAATCCTAAAAATCTAATGATAACAAAATCAGAGGATAGAGTTTGGTGTTGTAGTTTCGAATCTATCGTCTATATCTAAAATTAAATTATACCACAGGATAAAAACGGCTATTAAAACCAACCAACTTCTTGCACAACATTTTGTATCGCGATTTTTCTATCCAGCAATGAATAAAAAAGTGTAAAAATAAATAAAAGAAACACTTAACTTAATTAACATAAAAATTTTTTACAGCGAAGCCGCCGCCGCGCCGTAAGTTTGCGCTATCATAACTCCACGATAATAAGTTTAAAATTTTAAACAAAACTTTGGTGTGCGAAAACCGAAAAAATCTATTTTTAACCTACCATAGCTTCGTTCTAAAAACTTAATTGTGTTAACGAAACAGGCTTCAAACGTTGCCTAACAATTGTAAGAGTAGTATAAAAGTTTGTACAAAGGCATACTAAACTTGCCAAACTAATTATGGCTTCGTATAGAACGATTTCATAAACAGTTTTACTTCGAGCTGTAATCGTGCTAGCATACGTCCGTCTCGGCGTTCCACATTCGAAATAATAATTGTATTAAGGAAACATGAGCGCATGTGTTTGTTTGTTTGTTTACCCGCCGGTGACGTCATATGTTTATTCTCGCGGGGAGATCGGGGACAGTTGGACCGCTGCGGTGTTGGAGTTATATTTCTGTTGTATTATTGTGATCATACATTATGCTGGTTCAATGAATAAATCCTATAATTATTTTGCCTAAAAATTTTGCATATTAAAATACGTTAGTCTGATGTATTGTATAAAATTACAATTATATAAAGTTTTATGTAACATTTTAATTGTAATGAAAAAAAAAACTGTCAGACTTGATAAAGATGTAAAGATACAGTATTTAAAATTGCATATTCCTATTGTTTATAATGTGAATTTCTGTTAGTTTCTACGTATCTTGTTAACCATAATTAAGATTTTTTTGCAAAACTTAATAATCATGTTATGTTGCTGGTTTTTGTACACGAGGAATATTTTATGTTTTATTTAACTTGTTAAGATATTATTACAACAAGCGGTTTAAGACATTAACTGAAATCAAAAAAATACCTACTATGCATGTGTATAACTGTGTCATTGTTGTGTAGGTATCTAATTATCTAATTATACGTTATGTATTATCTAATTGGATTGTCTTGTTGATGCAAATTGAGTCTATAAGTAATACCTTGAAGCAGTAAACAAGAGATGCAATGACAAAGACAATTAAAAAAACGAAGTAATCGGTCGATGATTGTTGGAGAGTCATGCAAGCCGAGTCGCCCCTTGTTTACACACGCACACTACGGCCTGCACGCACACACAGCCGCACCCGCCGTGCCGCTTATTTAGGTATATTGTTGTTTATTTTATTCGGCGCTATGCTCTACCACGGGGCGAGCCTTTCGACTCAGTTTTAACGCGCACGTTTTATGAAACGACAACTATGCGTCGATGTTCGCTCGCAGCCGATAATTATTCATATCGGAACCGCTTCTAGCGACGAAAATAGCAACGCGGTAAACAAATTCGCGATTTTTTATTGGCGGGCCCTCTTTGACCATCACAATAATCGTTTTTATTAATATTTTTTTACGCGCCTCATTCGCATGTCGCTCGCCGGTGTCTCCGCGAATCTTAATAGCAGTTAATCATAGTTTATTTTTACCGCGCAACGAGTGTTAATAATTGTGTTGGGGCCTCGCCGTGTTTCTTTTATTTTGCACTAGTATTTAATTGAATCGCGCGATTTAAATTACGGAAGCAAATTCGTATGTAAAATAATTCGCGAATACGGTCCGCTGAATTGAGATCGTTCACCCACAGACCTAATGCCTGAGATAACGAGTGCCCTTAGCCTCGATTAAAAAAGAGCGGTTCCTCGTTCGAATAGTTGGCGCGCATTTTGAAAGTTTCAAATTCGGTTTTTGGCGGGAAGTCGGACGGAAGATGTCAGCCGAGGAGTTTGGACTGAACAGAAAGTTTTGAAAAGTGTTGAGCACACATCAGATGCCGCGAGTGTTTTTTCAACGCGTTTTCGAGGCTAAGCGCTAGTTGTTTGAACAAGTGTGTTTTCTAATGGATTTATTTTGAGGTGAGTTTAAATTTACTTATGTGTTGGTGTTTGTATTGTTTGCTCTTCGTGTTTTGTGTGCGTGTTCGCGCCGGTGGCGGGAAACCGAATACCTAGCCGGTTTCTTTCGTGTGTGAGTGTACAAACAATGCGTCCGTGTGTGCGGACTTATTGTCACTTTGTATAAGAGGGGAGACAAGGAGGGAGTTACTTGTCATGTATTTAGGCGAAGACGAAACTTTAATGAGTTGACTTTTTAATTTATATGCTCCTTATAGAGCGTTTGGGAAATGTATGACGATACGTCAACGATGTTTGCTCACGTATCGGACTCTCCTAATTTATCTATATTGATTTTTGTCATCACGCCACCAAATGTGTTATGTAAACGCGAAAAGTGATTAAGCATTTTTTATTCGCGCTTGCGGTATGTGAGCGTTTTCGCAATTATTTTTTTAACTGTAAAAAACTTGAGCAAAAATCACTCGAAGCTCAATTTTCGTTGGCACCTATAATTCTTTTCTAGATCGATAGTAGCTAGACAAACTTCAGTCTATCAGTTATAAAATAAATAAATTTTAATAGCGAAACTTTAAAGTAATTAATTTTTCATTATTAATCTATGGATTATTACTGGATAACTTAAGCTAGTTTTATTTTCTATTAAAAAGAACAATGTGATTTATTTTCTTAGTATCTAAGATTGACCTATTTATTGAGATTCCTTTCTCCGCAATAACCTTGAATTATAATGTAGGTATGAATGTGACACATATTTACATTTTATTAAATGTATTCAGGCCAACCTTTTTTATATTCAATTGCATTATCTATAAATAAACAAGTACTCACTTACTGGATAGTCCAAAATTTAGCGTCTAAAATATTTTATAGTTTGTCTCAAATTAGTACCTAGACAGAAAATCGTAATCTAGAAAATTGTAATCTACAATGCTTACCAAAAATCAAAATCGGATAAAATACCAAAAGATTTATGCGTAGGGTCCAGCTATTTACAATATGGAAACCTAATGTTAAATAGACCAATGTATTTAAATTGTATAGGTAACTGGATACTTTAGAACTGTAAGTTTTTATATAACCTATTAGAATTATACTTTAAATATTAAGGTATTTTTAAAATACAGTTTCAATTATACATTGTATAGTTATACATTACGAAAGTAAGTTGGTTAGAATCACCCTGATGTCCTCGATTTGTGCTGTATTTTGTTTGTGATTTTTTAAATTTTATTTTACGCCTTAATAGAGTCCAATATCCTACTTCAAGTATTCTTTACATCAATAACAACTGCTTTGAAAAACGTGTGAAATAAAATGTATATTTTTAATTTAGCGTAATTTAAAAGTTGAAGTGGGTCCATGAATGATTCCGGATTTACATATTTATATGCCTGAAATAGAAAAATATTTTTTTTGTCTATAATTTTTTTGTACCTGTAGGAAAAAAAACAATGACACGATCAAAAAAAAATATTTACATACATAGTTCTAGTTGCCATAATAAATTAGCAGTTACAGAATCTCCCATCTTTAAAAGTTTTAAGCATTAACACCATTTTATTTTGTAGATTATTTATAAATATAACCGTGACTTATTAATGTGAGTGATACATGGTTATTTAATAAATATAACATAAATTATTTCACTGACGTATTATACTTTTAAAAATTAAATATCGTTGGTGAGAAATAAACAATGAAATACAAACCAGTTTCTGCAATAATAATATGATTTTACTAAAGTAGTATTTTGCTTAATTAGGTAGATACATATATGAAAACTTTAATATTATAATACATTCATAATATTAACATAGTAATAATAAGTAGTATTTATTTTACGTGGTCTCGTTACGACAAATATAATTAATACAATTATTATTAATTATATCAGATGTTTTCTGATGTGCGTTTTCTCTCTAATTAGGGAAACAAAGATTTTTTTGACGTGAATACGTCTTTAAATTAAAGTTACTACCATACGGGGGCACGCCTAAAACCTAATGATAACAAATTTACAAATTCAAATCATTTATTTCGTCTTAGGAACTAATTGCTCGCTTAACAAAATCGGGGGATACAATTTGGCGTCGTAGTTTTGAACAGGAATAGGACATAGAATAGATTTTATCCTAATTATAGGTTCTCTTGGGATAAAACCAATATTTTTTAAATTACGCTTCCGCAGGCAAAGCCGCGGGCGTCGTCTACTTAAATATAAACCTGTTAAGTTAACTCAAAATTGATGATGTAACGAACTTGTCAAAGCGAAGTTCGATCGCAATTATATGAGCTTTATTCGACGCAATTTTTAATAATAAGTAACACACAAATCTATGGTTAATAGACAAACCCTTAAGTATAGTAATATTTAAGTATTATTTATTGTCCTTCATAGTATGAAGTAGATAGCGACTACTTGTGGTGACAACGGCTAACCGCATTCGTCTAAAAGCGAGGTCTGGACTTTCCATTTCGAATGAAAAAACATTACGTATAATAATTATACACATATTTCAAGTTTTTTACCCGACTGCGCTAGAAAGAGGGTTTGTTTTATTTGGTATTGTTTTACAAGGGTAAGCATGTATGTACGTACGTCCGCCTAAACCATAGCCTACATTTTAAAATGTCTAAATTATAGCCGACGACGTCACAGCCACAATACGGACGAATTCAATCTCACATGTAGGTAATATTCGTTTAAGCATTTGGTTTAGTGTAGAGCAGTGGTTCTTAACCTTTTCAATATCGTTACCCCCGTGACCTATGAAGAAAACTGATTTTACCCCGTCTTTAAAATGTTATCAAAACAAACAATACAAGTCATTTGTATCTACGATGCATTTAGTAGAGAATGTCATTTTAGTCCCAATCTTTATTTAATAGATTATTGAGCTTGGGGTAATTACCTCAGCCGGGGTAAATTAGCTATTTTACGGGGATAATGAAGGACTTAATTATTAGGATCGTAAAATAAAAAATACAGGAAAAAGAAACATTTTGATATCATTTTAAAGACGGGGTAAAATCATTTTTTCTCATCGGTCACAGGGGTAACGTTTTTAAAATGGTTGGGAACCACTGGTATAGTAATACCTACCTAGATGAATCGACAATACACGAAACGCGTGTCCTGCTAGTATAATAAACTACCTACTAACTTTTACTATTGTATTAAAAGCAAAATAAAATAAATAGTTGCCTACAATTAAAACCACTCCAACACATTTTAATTGCAAAAACTGTCATTGACTTAAATTTCGGCCTTGAATTTAAATAATTTGGCAAACCGGTCGAATCTCATTAGCTATGCTTAATGTTTATAAACCAATCAAATTAATATTTATAATACCTCACGTGATGTATTTCTGATCGAGATTTTTACGCAATGCGTTAAAATACTGGTTTTAAATGATCTAGTTCCGTAAAGATAAAAAATAAAGCTAAATTTTTTCCCGCGCTTCTTCGCAGTACATAATTAGGTATCTAGTATCATGTTATAAAAATTCTAGCGTGTGTGTTTGTCATTGAACTGCTCCTAAGTAGGATCGATTGTAATTATACTTAACATTCTGTGGTTTATTTAAGGGGAACCGAGTGTGGTTTAGGACCATAATTAGACCCGGTAGATAGTACCATACTGATATCGAGATACTTGAAGATCTTCTAAACTATTAGAAATGCTGAAATGCCATCATACCAAAAGTTTTCCAATATGATGAGAATTTATTTTACTCTAGGTACACAAAAATTTAAGTTTAGGACTACCTGATGAGAAAAACCAAAGTATAAGCTCAGACCAAACAATGTTAATAGATTTATTGTTAAGTACAGAATGTGAGGATTTTTTTTTTCTTTTTTTATGATCTGACAAAATGTGACCCAGCACGGTCTGCCGAGAAACTTACCGGGAAACGTTATCATTTGTTAATAACGTTATGTTATTCCCTACTCGCTTCTTTATTGAGTCAGAAAAATCTGTTTCAGAATAGAACAAAATAAGAAACAAACTAAGAAATCAACATCCGTTCAGCACAAACATGATGAGTGCTTCGTCGAAACCGGTGCAAGGGCCTAAGACCCTAAGTGGACCCTTGTTTTTGTTGATCCGTCCCCTTTATTTGTCTTTCCCAGTGTCGTAGATAGCAACTCACCCTATTTTGACGCATACCCCTGAATTAGGAGCTTTAAATCTCCATGCCCAACTACATATCTTCAATGTTCTGTGAACTAGTTAAAAGAGCTTTTTACCCAACTGCGCCATGAGGGTAATGTTTTTTAATCGTATGTACCTATGTATGTCTATTTTGGCACGCTACAGCTTAAACAGTTTGATGTATTTCAACTTGTGAGGTGTCATTGAATTCATCTTTATTGTAAGAGTGACTTGAGCAATTTTATTTTATTTGATTACAACGTTAATTATATTTTAAAGTTTAATAAATTAAATTATTAGTTGGTAACATCAGTATTTTTTCATATACAATACCTAGAATATATTCTACAATTAAGTTTCTTCCAGAATTAGCTATCGGATGGCCCCAGTTCGATTCCCTGCCTGGGCAGTCCATTCTAGATTTCTAAATGTTTTTGAAGTCTATTTGTCTGTATAAATATTGCATTGCGAGTGAGAAAAAATGTGTGTGCATTTTTATTTTATTACCTGGAAAACAAATATGACGTCCGTCTACAACTTTCATATCGTATTGTAAACAAGTTTCTTGACTATTTCGTACGGCAATGACGATGATTCTTCGTTTCTTATTTACTTTAACAATGCCCACATTTTACTATTTACTTTTGCCTAATTAAATAGCCTGGTTTTCGAAATGTTTTCACGCAAATTTTATTGGTT
>LGAG01001654.1:27167-41289 GCA_001278395.1 Lerema accius
CAAGGAAACATGGAAACAATAGTTGGGAAAACTGCTCGAGTTTCTTGTGCCCTGTTATGTGTGTGTGTGTGTATGTCTGTATGTGGGTGTGTGCTAGTTTTAAAAGTGGATAGGAGTGCGTTGAATAATCTAGATGGTTCCGTACTTCTCATCTGTATCACGTTGCCTCTTGTAATCTACGTCAGTTATTTTAATAATAAATCTACGAAATTTTACTTATGTAACACTTACATGTTCCTATAAATTCAACGTACAAAAATATAATTGGAATACTCTTTTTATTAGTTATTTACTTTAAAACGTAATAAAATATTACGTAATCTATATTTTTCTTAATTTTGCTAATTTTATTTTTTCTAAATTTAATAATTAAAACCATTCTCAATATTATCAGCACAAAATCGATTTAAGTTTAATTTGAGATTATACAATATACACGATAGTCTAACTAACTCAAATAGAACATGACTCATAGTTGTAACTTATATCTACTTACAAATAAAAGTTGTGTCCAATGTAGAAAAGCAATATTATAATAGGTTCCGTAGGTGAATTTAAAAATGTTTGGAACCCTATAATGGAATAAATAACTGAAATGGTTTAAACTTGAAGCAGAAAAAGTAAAAAGCTGGATAAAGACGAATATTTACTGCCGGTGATATAGTTAAGTACCTATTGAATTTTGGAACTTTTGAAATGATGTAATTTTTTTTAAATGTTATTCATATTTTAGAATGTTATATATTGTTAAATCACGTTCGTTAAGTGAGCTAGTAGCTCCTTAAATAAAATAAATAATTAAAATTTAATTTGGTTCAAGGTGATTTCAGAATAGTAATACGATAGATTGTTTAACTAAGTTTTATTTAAATTTTTAGTGTCAAGCATTAACAAAAAATATATCTCTAGACACCAATAGGGTCTGGAATTTTCACCTACAATTTTTGAAAACCCCGCCCGGACGCCCCTAACCTTACCTCAAACCAAAAAATATAATAGACTCAGTGTTAAAAAAAGTGACGTCAATTTTTTTTTTTTACAATCTGACTTATGTCATCGAGCACGGTCTGCCGAGCAATGTACCAGGAAAGGTTGTCATTTGTTATAAACGTTAAGTTTTCCCTATCACGCTTTTTGTTCTTTTTTTTGACTGCGTCTATATATTTTTTGGCGTGTAAACCTTTGCCTTACGATATATGATAGTGAGTATGGTCACCATAAAATCCCCTTGTACTAGAACTACAGTTTTACAAATCTATTAGCTAAGTATTTTACTAAGGATCCCTTCTTAGCTACAAGTCTGCAAGTGTGAAGTATATTTGTTCAAACAGAAAGGCGCTAGACGGATGTTAGTCGTATGGTCTACGAATATGGTCGTATTTAGTTCTCAACTGACATTACTTATGTGTGTTATTTACTCACATACATAGACAGTCTTAATATATAATAGTTAAGTTTTAGTTAAGTAGAATAAAAAAAGTTGTTGATAATAAAAAAATGCTAATAGTAATCATGAATAGAAAATTAAAAAACTTGATTTCTAATAATGGGAGTAAGTCCTTATGTGTCTCCTGAAGACTAATCCAATTATGTTACAAATAGTCTGCCAAGCTGTTTGAGCTGTAGAGCATGCTAAAGGAATAGACATTTTAATTCCATCATATTTAGTTACTAAAATGACAGTTTCTACTAAGTATTTATAAATGCGTCACTTTAAAACTGATTTTTCTATAACTCTTTTGTTTACTTGCGTTTAAGAGAGTTGTGGGATTATATTAGTTACCTACGGCTTTTATTCCCAATCCTACTAATCCTACTAATCCTACTAATATTATAAATGTGAAAGTTAGTGTAGATGTTTAGATGTTTGTCCCTCCTTCACGCTCTAACCGTTGAACGGATTAAGCTGAAACTTAGCATACAGATAGTTTGGATCCAGGAATAGGACATAGGATAGATTTTACCCTGTTTATAGGTTCCCTTAGGATGCATTCTACACTTCCGCGAGCAAAGCCGTGGGTATCGTCTAGTCATTAATAAACATACGTATGAAAAGCATTACTCTCCTGGCGCATCCCGTAAAAATTTGCCACGAGCAGGACTCGAACCCTAGACAATCTCTTAGATCTATAGATATAGACTTACAGTTAATATTAACCCTAACTGGCCTCATTATAGCGTCAGTGAGGAACTAGTCACATAGGCGTACACAAACCGGTATTTTGGCATTCGTCAAAATTTTTGCTAGATTCACAATCTAGGTCGCCGAGAGCGAAGTTGCTATATCTAATAACTAATAATACTATATCTAGCTATACATAATTATATTAATACTAGATACCTACGGGGGTCTAAATTTGGTTCTAAACCATACTTGTTCCTTTTTAATATACTTAACTTATAAGTATTTTTTTATTATTCAAAGGCACGTAGGTACTCTGTATTTTTAATTTAAATATGAGTAGGTACTAGAAGACCGGGCAGACGTTGTTCTACAACATAAATTTTGACTCTTAAGTATAGTTTGGTTGTGATCCCACAGTTTTTCACATCAGGTAGGTACTCCCGACCTTTAATTTACGTATAGGACTTTTAGTAAATGCTCATCATATCGGACAACTTTTGCTATGGCGGCGTTTCAATAACTCTGATAGTTTGGCTGGTCCCTTGAAGTATCTCGACAACAACACAACATGCTAGATCCCGGTCCTTTTATGGTACTAAAGTTTAGTAACTAAACCATATTCGGTGCGTTTTTGATCCAGTCGTTTAGTTCAGTGACAAACATTAGGTGTAACTATGTTAAGATTTTATTTTAAAAAATAATCTTTCTGTTACTACAGTTACTTGCGTAGCAACTATCAAAAACTAGAATTTTTAAGAAAATTATGCGGAGATTCTTTCCTCGTTTCTCTCTAATCATAAATTCAAAAAGCACCGTTCCAAAACGGTGAAAGTCAAAATTATTTTATTTGAAGTAGGTATTATAAATATCTAGATATTAATGAGCATTGATGAGAATTTTTTGTGTTATTTAATAAAATATATTAATGGGCACTTCGATGAATCGCTCTGATCATAATAAAATCAAACCTTCCTAGGATGTTGCATTTTGAAAATCACTTTTTGAGACTATCACAAAAACGCTCCATACTTAAAAATTATAACCAGTCATCCATATTGGTACTTTCGAACTAAGTTGTTGAATTTGAATGATCGAAATATCCGAAAATCATGCAAGCGTATCTTGTAACCGCATAAAATATAACAGCTCAAAATGTTCAGACAGAAAATTATTACTGACTGGAGTCGTGCAAACAACAACACTTTGTGTACAGCATACAACCGGCTGTGAAAACACGCACGAACACACACGCACACATACACACACACAAAACAAACCAGGAAACGTCTAGCGAAAAACAAACAAGGGTCTTTGTGTTGTGTAACAATTGGCTCGCCGTATGCAACAGGCGTGACGTAGCTAAAAAAACAAAGCTACAGGTTACCTTCGTTAGATGGCATTGCTATCTAAGGTAATAATAGTTCTGTCAGATGATAATAGATGGCATAACTATGACTAAAATTAGATGACTATTAGATTAGATTTGTTTCAAATTTTTTATGTTGAATGAAATCAGCGTTATATCAATTAAGTAGTGTTTATTGAAATAATATAGTTAATTAAATAATGTTAATCAATAAACCTTTAATGTATAAAGGGATTAAATTTCATTTCAATGATCTTGGGACATTGTTATTCTGTATAAATTATAATTTGTGCCTGTTTTAAATACTTACCTAATTCGTTTTTGAAATTAGTTTTATAACTTGCTAATGTAAGTATATAATTATTATACAGGTTAAATGTAAACGTAAAAAGTTTTTAAGTCATGATTTTGATCGTAAATATAGTATGTAGGTACATACTTACTTAGACTACTACTAACCAAAATAGTAGAAGATTGCACTGAAATGCCTTATTAAGCTCCTATATCAAAGTCCTATAATAAATTAAAAAAAAAAGCTCCTATACTAACTTCGGACCAATACAAAAAATATTAGGGTAATTTGTAGTCTGCGTCTGCTATGTCTACTTGGTTTCTGAGCGAAGTGCTTGCAATCTTTTGGTGTCTTTCATTTTGACCCAAAAAGTTTTTGTGAAGTAAAACTAGATGGCGCTGTTCTACAATTTTTGAAAGTACGTTTATACGACAACGATCTTAAAATGCAACAAGACAATTTGGTACATCACCACCAAAGAGGTTAAAAATATAAGTCTCAAAATAAATTTAGCTGATTTTATTAACATTTTGCTCTTTATATTAAACAGTAGGTACGTACTTACATAACTATTAAGGTAAGTGAGAAAGCCATAAATCCTTTAATTAAATTCATCATTCAAATTTCTGCCTGCTGGGAATCAAACAAAACAAAAAATCTGGCTTAGTAAGTATTGCGCCATATGGGTCATTAACTTTATATTAACTACAAAATATCTGTATATTTGTATTCCACTTTTTCTTTACTACTGCCTGCGTAATAATAAGTGTAGAGTGCCAATCCAAACATCTATCAACCGAACAACTGCATTATCCGAACTCCCGACTCTTTTAAACATTGGACCCAGAATATTGTTTTGTTGCAAAGACTGCACTTTTTTGTGTCATTCCTTTTAGTCATTAAAGATATAAATATGTAAATAAGGCTTTTATTCACCTATGGATACATTAAATACTAATATACCTTTCCGATCTGAAAAACCCGGTTTTCCGAACACCAATGTCTCCCAATCAGTTCAAATAATCGAACGCTCTGAATTATCTCGGAAATTCAGCTCTTATACTGCGACCCTACACAAATACCTATGTTAGGCGCTGCAACAGCTATTAGTTAGTCAATCTAGCCACCTGCAGCTCGAACAATAACAATAGGTATAATGTTACGATTGTTTTGAGTGCTCACTTGTTTGGCATAACTTCGCGTAGGTACGTTTTGGGCGATCGGGTGACACCAGGCGACGTTGGTTCAAAACATTGCTTCGTAGGTTTTTGTTATTACTGTTATTTGGTACTGGCTACTAAGGACGACAAGGGGCTGTTGAAGTATTACTTGGGGGGGTTGTGAAATGGTATGATGCGTAATATGACGGTAGGAGGGATCGAACAACGTCTTACGTATCATTGTTTTATTGCGAATAATTTTTGTAACTCAGCAAAATGGATAAAAATGGTCATTTGTGTGTTACGTAACATTTAGGAAGGGGAAGGGAGGGTATAGGCAAACGTTACGAAGCGTTATATGGGGGAAGGGGGGTCAAAAATCTTCAAAAATCGCGTTACGTTGTACTTTAATGCTCCCCAAATTTGCCCTGGGGTTAATTATGGGAGGACTCCCCCTCAAAAAGACGGAAATTTCTAAAACCATTAATCTATTGTAAACTTGACCAAAACACTATGAATCTGTACTGTTTTTCATAAACAATCTTTCCTATTCTGGCTTTTCTGTTTCTAAATGCTAGTCCAGCGATTCCTAACCTAATTTACCCTTGATGTAAACTTTACTTTCTTTTAAATACAAATTGAATTGGACTATTTATTTAACGTATCGATTTTCAACTTCACATTTTATTGATTAACTTTTATTTATACTACGTTTAGCTTAGTCTAAAATAACGATAAAGAATGTTTATGTAATAACATAACTATACGACCACAACACTAGCTGGATACCAAGCGGAAACCATTTCTATTCATAAATAGTTTTAAGTTGATTTTTGAAAAGCATTCGACACCATAACATGTAGAAATATCCCTTAAGTATCGTTCTTCAGGTCTTAGCTACTGGCTGTCGAGTTTATTATTGTTTTTCTGTTCTGTTACAGATTGTATTCAAAACATTAAGACTCATATCGCCTCAGTCTTTTCAAGAGCACGAAGGTGTACCACAGGGCGCACTCCGGGGCCCGAACTTTATAAACATCATTCAATAGCTCGATTGTGTTGTGTATGAACTGATACATAATTAGTGACATCTGGATGTGTCTCCAACGGGATGAGGATGATCCTGACAAAATAGATGCAACGGTGAGTCATTAACTTTATTTTGTTAGAGATATAATCAGAGTTGATAAAATACTGTTTTGTGCATGTTTTTCTGGAGTGCGTAACTGTGTATGCTTTTCTTTGGCACGCTCTAAAGTCCAAATAGCTTGACGGATTATTATGAGGTGTCATTTGGGTCAATTGAGGGTTACTTAAGCTACATAGAGTATATAGGCTGCAAAATTTTTTGCAGTTAGGTTTTATCATGGGTATTTATGATCACTAGTTTATATAAATAGCTGATAAATAAGTAGATGAAGTATAATGAAGGAAGAATGTATTTAAAGAAACTTAAAAAAAGAAAAACTGATATTTAATAAATTTTATTGTTTTATATGTATTATTGTGAGACAGGTGTATGAATAAAAAAATGTTACTTAATAATGTTATTTAATTAAACAAGTAGCTTCATAAGAGCTCTTAGAGAAAAAGAAAAAAATCTTTAAGGTAAAAAGAAGAAAAATAAAATATCTATTCAGAAGCCTTGTGAAAGAAAATATTGTAGCTACTATTGAAAAATGGATGAATAAGCAAATTGTTATGGCGTGATGGCATGAGTTCGCAAAAATGTACGAAAATATGTTTTGGAATCTTGTCAGGAAGATTCAAAGAAGAAGATTCAATCGCTAAATAATTTAATAGTCATATTTAAGATAAAAACAAAATCTTAATTGTACAACTTAACCGTCCATTTTTGAATATCGTATGGAATGTTTTTTTTTATAAAATCTTTTATTATGTAATTTAAAATGTTATTCAAAGGCATAAAGTAAAGATAAAATGTACACTTATATAAAAACAAAAGTGACTGACTGACAAAAAAAGATGACATTAAAAAATGTGCTGAAGTTAAATTTAAAAATGTGTGTAGCTTGGCAAAATGTACCTACTGAATTTTAATTGTGTAATTAATAGCAGCTCAAGTTAAAAGTGTATCATTGATATCTACATGAATAAATTTTAACTTTAAAATAATGGTTTTCAGAAAACATTATAGTAGTTTGAAAAACGGACCCTTAAATAAAAAATTGTCCTTGTTGTAAATGGCTGTTCAATTACATAACGCAGTTACATAGATGGGAGGGGGTCGAACAACGCGTTACGTTAGTTAGGGAACTCGATAAAAATATGGAAACATTTTTAGATGAAAATGGTCATTAGTGTGTTACGTAACATTTACGTTCGGGGGGGTTACAAAAAACGTTACAGCCCGTTACATTTGCGTTACGTAATCCTTAAGCGTTACCTAATATTAGTGATACCTACTAGTAATTTATTGATTCACACCATATAACAAGTTATTGTAAACGCATTAACAATAACATTGCGAAAAGCATTGAACCAAATCATTCCTTGACCATTTTTACGTATCTTAAAGATAAAAATACTTATTTTACGTATTATAATCTGTCTTTCAACGACTTTGACGTCGAAAAAGCATTTGTTTATATTAAACACAAAAATATTTAGTTTTATAGTAATTAAGGCAACGGATAAATATACTAATATTTTATATGTCAACGGGTCAAAGTTATATAGTAAAGATAGCGTTAAAAAAACAAATTTGCCTTTCATTCACCAAATTATATTTTGTAGATAATATTTTAATGCACATTACTTTTTGTAGGTAGTTAACACAGACCAAAAAATTTATAGACTCAGTCTTCAGAAGAAAAAAAAATTTTTTTTTACGATTTGACGTACCTACCGGGGACGACCGGGAAACGTTAAAATTTGACAAGTACGTTATTTTTTTTCTACTACGCTCATTTGTCCTGAAGTCTCAGTCTATATATTTATTCGTCTGTGGTAGTTAAATAGATAGAGTATTAATGATTATTAGAATAAAAAAAATTGAACGCTTAAAAAATTAGAGAGATAAAATAGACTATGCCACTCTTATGGGGACAATTCTAATGACACTTCACACGTTGAAATACATCAAGCTTATTGGTCTGTAGAGCTTACCAAAGAAATGAAGTAGAACCTTTATTATACTAGGTACCTACTATTACATTAATCTCAAAATCTTCCCAAAAGTGTCTTAACATATTCATAGGTAAACCTCGTTTTTATCGTCGTGATTTAAAAAGTAAACAATCTTGGCACTACTTTTATTTATTTCATTCATTTAAAAAAAATATTTAGAAGTATACAGAAATTTATTTTAACATTAAATCTAATTCATTCTTTTTTTTAATTTGTGTCTGTCTTATTTTTAAATCGATAATTACAATAAAAAGACACTGTAAGATTTTTTACTTTTTAAATCACGATAAAAAAACGAGGTATAAATAGATAATAGATTCTCGGTCTAGTATTAAAGTCTATGCTCTAAGTATGAAAGCTATGTTCTAATTTGTTTAGACACAATACCCCCTGAGTGTGTGTGAGTGTGTGTTTATATGAGAATATTTGTGCTCTAATAACATCGTCATAAGATGTAGCTTCACTAGGACCCAAGTCTGCTATCTACTAATTAATAAAATTAATTGAATCTTTATAAAGTCTCCGCGGAATAATTTAATCAATTTGGGATTCCATTGATTTATATTTTTTGGTTTTCAATAATGCGTAAATGATTGCATAATAATCATTTTATTTTTAATAGACTAGCTGTGCACGCGATTTCGTACGCGTGGAATTTATATAAAATAAGAGCTAAAGTAACTCTGCTACTGATGCTAACTCCCAGTGGAAATCCAGTTAAAATCGGTCCAGACTTTCCAGAGATAAGCCGGGTCAAACAGACAGACAAAAAATATATATATGTACCGTGTACAAATACATAATTAATTCATAGATAAGTAAAAAGCAGGTAATTTTGATATTACAGACACTTAAATTTTATTTGTTTTTTTTTTCAATTCTTATTAGCAGAATTGGGGACCAGGTCAGTAAATATATAAGTAAGTGTTAGAGAAGCATGTTTGTCAACAGAAAGATGCTATCAGTACTAACAGTGCGGGGGCATTAATTCACATACACATAGAACATATATTCAGATGTATGTATTACAAACATTTGGAGTTTGTTTCCATTGCTTCTTAATACCGTTATACGGTCATTTACGCTATGTATCCCGTGCTTTGAATGCTATCAAGACCAGAGAGGATTAGGGAAAAAAAGTATAAACTTAGCTTAGTCCATAAATCACTCGTGTACATAATTATATTCTATCAGATATTTTACTGTTACATCTTAAGGTTATTTACGAGTATCAATAAGGTTATTTACGAATACCAATAATAAACTAAATATAATACTAGCTTGTGTACAGATTTTAGTAAAAGTAAAAATCTCTAAAGGCAGCCAGATGCCATGGATGGCGAAAAAAATAAAAATAGATAAACCCAAATTGAGAAAAGAAATTTAAATTTATTTTAAGGAATCGAACTTCGAATCGTCTAAACGGTAGTTCGGTATGGTAACTTTTGTGTCCTTCAACTTAATTTATTTAAACAACTATATTTTTTTTTCGTATAGAGGTTGCTTATATTGGTTAAATATTTTTGAAAAATCATCCCCAAAAATAGAATATTTTCGGTTCAATTTATGAATATGGTTATTTTCCGCCAAATTAAACAAAGAAAAAAAAATCCAAAAAATAAATGACATTAAAAACATCCTTAATTTATTATGCATATTAACTATGAAAGCAAGAAAAAACTGACCCGAATTATGCGCCAATAAAAATGTCCAACGGCAAATATGCCGTCCGTTAGTTAACCATGGAAACAGCTACAATCTAATGAAAATAACTGTAGTTGGTAGTGCAAAACATTATCTATGTAGGCATTACTAGTTTATGATTTCGCGCTATCTGTTAATATTGAATTATCATCATATTTACACAATAGGGACTATCATTATCACTTGCGATATATTGCGCAAACAAAAACAACTTTACTTAATAACTAATAAGTAATAACATATAATATATAACATAAATAACATAAATAACATAAATAACATATAATATATCTAGGTACTAGATGGTTCGGACAGACGTTGTTCTGGAATACATTTATCTGTTACTGAAGGACCGGGCAGACGTTCTTCCACACATAATCCTACTAATATAAATGTGAAAGTTTGTAAGAATGTTTGGATGTTTGTACGTCCTTCACGCTCTAACCGTTGAATGGATTAAGCTGAAACTTGGAACACAGATAGTTTGCATCCAGGAATATGACAAAGAATTGTGTCCCGAATATAGGTTCCCTTGGGATTTTCAATATTTTGTTTAACGACTTATCTAACCGCAGGTGAAGCCGCGGGCATCGTCTAGTATGTTATTTATACATATATTAGGTACCTCTAAAGATTGATTGTTCCCGTAGTTTTCCATATCAGGTACTCCTGACCTCCAATTTACGTACCTATACCTTTAGTTAATGCTCACCATATTGGGCAACTTTTGCTATGACGGCGTTTTAATAACTAATTGTTTGACTGCTCCCTTGAAGTATCTCGACATCTGCACCACCTGCCGGGTCTAACTGTGGTCCAATACCATACTCGGTCCCTCTTATCTTATCACGGTTTTTTTTAATTAAAATCAATCTAGCCTTTATGGAGTTTAGTGACAAATAAACAAAACTTTATAGTTACAAGGAAAACAGTTTTTCTTCCCGATTATGAAAGGAAACATATTTAATTAATCTGTAAGTTTCATTCAACTCGGAGATTCCTATCCCAGGGTAAAACCCGGGGGCGTTCTTGCCCTAAGGTTATCTAGAAAAGTACATTGTGTCAACACCACGTCTTAAGGCACAATTAGGGAGTCCTCAATATTTTTTGTTTAATTAAATGATTGATTTAATTACCTAAAGGTCTCGTAGTACACCGCGTTTTGAGGCACAATTGAGGAGCCTTCATTATTTTTTGTTTAATTAAATGTTTGATTTATGTAATGACCTAAATGTCTTGTAGTACTTTTGGATTATGATTGAATACATTACAGCGACATCTATTGTATTAAAAAAGAAACCTATTCCTAGCGCCATCTAGTGAACTTGAAGGATAACTCTTTTACAAGGAATATTGAGACCTATGTTTTACAGATATGAAGTAAAATTTGATCGTCAGAAATCTTTATTTAACCGGTAAACATTTACAGAAACCCTAGAGGGCTTAGGAAACAATATACTTTTTAAATTTAGTTAGTTACTTATGACGTTTAAAACAGAGTTCAAATTCCCTAAAACGCTCTCTGATGAAGAATCCTGAATACAGTTAAGCTTTGGTAGTCAGACGATTTAGATCGATACGAGGGCAGTTTTCCTCTCAAACAATGGGCAAGTCTAGAAACCTTTTACAGCATACGATCCGTTCACCAGACAAATAAATAACACGATAATATTTTGCAATCCTAACGATAATCTGATGTTGAGACGGCGTGTCGTAGCATATTTATAAAATAATCGGTTTGTATCGCGCTCCACGCTTCCAGTATTTGTTTTTAATCGATTTTCTTGTTTATAACATCGATGAAAACTCAACACTCGCGTGTTTGTGTTCGCAATACTTACCTCTACCCGTACCAAATGTATTCGCATTGTTATGTGAAAACATTTGTAATATAAAACGTTTGTTTTTACTTATATAAAACTACCTATAACTTACACGTAGGTAAGGGACTGTTCATGTATTACGTAAAGCAAATTTTTGAAGATTTTTGAACCTCCCTACTCCAATGTAACGCGCCGTTACGATTTTCTTTACCCTCCCTCTCCCTCCCTAAACGTTACGTAACATACAATGACTATTGTTTTTTTTTAATGTTGTCATTTTGCTGAGTTAGAAGAATAATTATAATTATTTCCTATTTATCCACAAAAAAAATAATTACGTAACACGTTGTTCGATGTTCCCACGTATGTAACGCATTATAACAACCCCCCCCCCTACCTCCAAATTGCGTTATCTACGTAATAATTGATCGTCACCAAACATGACTTAATATAATTATATTATTAATGGTAACGAAGCACCACGCTTCTCCAGTGCGGAGTGGCTCACGGTTTAGTGGCCAACTCGGAAAATTTTTGGCCGCCCTACAGCCTAACATGGCCTTAACAACAGTCACCTAACGATAGCAAACCGGACCGACGACTTAACTTGCCCTCAGAAGCACGGAAATACTCAATTTAGCTTCAATTATACTTACTTAGTCTTTATATTCAATTAATTAATTAATTAGTTAATTAATAGTTTTATTTCTTTATTATTTCAGAGACCAATGGTGCAGTTACCACTACTGGTAAGTAAGTAAATAGTACTTAACTATTCACTTTTTACTTACTTAAATAGTGGTTACTTAAAGACTACTGGTTAAGATTTGATTGTAATCATAACGCATTATTATTAATCGATGGATTCATAGACCAAAAAATATATTACATTCCGCCTTCGCTCAAAAGCGTAGTCGAAAAAAACGTAACTTAAATAACTAATGATAACGTATTTCATTACATTTCTCGGCAGACCGTGCAGCGACATATGTCAGATCTTCAAAAAAAAATAAAAAAAAATTGATCTCACTTTTTTGTTCTGAACACTGAGTCTATTATATTTTTTGGTCTGAGGTTTTTATGATGTATTTTTCACACATCCTAAAAACATTTAAGTATGTCAAATCTGAAATTCATACGTGCATTATTATAAAGTGGTCCAAAGTTGAACCTTTCATTCATTATATTGTCATTAAACAGATACACCTCATTTCAGAGGATAAGTAACCTACCTAATATTTTGAACTTTCAAGCCTAAATATTACGATCTCAAATTGACTCTATCACATAGTCTGTAAGGTCCATTTTATGTTGACATCTAGAAAGGTCACATTTATAAAGAAGAAAGCAGCTTAAAACAGATTTGATCCTTTCCACAAATATGTAAACAGACCTAATCGTCCCCTTTATATGTTTTACGACATTTTGATCAATATTGACGAAATATTGTTTGTAGCATTTTATACTTTCTCCTCCTCAAATTAGGGCTTAAAGGATATTTTCTTTTTCTTCCTTTTGTAGCTTCAGTATTTTTACCCGACTGCGAAAATAGGAGGGTAATGTTCTCCACTTTTTTGACATGCTCTATAGCTCAAACGTCTTAAATAATTTCACCATTTGAAATTTTTATTAAATTCGATTTGTCTATAACTCTATAATTTAAGTACCACATCATAATATCTGTATACTTAATAAAAATATTTTTTATACATTTCTTTAAAAAAGTTATGTTAAGAATTAAAGCTTAGCTATTAGGTACAGTATTCCTAATAGGTATTAAGAAAATTTTGTCTTAAAAAAAATCATACATTTGCTGTAATAAAATTAGCTTAGTAGAGAAATAAAATGAAAAGAATAACGATTGTTATAAATAGTAGGAAGGGAATAATTTATATAAATTATTGAAAGTATTTGATAGAAGACGATATTATACCTACTTAATATAAAGGTTCGGTCACACGAATATCATTTTTGAAATTATGTTTACCTTACAAGATTTTTGGATTCTAAATTATAAAAAAATGTATAGGTACACTAAAGTTACATAAATGAAAAAAAAAATTGATACCTACTAGAAGGTGATTTTTTTAATGTAATGACGTAGCTTATTAAGGAAGATCCAGGTTCGAATCTATTACAATTAGGAACTATTTGAATACGAACATTTTGGTGAAACATAAAAATGGATTAAGTTTCTTTAAGCTGTTTTAGTTACAAGCTCTAATAGCCTTATTAATTAACATACAAATTAACTAAACTTAAGCTTAAACTAGCTAATCCTTCGATTAACTTTAATCGAATCCCTACTTACTTTGTGTTCAATGACTTCTAATATAAATGCAATCGCCTATAATGATTTGAATATTATCGTTTGACCGCCTAACCGATAAAATCAAACGCATATTGCGTTGAATTTTTTCATTTTTTACCCGACTACAGCGAAGCCAAAAGGAGGGTTATGATTTTGACCGGTATGTATGTATGTATGTATGTATGTATGTA
>LGAG01001655.1:6821-38746 GCA_001278395.1 Lerema accius
GTCATGACCCAAACGTGTAAAAACACAAAGTACACCATAATTCCTTACCTTAGGCCATGGTTGCCATCCTGTCACTATAAAATGCGTCGTAGTCACTTCCCTTGGTCTATTCTGTATTCTTATGGGATTCAAATTGGCTGTGAATCTCACTGGCTCAGATAACATCAAGAGAGCAATGTCATAATGTGGCTTATTGTCATCAAAATAAGGATGAATTTGGAAGTACTTTATAGGCGTGAGAATTCCACCCTTTTTGTGATTGATACTTCCTAACCTGACGCGAATGATTCTGAAAGAGTCTCTGAGACTGGAATAAAAAAAAATGTTATTAAATTCTGTTAAGCAAAAGAACAGATCTTGGCTTTGAAAAGTACGACCAAAGATTTAACTTAAAATTGGCCCAGAATGGAATTTTGATGACCCTCGACTGGGCTAAACGATTGCCATTATAACGATAACAATCAAATCAAAACCAAAGCATAAGAACACTCAAAATCAACTTTATGCCACTAGCGATCACCCATCCACTTTCCGATTGCTCAGCTGCTAAGCTTCGCCGATCACCTAAATTCGATGCAAGTCTCCCAGCTATGAGCGCGACAACTGTGTTTTAGGACTACGCAAATACCAAATCTGTACTCACAGGAACAAAGAATCTCCTGCAGTTACTACCCAATGATCATTTATCAACGCCCCAGAACTAATATACGTAGTTTTCTTCAAAATAGCTGCCATATATGGAAACGTTTCGCTATCGACAACCTTTGTATGATCTCCAAGAATTTTATATTCTTCTTGGTGCGTTCTATCTTCGCCTGTCGCATTTGTGTTACTAAAAACTACTATGAGAACTAAAGTAGCTCTTATGCCTAATATCATTTTTGTTTTTCGTAAATCTGTGTTCGATATAATTTCCTTTGTTTTATTTTCATCAAAATTTATATTGTTCAAATCTTAAAGAAGAAAGTTCTTGGTTACTCCACGGTCTTCACTTCATTATTTCAACTCACTTTTAACTTTCTCTATTGATTAATCGTTATTATCTTGGTCATTAATTATTAAAGATATTATGATAATGTTTCCTAGATATTTTACGTATTTATACGTATTATCTAGTAGTCACACACTAGGCATTTCTCAGCGACATGTTGTGCAATTTATCACACGTTTTCTGCCTCGAAATGACTGTTAATGAAGCGATAAGGAAACCATTGGTTGTTATAACATTAGAAATGCTTATAATGTTTGTTTGTAAACTGAGCATGATTTAGCAACTAATGTAAGATTAGGATGTAATATGAACGATGAATGCAGATGTAGGAAATAATAGTAAATTTTTTGCTTCTTTTTAACAGTAAAACATTGATATATTTTCTATTCTTACTTACGATTGCGATAGAGACCACACGAACAGATGTCTCGCTAATGCATTTGTCGACGACTGTATCAACCTATTCTAAAACCTATTTAAAATTAATATACCCTGAAAGAGCGATAACAAATACAACGGTCCCATTATTGGTCTTGGGGTCTGCTTTCACAATAAGCCACAGGCCATAGTTCACCACGAATGGCCACGTGTGGATTGGCAGACTTTACACACTTTCGAGAACTTTATGGAGAAGTCTCACGTGTGCATTTCCTTACATTCCTTCCTTCAACAAAGTAAGTGATAATCAATTTGTAAAACGCAGATATCTTGTTAAAAATTGGAGGAGCGTACTGGGACTCAAACTCAGGAACTCACTTCTTAAGATTAACGTTCACACCACTTAGTTATCATCAGGTACTTTTTTTTCTAAAGGGTGGCATGTTATAAATGGCGCTCATTACCCAACATTCATGAAAAACGTTCAAATTGACGCAAAATTTTACGTTGTAACTGAATACGAGTTAATATAGTCGCTCTGCTGAAGACGTAAAGTTAATCATATAAAAACGTCTTCACGCACGCTTTAAGAGAAATGCGAAGGATTTTTTCCTCCTTAAAGTATTTCCGTCGTATTCAAGATCTCATCAGTCAGTTTCTTGCGTGCTTTCAAATGATCACGCTTGGTTTTTATACCTACACCTATATGAAAATATATATGTTTTATATCCACATCCTGATTTACTCGGTAATATGATTTTCAGAGGTGTACTTTCTTTCTTCTTTAGGCACATAACCTAAACATTAAATCAAAAAGGCTAATGTAGTCCACCAATGAACGTAAAGTTTGATAATTAAGGTCGCTCATTGAAATTCAATACTTCAACAATTTTGATTACCTTTATTACAGAAAAAAATTATGACAATAATCATTAACTACAATAATTTCAGTTACTAATTGATCAGTATCTGGTCTTATGGTAATTCGAATCCCTTGGAATTTAGAATAAAAAAATTGGAAAGAAGAAAAATCTGCGTTATAATTTAAAGCTATAGTTAATATTTAAGAGAAACGTTACAACTAATTCCTTGCTATCGTATCAATACGAATAGAAACAAAGGAAGAATAAGTACTGTTTAGAAAGAATGCAGCAAGTAACGAAGTAAAACACCAATACAAATCTTGCGTTGAAAGGAATGCCTCGCATCTGGGAACCAGCATTTGTTGAAGCGAAGAGTGAAAAATTGAAACTCGTTAGTGTTCGAGTACACAGACAAGTACAAAATACGTTCCTGGAATTTGTTGTCTAAGGAAATAATTAGCTCCCTAAAGCTGTTTTTCTACGAAACGAAAGCTTTAAAATTGGCAGTTTAAAAATAGACACTGTAAAAGAGTAATTCAATGAAGATCTAGCTTAACAGGTAAATAAAATACCTGTATTAAGCTGTTCTTTGTCTATCGAAATTAGTTACAGTAGAGGTTTCACCGACACTTAATAAGAAAGTAACTGATTTACTACTATCTGTCTGATATTGCAAACATGGTACGAAAGAACTGGTAGTTGTAAATTGAAAAACATAAGATTCGAGTGATAGTAAATATTTTAATATTTTGTAGCCCATGTCATTCCCACATTAAAGACGAATCCAATGACATTTCATCAATGTTGAAATCCGTCAATACACATACGTACTCGTACATGCATTCTCCAAAAAACCGTTGTCCTCCTCGCATTTTCCACAATCTATAAGATTTGAAAAATGTCAAGTAAATTAAAAAGAACAAACGGAAAATAGTAAATTACCTTCAGAAACTGAAGAAGCATCTTAAATGCATTATTCTTGCCAGTGAATAATACTTGCAACTTTATTAAAAAGTTTCTTCAACTTGCAGTCTTTAGTGAACAAGAACTTTAGAAGATACTTAAAATGGAAAAAGATATGTCTCCAGAGATCTGTTATAAACTTTTTGTGACAATGAGTTTGTAGACGACCCATTCTCAGTTTTAAAATGGGTTTTCAATTAAAGTGTAGAGTGTAAAGTTATTATTTTGAACTTTTAACTGTGATGTAAATGAATCAAACGCACGATAATAGTTTTATTATTTTTTAACTAAGTTAAAATTAAACATTCTGTAATTGTAACTTATGAGAACTTTAATAAAGCAAATTACAAATTCGAGCTCGCCATTTTTTTTAAAGGATCTCAGACTGAAAGCTTCACGTATTGATAAATAATATTTGCTGAATAAAAGCAAAATAAAATAAACATTTTTAGAAACTGAAGGGAATGCTAATAATTTAATATTGCGAATCGAAAAGGATACATTGGATTCCTTGCGACGTTTCTTATTACATTCCTTCAAAATATTGGATGTCGATAAGCAAATTAGGTTTTCCTCTGCGTACATCTTGTATTAATATAGACTTATATCAGCAAGAAAACATTATTTCTCACATTAATAACAGGTTTTATTTTACATACTAAATAGCCTAGTGTGAGAATCATTTTATCATCGAAGTAAGTACTAGGTTTTAATTCTACACAGTTATTAATTTAGAATGGTAAAGGTTTGCTGTGGCTTGAAATTATGTTACTAAAGCAGTTTTAGAAAAAAAAAAATAAAGCAAAAATGCAATTGACGTACGAGTACCTTTGTGGATGAAAAAAAAATTTTAGGTCTCCTTAAAAGTGTTCGGTTATCACTTACACCGTAGGTTACAGTTGACCATAAAGACCCCAATACCAATTCCTAGAAAGAGTATTTTCTTTCTTTCTTTTCTTCTTGGCATCAGTTTTACCTTGTGTAACTGAAGTCAATATACAACAATGGCATAATCAAAATTCTCGTTCGTATGTCTAACATTTCTTACTAATCTTTGAATATTAGCGTCTATTTTCGCCATGTAAAGCTATTTAGAAAAAGTACTCCTTATATTAAAAATTCCTGTTCGAAGCGACATAAATAATGAGAATCTTCTTTGGTTCTATTTATATTATAAGTATTTCAGTCATGTACGTCACAAGATCTCCAAGTCATGGTGTAATATTCGCTTCAAATAATGGTGCTGTCTAGACATCAGACCACTTTTTATGAGGTATTTAAATAAGAGTCCGGGCTGGGCGTGTTTTAATCAAGCCAAGCTTCTTCAGGTAGAACATTTTAATATAACCCCTGTACTTACTATAAAATATAGTCGCACAGTAAAACACTGTTAGCTTGGTGACTTTCGTCAATCCTAAGTGATTGACAAAGTTAAGCAACTGCAGGCGTGGTCGGAAAGTGGATGGGTGACCGCTAGTGGCAAAATTTCTTTAGAGAGAACGGTTAACCGTCGGACCCTATTGTTATGGTTAGCTGACAATCGTTAAGCCATGTTGATGGGCCTTGGGCGGCATAAAAATAATTGGTAGTTCAATGAGCCAATCAGAACTGGAGCAGCGTGGTTGAGTATGCTCTAGGCCTCCTCAGTAATGTACTTAAGTAAAAACATGTCAATTAAAATACGGTAATAATATTTTGCACCATTAAAATTAGTTGAGCCGTTGAGAAATTCAGTAACAATCGTAGCTATAAAGAAGTAATGTTGTGAGAAATATAGGTATTTTCCCTTTAATGCCCTCTGTGAGCTTCTAAACGAACTACAGAATCCAACCAAGTTTAATTTTCGTAGTTTCTTATGTATTCGGTAGATGTCGTTGTACAATTAGAATGCTTTTATAGTTTAGCGCCATCTATTACAAAAAGTTAGTAACTAATTGGTATGACGGCACGCGGGCTACGAAAATGGTTTTTTACTGTTTAGAGAGATGTCAGTAAATGCTCTGTACTTAAAGGTACTTGTTTTTCTCAGAGCGCGCGTGGGAGAGCTTGCGTAAGGTTTATATTATTATTATTATCGATATTATTATTAATTTATTAGTTAACTAGACGATGCCCGCGGCTCCGCCCGCGGAAAAGTCGATAAACAAAATATTGATTTCGTCCCAAGGGAACCTATAAATGGGATAAAATGTATCCTATGTCCTATTCCTGGATGCAACCTATTTGTGTACCAAGTTTCAGCTTAATCCGTTCAACGGTTGGACCGTGAAGGAGGGACAAACATCCAAACATCCAAATATCCAAATATCCAAACATCTTTACAAACTTTCACATTTATAATATTAGTAGGATATTATTACTGGTCTTATAATCTTCATGTGAAGTCCGCCTGATAGCCACCACCCTCTTGCTTGAGTCAACAGCCAAACGACTCGTCATGTTTAAGTGCCAGAGTACACTATACAAGAGGCGACCATCTTAGTCCTCAGGGGTAGCAACGCATCTTATGACGAAGTACGAGTGGGACATATAAGTAGGCGATTACTAACGACAGTTAGTAGATAGTGTTAATGACTACGTATTTCGTAGTATATTAGTAAATATTTACTAGGCTAGGTTTTTTAATAGGACTAACCTCAAAACCTCCATAGTCCTGTTAGTAATAAAGAACAAACAGCTCTTACCAATAATAAAACAAGGACATGGTTTTATAATTCATTTTATTAGAAATTATAGTATTTACAACACTTACATGATTACTAGTCACTTACATTGAAATAATTAAGTACGCTAAAGATATAGTTTTAATAAATAACATGTACATTGTAATCGTCGATAACTTTTCTAGTTTTCAAGTAAAATCTGAATATTTCCCGATTGCACCCTCAGGGGTAAAATCTTGAGCTGATGTATTATGGCCGCTTATTTGGAACGCTCTACATCTAGATGTCCCTTGAGAACAAAGACGAAGCCAATAACACTTCATGTGATGAAATCTGTCACGCAATTTAGGCTATAGAGCATACCAAAGATGCAGACGCTCAGGAAAAAGCTCAAACTCGCTATATAGACTCAAAAAACATTACTCCTGGTTTACATAAAAACGAAAGATCATTGACCCAATTGAAATGGATTCTTAGTTAAAATATTATATTTACATTGTGGATTTCTTAGCAGGATCTTATATTCTACGCAATAAAAATTATAATAAAAAAAAAGAATATAAATTATGGCACACCACTTACAAGATCATTATAAAATTACTGTAAATACTTAAATACGAATTATACCTACTTAAAAATAATGTGAAACTGTACATAAGTCAATAGTACAGAACTACGAAATTAGGTACAAAAATATAAATAAAAAAATGTTGACTAGAACTTAATTTCTTATTAACTTATATTAGGTGGCTTTTGCTATTTCCGAGAAAACGAATTATTTCTCACTGACTTAAATTAAACAGAACTTAATAAATACTGTTGACAGTTTGACAATTACACAACTACGCATGTTGCTTCCAAAAACATGATATATAATAATTGCCTAATCTCTTTGTTTGTTTATTTGTTATCATTTCCGCCCAAATTGTTTAACCAATTCTGATGAAAATTGCTATTGAAATAGTTTGAAGCCTTAAAATAACTTAAGTGTTTTTTCTCAGAACAATTTCCGAATGAACGTATACCTACATGGTATATAAATAAATAAAATTAAAGTTCATATCTCAATGCTTTCTAACGAGTCGGATTAGTGTCAAATGGCCTATCATTTAGTTCCAATTACTATTATAATAAAAATGTACCTACTATCTCACAATGTTTAAGTATACCCATTTCTGTACACATTATGTACGTAGGTGTTCCTGCAAGTGTTCCTAGGATGGTAGCAAGGCCTGTGGTCTTCGTAGGAGAGGTCAGATGGCCTCTTCTTGGAGTAGGTGAGCCGAGTCATGGTGGTCAAACTATCGTGGGTGAGGCTGGTGGAACAACAGAAGGCTCGGCGAAACTCACGACGATATTTACCTAGAATTACGAGTAATTGTAAGGTATTATTGGGTTTGCAACTAAGTAACAGCGATTTTCAATTCCTCTTCTTAGTACAATATTCGCAATCACTTATTTGCCCACCCTGTAGATTAGTAACACATATTTGCTTTGGGAAGCAAAAGTCAAAAAGACTACGCTTTTTCGTTCCTACTAACAGCGCCCACAGTTTCTTAAATTTAATCAACATCATCAGATTAATCAACTAAAAATCGATAATAGTCGGGTCACATGACCCCTGCAATTTTCATTGTCATACTTACCACTCATGAAGTTGTAGATGAGCGGATTAATCGCGGAGTTAGCGTAGCACATGATATGTGAGAGCAGTGCCATGAAGGTAATTACATCATTTTGCTCCATGTCCAAGGTGTATCTGTAAAACCATCATTTATAACTAAAGCAGAACTTCTTAGTGCCTCAGAGACGTTAAACGCATTAAACTGTTAAGAAAGAGAGAAAGATTGAGTGAATGGAGGAAATAACGACGCATACACGTTGTTTGTATGGTGTACTTGCTACTTTAATATTTTTAGTAATAGTAGTTAATATTAGTGGAAGTATTATAAAGGGAAAATCAAAATGAGTGACTAAAACAACACGGAGGACTTTTAGAAATGTTCTTTTCCAATAAAAATTAAGAATCAAATTCATATAATTGATTGAGGTTTCATAATAGGCGACAGAAGTCAGTAGCTTCATAAATAGGTATTATCAATATCAAACGACTTGTCTTGTACCGGATAGTCTTGAGAATGAGAGTCAGTACTTTCTTTTATCTATATGTTTGTAATTCTCTTAGTATCCACGACGAGACGAGAACCACATCAAAATATCTCTGCTTCATTGTCAGCTATTTACGTAATAAAACTTAGGCTGTCAAACATAACTTGCGAAACATTGTATTTCTATCTACTATATTAATTCAAAATGACCTCAACTAAACCAATGAACGCTGGAGATACGCGAAGAGCAAACAAAGAGACTTGATTGATGATTCCATCGCAAACACTTACCCTGGACCATAATTCAGTTATAAAATTGAACAACCACATTCAAATTGCACAAGCTTCTTATCTTATTTTTATTCTCAACGATGCAGTTAAGAATAGTTTGCTGCATTCATTTTTGTGAATACTTCATGAGGATTAATAAGAAAATTGCTCGTAACAAGTAGTGAATGTTTTCTGTAATCCAATGGGATCGTTGAACTCAAAATTATGTGTCCACAGTAAAAACTAGACTCAAGATGAAAATTTTATTTATTATTAGAGCGAAAATAATATAAACTCCAGATTGTGGTTACAGATAGAGCTAAGCTTGTAACGCTTATAAGAATAAGGATATTGTTTTTAATAGAAAGGAGCTAACACCATCATAGTCCATGGATTAGCATGATGCTCCACATATAGGAATAAGTTGGGAGAATCTACTATGGATGCTGTGATGGCATTTAACATAACTAGTTACCCTTCTATATTTTTACTGCAGTCATTATCCTATTAATGTTTTTGCGATGAACAAACCCATGAGTCAGTAAAACCAAATATTTATACAGACGAGGTCGATATACAAAGCAAACGAAATAATTAACAAGATACCTTGTCAAATACATCACATCCAGATGTTAAATTAATGAAAGGTGTTTACTTATTCGGTTGTTAGCTTCGTGTCGTGATTAACCGAGGTGATACATTATTTAACGTCAATAACCGACGAAGTAACAGCTACATTACAAGTAGCTAGCTTAGTGTCAAGAATATTAGCGATTCCAAGAAATCCAATAGCATCAAATCATCGACGGATAAGTTTTGATAGTTTAGCCGTTTTTCCATCTTTTCGTGAAACATGTTTGGCTAGTGACCAACTTCTTAATAGTTAGCCATCTAATTCATCTTTTAGCAGAGCCTCGATATCCAGGTCTTTCATTTCTTCCCTTTCTTTATTCATCTTCGCGAACTTACAGCGTTTGTTGTACTGATGTAAACATCTATTTACACATACCCCGTTATTTGATTTCGCTCATTTAAGGCCAGTTTTAACCAGTTCCCATAACAATATCTTACCTAAGCACGGACAGAAGATGCACTGGGAAGTAGCAAACAGCAAACATGACGACCACAGCCACCAGCATCTTTGCTGCCTTTCTGCGAGACCGGAGCTTTGCTGCAATACAAAAATACACTTACAATACAATACAACAAATAAAAATCTACTGTAGTAAATAGTCGTCATTGGTCATACACTTAATTTTCATTGTTAAAGTCGTCTTGTAAAGTATGGTCCTGAGTTTAATGAATTATACTGAAGTACCTTTCAGTCTTTTGGGTCAAGATTTCAAGAGAATTGGTATAAAAATACACTCTAAAAATACACATTCAAAAAAACAAATCTGATGTCAATTTTGATGAAGTAAATAATACTACCTATTAAAATTTTCTAAATCATGGTCATTAAAACGTTGAGAGTCCCTATGGTATGAATCATAACTGCGATATATAGGTAGTTACAGATTTTGTAATTCCAATGATGTAGGACAGATTTTAGACCCAATACCCGCATAATATTTGGTTTATTAGTTTTTGTTATCCTCTAACAGATGGATCGAGGATTACATTGTCATACAAAACACTTGCGTCCCCAAAATATGAAATGGGATTAAATAACAAGCTTGTGTCGAACCCGATTAAATGGTTGTCTACTACGAGTGTATTAGTATTATCAATTCCATATCAGCTTTTGTTTTTTATGGTTTTAAGATAGCAAACGAGCTGACATGGACCTCGTAACCCATGTAGATCGTAACAAACTTCTAGTAGGACTAAGGGGGCAACAAGGATGGGTGTTTTATGTGATGGGAACTCCAGGATTTTTTTTGAAAACATCTTATGTCACAGCTCGATTTTCACAATCGTATTTGTTATCTAAGAATTATAACAAGGACTAAATAAGCTTTACGTGACTGACAAAGCACAGATGCGCTTTAAAAGTTCTGTTATTGGTCATCCATTTTCCCACTGACCGCGGTCGCATATTCTATACTAGATCAATCACTTAGTATGGACACTAGCCGCCGGGTTACGAAAATTACTTGCTTTGAAAAAATAACTTTTATTTTATTTATTCTTTATTGAACCCCAAAAAGCGGTACAATTGGCGGACTTAATGCTAAGTAGCATTCTCTAACTGTCAACTTACAGGATGTGCAGAGAATGGTTAGAAGCGGTAGTACGAGGTAAAGAGAATTGACTTTATCATCAAGTTTTTTTAATTATAACGTTACGAATATAATTAGACGAAGATAAATGAATAAGAACTAAGACAAAGTTATGTAGAAGTTATAAGTATGCGTGAGTTATAAAGATAATGAGAGTATTGAGAGAGAGAGAGAGAGATTTTATCTAACTAGTTTAAACCTTAGTCAGTCTCGAAAGCAAATATTCATTGAAAAGTTTTCTAATAAAGCCCTACCCCGATTCCTAACCGAGATAGAAGAGAAGTAATAAGCTTAATTGAAATAAATAGAGCTTTAAAGGATCTAGTAATCAAATAAAAAATAAACACGTTATTAGCAAGTTTAGTATGTATCTTAGTGATAAATTTCGTGCTTCTTTAAGCGCACAAAGTAATGAAAAGGTAACTTTTCGTCGTCGATTCAAAGCCAATTATTTTCTAAACTCCGTCAGAAATACAGATGTCACCTTTGCCAAGATTACGTAGTAAGTAGATGCTTAGAATGTAATAACTTTTAAGAGTTTCAAAGTTACTAAGAACTTTTTGTTAAAATAAATAATATAAAAAATGTTGCGCTATTTTCTTCCATTCTCTAATAAGGCAACAGAGGATCAAAGACATCGTGGGGAAGAATGGGGTGTATCGCTGGATAGGTCGTTCAAGACGACCCATATGGTGCAATGGTTATCACGCCAAATTGTCGTTCAAAGAGTCCTGGGTTTGATTCCCAGCGAGGCCGAAATTTAAATTATGAATATAATTTCTGTTTGGTTTGGGTGTATGTTTCTGTATTGTCCATGGCACACAAAACACAGGGAATCTTAGTGTGGGGCTATGAGGCATAACTTAACGTGTATTCCACCTATTAGGAAACAACCAATCAGCCATAAGAAAAGTTTTTAAAGGCATTTTTTATTAGAGTCAGGTGTTTCCACTTCTACCAGCTATATACTTAGTCTTGGACATGGTATTACGTGAGTGATCACTTACTCTGCTCAGCAGATGCCAATTTGACAGTCTCTGCCTGTCCCGGGATGTTGTCTGACCTCCACAGCACCCTCACTATCTGATAGTACGCCACCGTCATCAGGAGAACTGGTATCCTGTACACAGTTTTAACTATAAACAAAATGCATAACAATTACAAGTTGTTAATACCAGCCAGGACATATGTTCGTTGCACCACATTAAGCCCTGATTTCAGGGGAAAATTGGAAAATCGCGAAATTGCTTCCGAGTTTTAATTCGTAATTCTATCTTGATCTGAATTCATTTTTCGATTACATTGTACACGAATTTACTGAGGAGCAATCATGAAAGATCATTACTTACATGTGGATAAAAGATTTATGTTCCTTTTTATAACAATTTCCAGAATTCATTAATCATACGCTGACTTGTTTACGATAAAGTTAAGAAGGAAACTCACGTGTAAATGAAGAGGACTTTGATGGTATAGAAAACGAGGTCACTGGTAGGAGACCAGGTGGCCATACACTGGACCAGGTATTCCAGCTCGAATCGTAGTGGAACCATCTTTACTGTCGTCAAAACGACCAAGTCTGGAGAATCTGAGGAAAGACATAACAACATGGAAATACTTTAAAAGTATTTTTATGAAAATAGCCTAAAATTAAGTCAGTCGGTGATCTGCCGTTCGTAAGTGATCAAATACTCACAGGCGTAACATTAAAGGAATCATCAATCCATGATCAGAGGAAGGAAAAGTCTTGAATATGGTGATAGCCGCGTTTCAAGTTTTAAAGGCTAGGCTTGTTTATTGCAGAGTGATATCACCAAGCATTTATACTATCAGGAACAATGAGCCCTTTAAATCTCCAAGTATCGCCATCAGACATGTTCCTCAAATGCATAAAACAAAATATCTTGGTCTGGTTGTTTAGTCTACTGTCATATAGCTGTGTACCTTTTATCATCGCCTATGGTACTATAGTTACAATGAATGACACAATCAGTAATAATAATTACAGTATTTGCCAAATATTAGTCTTCAATATCCATTTGAATAATATGATCTTTCATCAACTTAATAATTCTCTACTAAGACCCAAAGATTGTAAAGCTACTTAAACCACAAAACAGTTACTATCCCAAAATAACGTCTTATAAGCATCGCTGATTTAATATCAATTTATGTAATCACCCCGTTGCCAATAACAACTAGCTTCATTAAAATAATGAAGGCTTTGATTCTTATACACGTAAATAAAATCAAGGTTGTGATATTAGGTTAAAATTATGTAACAAAGAAGAAGTAGGACATACTGAAGAGTAACGAGACGGTCCAGATGATGAGGATGGCGGTCTTGGCGCGGCTGGTGGTGGACTTGAACTTGAGCGGGAAGCAGATGGCGTACCAGCGGTCCACCGAGATGAACGTCAGCGTCAGCACAGACACCGTCACCGATACTGACTGTGGATGACGAAGGAGATATTAGATAACGTGGCAGATATACTTGGGATTTAAAGCTAGCTATAGACTGATCAAAGACAAGTAGATTGAAGCAGTCAGCATCGACAAGTTGTGGTCTTAGCACAATACACGAGTAGCTTGAAGTCAGTTTATACAATAGTAAATACTGAATACAGTCCGTCTGTGGCACGCCTTAACTAAAGCTTTTATTCACTGTTAAACTGTTAACTTGAAGGGATTTGTTAAGATCTTAACACTGAGCGATTCGTGAGTGAATTCTGAAAACAAGATGTACTTTTTACTTCCTTACCTCCTTACGGTTTCAAAATCATGTTAACATTTGTTGACATTTGTTAAGAGAGCTCCTAATTTCTAAGATGGAATAAAATATTAATCTATAAAGAGTGGAACGAAACATCCTAATACTCCAACCCGAAAAGTAATTTTCATTTTGCGTAGATAATGATAATAATCGTTCCCTTGACCCAAAAAGAATCCCAGTTCCATTCAGTGAATTTGGAATGATCAGTCATTATGTGGGCGGCTTAATTATGATAGCAACCATGTTTATTTGTGGATCAACACAATCATTACAATGTTTGGTTACTGAATGACCTACTCCATAAAATAATAATATTATTGTTGTTAAATGAAAAAGTAAAATATGGCGACCCCGTAGCCTAGTTAGTAGTGACCCTGCCTGCAAAGCGAGGGGTCCCGGGTTCGATTCTCGGCCGGGGCAGATATTTGTGATAATATTTGTTCTCGGGTCATGAGTGTTAGTGATGTGTTGTGTGTTGTCCATGCTACCCGCGACACAGGGAATCCTACTGCGGGGGTATGAGTGTGTTAGCGTTTATTTAGCGTTTTATTGGTTCCAACTTTCTCATAATTCAACTTTAGCTTAGACCTAGACCTAGCTTCGACGTGGTTAAATAATTCGTAGTAAAAAGAAGTTTGAATTCCCACACACACAGCACAATAATTTTGCACAGCACATTAGTATTTCATTTAAAAGAGAAAAGGTACTTTCTTTTCGAATGTCCTCATAAAAAGGTTCTAACAATAGCAGTTTAAATTAATTTCAGCAAACATGACGACAACAAAAATATTACCTGAATACACATTTAAAGACATAAACCACTTATTTTTATTAAAAAACCTCAGCTGTGGCTGCGAGAGTAATCTTCCGTTTTAAATATAACCTCCTGTTCGTTTAAATTAATGTCTTCTTCCAGCCAAGTAAATAACTAAGGGTGTATTTACACGTGCGACAACACCTAACAGTGATTAAAAAATCTGTAGGTGTTAAAGCTTTCAAATTCAATTCATTTATTTTGTATTAGGAACTACTTAATAGCTCACTTAACGAACGTCAAAAATTTAAAATAACCTAAATAACATAAAATGAAATTTAAAAATAAACAAACATGTTTCAATAAAACTTTCGAAGGTCTCAATAGACAAAACCTGTCATATAATTGGCTATATAAAAGGCAAATACATTACTCGATGTGTCGCAGGCTAAAGCGCCCCATACACGGTGAGATTTATCTGTACGATCCGTCTCTTCAAACCGATCGAAACGACGAATCGATGGTGTATGTCAAGGTCGCTAACGATTTACTTCATCGAAGATCGTATCGGAAATCGCAACAAAAACCCATGCAATCATGAATATCGTAACGATGAATCGACAGTGTATGGCTCTTGACGATCAACGATTCGAGTTTGTCTCACTCTGGCGTCAGTCGCCGTACGCATCGCACGCCTAGGTTTTATTTTATTGTCACCAGATAGCGCATGACGTACTCGTAATCGTAATATAATATAGTAAGTAATATCTTCAAACACAACACAATTATTCCTACCGGTTGAGGAGTTACACATTTAGTCTTCGAGCCACATTATCAGACCCTTAAATAGTCAATGATGAACTGGCTTTGCAATTTCATTAGAACCTACACCAAATATCTTCAAACACAACTCAATTATTCCTATCAGTTGAGGAGTTACACATTTTGTTTTCAGAACCCACTCTGATCCTCATCCTATTTAAAAGGGAGCAACTTGTAGCAATTGTCCACACACGAAATTAAAGGCATGGGTTGAGGAGTTCCCCTCATTTGCTCTAGAACCCATAGATGGATCCTAATCTTATAATTAATAATTAATAACAATTAATAATTTACTTTTAAATTCAAAAAAAACAAATGTGTAGAGTTTGAAAAAGAAAAAAAGAAAAAGAAAAAAAAAAGAAAAAAAAAATAATTTTAATTTTTTTTTTAATTTTTTTTTTTTTAATTTAATTACTTGAACACGTCTTCATACTTCAGCTTCAAACAGTTAAATGATCGATCGTTACGACCAATCGTTTCGTGTATGAAGGGACATTTTTGATGCGATCCATCGTCACGATTTCCATCAGATTGATCGTACAGACGAATCAATAAATAATAAAGGGCCCATACATCGTACAGATAAATCTCACCGTGTATGGGGCGCTTTAGTCTATTCACTAATACTTCAGGTACGATCTAGTATCAAACTTGTATTAATAAAGTTATTGGCTATCAAAAAAGATGTAAATGTTCATCTAAGAATTTTTTAATGACTATAACAGATGTTTTCGATATCTTGGAAAAATATTACTTTCTTGACACATAATACCCCTAATTAAATACAATTCATCGCCAGTGGCACAACGAAAATATAAGTACAGTTCATTAAATTACTATAATTACTAAGTCACTTTTTTAAATATATCCCCTTTTCGTAAAGCAGTTTGGTATGGAGGAGAATAAAGGGGAAAGAAACTACATCACTATAATATAATGCCAGCGATTCCTAACATACATTAAATGCTCTCGTATGTAAAATAGGCAAAGTTATCTATACTATAATATAAAAAGCTGAAGAGTTTGTTTGTTTGAACGCGCTAATCTCAGGAACTACTGGACCGATTTGAAAAATTCTTTTAGTGTAAGATAGTCCATTTACCGAGGAAACTTGTAGGCTATATAACATCACGCTAAGATGAATAGGAGAGGAGTAGCATAAAAAAATATTCCAGAAACGGGAAAATTACGCGGGCGGAGCCGCCGGCGACTTCTAGTTACAAAATAAAAAGGAACAACTGAGATGAAAATATGTACCTATTACAAGTTAATTACAAAGGGGGTATGTATTGCACGCTTATTTGACTTTAATATGATTAGTTGAGCTCACTCAATAATTTGAACTTAATTACAATTTAATACATGCGTGTCTTCTTGACTAATATACAGCCATTTAATTAACAAACTCAGTAGACGATAGCAGTGATAGCCTAGTGGTTTGAACGTTGGTCTTCCCATCAGAAGGTCCTGGGTTCAAATCCTGGTATCCTCTGATTTTTAAGTTATGTGCGTATTAGAAAGTAATTATGACTTTCTTCGGTGAAAGAAAACATTACTGATAGTTCTCCATAAAGTTCTCAAAGGTGTTTTCTTAAAAAAAACTTTTTTCATTGAGCCCCTAATCAATAAAACCGATTACTATTCCTACCCTTGTCAACCTTTGACAGTATTTTTAATAAGGTCAAAGCGTAATTTACATGTACTTGAAATAGAAAGGTTTGTTTTTATATTCATCATTATCATAATCCATAACTGCTGGGCTGGGATCTCCTCTCACAGTGTGAGGGGTACAGGCCATAGTCCACCAGCGAGCGTGGTCCACGCTCGCTGGTCAAGTACGGATTGGCAGATTTCACACAACACACTTTGAGAACTTTCATGTGTGCATGCTTTCCTTCACCGAAGCAATTGATAAATTTATTTCTAATACGCACATAACTGTTTCAATTAGAGATGAATTGAATTTATATCAGTAGGTATCTATTTACTATATTAAACTAAGCCTGTGTCTTCATTAGTAATATAATCCCTACATAATTTCTTCTCCGTGTAAACAAACCTTATTGTATGGCCTGTTAGACAATACTCAAAATCTCCATGACGCGAACAATGTACCCATTTATCTTAATTTCGTATAATATACGAGTAAATCAGAAGCGCACAATGTGTGGCTTTTGTGAGAGGTAATTCAGAATCTTAGTATTTTATCTTAATTAGTAAATAGTATTTTATGAAAGTATTTAGAATTATCGTCTAACAAACTTGTGTTTTCTTTTGACATTGAAGATTAGATTTTTTTGCGATCTCATCTTTCCCGGAATTTATAAAAATAAGTAAGAAAAATAAGATTTTAAGGTAATCAACCCCGGAAATTATTTGCGAAAAATCGACGTTAAAATGTCGAGATTATTATTATTTTCATTAGTAGATTAATATTCTAAAACCATCCATTTGATACTATATATAAACTTGTGAAGCCAAAATATACCTAACGTACCTGAAAATAAAGCAGTATCTTGCACAACGCCGGCCCCAGGAACCAAGTTTCAGTCACATCCCACAGCACAGTTGGTGGCAAACAGAACAGTATCACCATGAAATCTGCCACAGCTAAATTAACTATAAAATAGTTAGTGACCGTCCTCATAGAATGATTCCTGTACACCGCTACGCACACTAGCGCATTTCCTACTAAACCTATTATAAATACAGCTGTGTGAGTGCCTATAAGCACCCATTCATATGTCTGTGGGTAAATGTAATCTTTCAACATTGCAGTGTAGTCTTCTCTTGTTAAATTACAGAATTGTTTATCTCCTACACATTCTTCTTCGGTTACATTAGTTTTTGGCTCTTCTTGATTTACTTCTATATTTCCATTACTTTCTGTAACTACTTGACTATAGTTGTCGTCTTTAAGTACCTCATTGTAATCGTTATCCATGTAATCTATTGTTCTTTTAATTACAGTTATATTAGAATCGACTTTATTTACAACTCTATTAAGATCATTTTTGATAGCTTCTTGATCTGTATCTATTACTTTTGTTTTTGGAAAATTATCCAAACTGCTACATTGGCATATTATTATAATGATACTTATTATTAAAAACATTGCCATATCTTTAAGCTTCATGTTATTTCGTTTGTTTAGTCCACCATCTTGGAGAAACCTGTAACAAATAAGAGGACATTATTAAACTTCAAAATACGTATCTCATATAGGTATTTGTTAGCGAATCTACCACAAATGACCTTCCAAGTGAAAAAAAATCCACTTTTTTATTTTTTATTGACGCAATACGATTTTAAATCTGTTTGTCTGACATTCGGTATGCACCCCATTTCAACATTTTACCTCACACTATTTCCTTGAAAGTAATCGATGGGATTGGGTTGAAAACTAGATAATTTGGATAAAAAGCCTCTTTCAATCCCCGCAAATGTACTCCTACGGGATAAGAAATGTAGCACTTGTATAAAATCGCTTACATCTCCGTTTCAAAATTACCCAAATACATTTGAAAGTAAATAAGGGTTGTAAGACCTTCAATTTCTTTGTACTTTTATCTCTTTGTGTCGACTATTGTAATGCAGTATTGTATGAATTGAGTCGTCACGCTGCCAATGGAGCGTCATTTTATCTGGTCCAATAAGACCCCTAGAGATAATGGGGTCATTATGGACCTTCGTTTTGGTGAGTAATAGGACTTTTAGCGTTCAATCAAAAGAGTGCCTGCTTTACACTGATCGAGTTACTTGACCCAGTACGGGTTTATTGATGACCGTTAACTAGGTCACTGTTTAATAGGTCCCTGGTTCGATTCCTAGTGAAACAGAAGTTAGCCATTCCAAAGGTCCTGGGTTCGATTCTCAGCGGGGTCGAAGTTTAAATGATGAATTCAAATTTCTGTTCTCGGTCTGGGTGTATGTTTGAGTGTTTCTGTGTTGTCCATGGCACCCACAACAAAGGGAATCCCAGTATGGGACTATGAGAGTATAGCAATCTGCTTTGTAGAGGCCACGATACAGGAAATCCTAATGTGGGACTGTGTCTAGTGGTATTTAAAATAAATAATAATTATGATTAAAAAAAACCTGACTACGGTTACGTTATTTGGAAGTTGTACTAAAAAATATATGGCTCATAATACTTTGTTAACGTGAACTTATGACAATAAAATGACATTGACAATGACATTAAAAGGAAATTTTTGACTTTTTGGTAATTACGTCGTTGTTCTGTTATTGGATGAGCGATATGGCCTATCATGGAGAATCACACGACATTAAGTTAAATTTCATCAAGCCGTTTGAGTTATAGAGCACTCCAAAGATAAATACACAGAAGAAAAGAAGCCCTTTTAACAAAGTCGGATAATAAGACTTTGTAAGAATATTCAAGACACTTCCTGGGTTTTAATGTATTGGTCCTGCATTAAATAGGACCACGGAACATAGAGTGTTATTTCAATGTTTCGTGAATAAAATAAGCCTAAAGGTTTGTTGGCCTTAATACATAATCAATCAGTCCAACCCAAAAGGCATCATATACATTATTTTGTTTCGAAATTAGGCCCAGTTCGCAAGAGATTTAAAAACGTGATACTTAGTGAATCACGGCCCTAGCGTTTTTTTGTACACTACAAATTTATTCATTAAAATCGTTTCAGCCGCTTAGAAATTTAGAAGTTTTTAAAAATACATCGGACCTAAAAATATATACGAGTATACAGAGTTCAGAAAAAAAAGAAGGTAATTTTTTTTTTCTTTTTTACGATCTGACATATCAACGAACATAGTCTGCCGAGCAACATATCGGGAAACATTATTAACGTTCTTTATTATCTACGCTTTGTTTTTTCGACTACGCTTTTTTGTTTCGATGACTGAATGAGAGATTATTTGTTCTGTAAAAGATACTTATTAGTCACAATTACTCTTACACAATACCCTTCTCAAACATACATATCGGTCAAAATTGTAAAGGTACCTTTTGTAATCGGGTGAATAGCTTCAAAATAGTATAATTTCACACTTACTTTCCTACGAACAAATGATATCCATTCAACCTTATTTCCCCTGTTGGCGACAGAGATGAATCTCGCATGGATTTGCCGAGAGCCGAAAACAATTCATTTTAGCTACTTTTCCTGTCATGTTATTGGTTCTTTATGCCGTCGTTAATAAAGTCGAAAACTGCCATTGAATTTGCATCTAAATCTTTTAATACCTAGATTTTACGGAACAGATTAAGCTATTTGATAGATTGTTTTTTAAACTACTGCGTCAGTAGGGTAATTTTTTTCAAGCGTATGTAATGTCCATTTAGTTTGGCATACTCTAGAGCCTAAATGGCTTGGCAAATTTCAACATTTAGGGTGTCGTTGAACCCAATAGAAAATCAAAAACAAAACTACTAAAATTGGGGGAATGGTCCTGAAAATAAACTACTAAAATAAAAAATTGTAAAAAAAATAGCCTGTTCTTTACATAACTCTCATCTAATAACTCTCACAACTGTGAAAATAAAATGACACCATATATGTTAAATCCATCTAACAGTTTAGGTTTTAGAACATGCCAAAAATGGACATACATACATACATACGCTCGAAAAACATTACCCTTCTTCTATCGCAGTCGGGTAAAGATGGTGACAGTATCAGGTTTAAGTTTTAGTAAAATAAAATTTAATGTTGCCAGAGCCATCTCAAGTTCGTTTAAAAGTTCGTAACAAAGTCTTTTCTTGACGCAAAGTTATAATCGGTCCCCGTATCAAAGACAAGAAATTTTGAAAGAATTTTATCACAATTTAATTACAAGATATTCACCGGAAATATGTTGAAAATTTCTTAGAAATTTCGTATTGTTTCAGCATAATTTTAACGTTCGTAAAAATTTCCGAAAAATTGAATTTTTTATCATTAGCATCGTAATCATGACAACAAAAGATTCATTAATTATACAAGATGATTTAAATACTTACCTAAATATTCATTGGGTTTTACATAACTAGAAAAAAACGAAAAAGCTTGCAACTGTCGTCAAAAGCCGCAATGGCTCCGAAAAGCGTTGAAGCGAAGCTCAAAAGCTCAACTTACAGAACTTTAAAAAACCGGCCAAGTGCGAGTCGGACTCGCGCACGATTCAGTTCCATCTACAAAAAAAAACACGTTTATTGTGACAATATGAAAAAATAGTTTATTGTATAGAAACCACACCTAATTTTTTCATTTCTTTATTTTTAGTATTTGTTGTTATAGCGGCAACGGAAATACATAGGTAATTCGTGAAAATTTCAGTTTTCTACATAATTATCACTGTTTATGAGATACAGACTATACACTGATAGACAGACAGCGGAGGCTTAGTAATAGAGTCCCATTTTTACCTTTTAGGTACGGAACCCTAAAAAGATAGATAAAATAAGATAGCCAATTAGGAATAATATATCATAAGGCTAAGTAACAATTACAGTTCTGTCAATGAAAATGGATTGCGCTAGAAAACAGAGGCACAACGGGTAATGGAAAAACCTTGTTGGGGATGTTTTGTGGCTCAAAGAATGGATGGAATTAAGGACGTAATAAAAAGAATAAAACGACTACACACGAAGAAATAAGACCACAATTAGTATGAGATATTACATAGATACTATAAGTTGTATCTAGGTATTTATTACATAGGTACTCAACGAAATCGGATTTATCACAATGGAATCCGTTCAAAAAGATATATCCTGCATAAAGTTTCATTCTAATGCATTCAATCATTGATGTCTAATTTAGCCACAAACTTAATAAACGACCAAATTATCCCAAGGGAACCTACAATCGGGATAAAATCTATCCTATGCCCTATTCTTGGATAAGGACTACCTGCGTGCCAAATATCAGCTTAATCCGTTTAACAAAGACGCGCATAACTATATCCATAATTATGCATAATAAACGCGTGGTAAAAGCGCGTTTTATTGGGTAAAGTGTGTCGCTTCATAACAATGCCATCTTACAAAACGCGCTGAGAATGCACAGACGATGCGCATTAAAAATAGTGTGTAAAGACCCTTAAAACTAGTAACCGTCTAAAACCCTTATAACCACAATTTTTAATATAACGAATTTACAGTTTATTTGCAAGAAAGCCTTATTAATAATGAAAATTAATGACAGTATATTATGAACAGACAAGATCGTAAGATTGATTTTAAAGTGTGAAACTGATGTTAATATAAGCGAATAACATTTTATATTCATTATCATACAGCTCCAATATCTACTAAAATATTAAACGCACATTATAAATTATAATACGTTTATCTATAAGTAGGTAAATGTCCTCAAATATTAATCAATAAAAAAGAATACTCTTATCATCACATTACGTTACGTTACGTCACGTCACGTCACTTCGCGTTACGTCACGTCACTTCAACATTATATTACTTCCATATAACATTACGATCATTGATTATAATATGAGAAGAAATACATGCAATGTAGTGGGAAATTAATAGCTTAATATCTTGAGCTCGACTGATATTAATATCGATTTAAAATTATCCAGTTTTGACGAAAACGTTACAAGATACCACGTTTACATCGTCTCTCATCGGTACATCAATAATGACGATCTAATCCTGTTCAATCCATGCAAATACTCTTCACATATTTATACTATGATCTATAAGCTATCAACGATATTATTAACAAATTCTTGATCGCTTCACGCTCGACGTATTACATTTTCTTGTTATTACGTAATGTTATTGGCGATTAAGCATTTTTTACGATGTTTTCACCATTTAAGATAGGTATTGTGTCAATATAGTTTGTTGTATTGGCTGTTAAATTGTTGCAAACTCGTTGCGAATTATAAAATTTGTTGGTATCTATATAAAGTAAAAATGTGGTACATAAAGAAGCCTGGACAGAATATGTTTTATGCAAAATATTTTCCCTTTTATTGTTTGGTTAATTGCTTAGTTTTCCGTATCAGGTACTCCAGACCTTTCCAATTATTACAATTATTGACTATTTCAGACAATTTTCATGTATTTTTAATCAATTCTTGTTATAATGCAAACCTTTTGCTAAGATGGCATTTTAGTAAGTGTAATAGTTTGGCTGGTCCCTTGAAGTATATCAAGTGTCGACTATAGCAACAGCCCCTGGGTCCAATTGTGGTCCTAAACTATATATTTAATGTCTCTCTTAAATATAATACAAAAAGTTTATTTGAATCGGAGTTTAAATTCCCAATGACGTTACCAAGAACAGAAAAACTTATTCAAACTACGTCACTCGTAATCGGGGCCTCAGCTCCTTAAACGATTAACCATTGCCTTACCTATACAAACCATCAAATCTAATAGGTTTTATTAATAGTAGCTTGTAAGAAAACAATAAAATAATCCATCTCGACCTTGTCCGTTACCCTAATTCCCGGATGATCCGTTTTAGTTGGATTACATTACCGTCCAAACTACTCTTCAATATTCGTAAACACTCGTACTACCGTCTGATCCCTTGAGATATCATTTTGACGACTTCGACGGCATTTAAATCATCATCTGATTCCGTTTCGACTCAAATATTTCAGCGCTGGTCTGTACGTCGTGTAGTAAATAGTTCGACAATTTGATTTTATAGCAATTATGCCAAGGCTAATGTTCGTTTTATCGGTTTAAATGTTGATAATTATGTTCCTTACTGAGTTCAAACATAGCTTTAACTATCTAAAAGACTGCGTACCAAAACTAATTGTCACTTGGTTTAATGAAGGAAGACATCGTGAGAAAAACAGCATATCCAAAAGTTCTCCATAAAGTTCTCAAATCTTCCAATTTGCATTTGTAAAAAAAACTGTGCCGTGTGTGCCAAGCACGACACATAGATAATCAAAGAAGTAGAAGACAAAAATTTTAATACAGCCATCCCGGCTAGCTAACAGAACCATTAAGCAACAATCTGGCATTAACCATTACATTTTGGGCCGTCGAATTACATCGTTAAACTAATTCAAATTCACCACATTTTAGACCAAGTTTCAGAGATTAGTAACAGACCGCAAGACCAAAACTTTGTTCTGTTACGAAATAGTAGTCGTAATGTTACTGATATGGGCTCAAAACAGATTCTTTTCGAGGCCTCACCGATCTCGGTCTCGACATATTTAGTGGCCAGTTACGCCACAAAGTTGTCTTGCTATTAACGCGTTAACACAAACATTGCTCTGTAAATATACAGTGTCTACTGTAAAGCTTGTTAGGCGGATGTTACATACGAATTTTTACACTTGTGTATGACGTGAAATATTTTTTGTCGATCGATGTGTGTTATTCGTATTGTTTTGTTTGGCAGGTTTTTGATGTTTTTGCATTAGATCAACACAAAGATAAGAATAAAAAAAACAAAGGGATTACTCAAATATTGTCATACCAAAAGTACATTAGCAATTGCTGAACGACTCGTCGAATTCAGGCTAGGAACTTGACTGGTAGAGTTGATACTCTTATACAAGAGGCATTCATCTAACCTTACCAGTAGTAATACAACTTTTAACAAACTTCGAATTGGACAATTACTAACAATAACCTCCGCGATCCATTCAGTAATTGATAATAACAACTAATCTATTAATAATTTCGTGCAGGGGTACAGTAGACTCGATTGAAACCTTATATGAATAACAAAACATAAAAAAATTATGATTTCGAGTCGACAACATATTAGGTATATTCGCAAAATTCGGATTGTGGAGTATTTCGTTAAATTGTTATGGGACTGACAAACAAACCGCAGTCGCCATTTTAGTTAGATGACAAACGTTCCGTTCAAAATGATCTGTCATGAAACTTAAGTGGCAGACGAAATTTTACGCGAGCGAAGCCGCGGGCAACAGCTAGTATTTTAATAAACATCTATAACAGGACCTGCTAAATCACCATTCCCGTATAGTCCTACTCGAAGTTTGTCACGATGTTTATGGACAACAGGACAAGGCACTATAAACTCGTATGCTGTTTTGATATCGTAAATAAACAAGGTCTGCTTTTAATCAATTAAAAAAATTCAAAGTATCAAATTAATTAATTTATTCTTATCGTATCGAATCGACTAAGAACATTTTTTTAAACCACTCAAATAATCTATTAGTGGCGTTATTTATACACCCTAGTTTTTATCGACTACATAAAATTTTGTCTTAAAGGTAACAAAAACCTACCATTTCCAATATCAATAGACTTTACAAGAACGAAAAAAATTTATTATTTTTCGGCGAGGTTTGAAATGTTTTCCTTTTATAATATTCTTTTGATGTTTATATTCCCTATTTTTACATAAACTATTGAATTATTTATCGGAGTTGGTTTTTGCCAGGCTTGATATTTCTGTAAAACGAATAGGGATTTTGCAGGAAAACTCAAAAGTTTGCGTTAGTTGAAGTAGAAAATAATAATTAATACCGCTTTTAGTGATGATGGTACCATCCTTTTCAGCAGTGATTTTTTTCTGCTAATTACTACTACTGCTAAAATAAAATTCAATTTGATATTTTAAGATTGACGCCAACCATTATAGTTTCACAGAGACCCGTAGATTTAATTTTCATTAAATTAAAAGCAATTTATTGAGGAGAAACTTCAGATATTTTAGTTCAAAGATCTTTGTGCTAGGAATAAACAATTATAAAGCTGTGAACATTAATAAATTGCCTAAATTAATTGTATTACTTGTTACCTTTCTGTAAGAGGATTTAGACAAGAATTTCCAATAAAATAACCTTCATTATTTTATAGAAATAGCTCAGGAAAAGGCCGATAAACCGCGATGCTGTCTACCAAGAAATGACGTAACAGAAGGAAAATAGTAAACCTCCATGGACATCAGTAACACCCCGTAGCCTAGTTGGTAGCGACCCTGCCTGCGAAGCGAGGGGTCCCGGGTTTGATTCCCGGCCGAGGCAGATATTTATGTGACATAAATGTTTGTTCTCGGGTCATGAGTGTTAGTGATGTGTTATTAGTGTTGTCCATGTCACCCGCGACACAGGGAATCCTACTGCGGGGGAATGAGTGTGTTAGCGTTATTATTATTATTACCTAAGACGTTAGCTATGCGTTGTCGAGCAAAATGAGAAATCTATATCTATATCTATATATATATATCTATATCTATATCTATACTCTATATATTATATATAATAAATAAATAAAATTGAAGTGTCTGTTTGTAATATTAAAATAACCGCTTTAAACTAAATGCATACGTATGTATACACGATACACATACCGAATTGACATTTAAAAAAATTTTTGTCTGTCTGTCTGTTTGATCCGGCTAATCTCTGAAACGACTAGACCAATCTTGACGGGATTTTAACTGGCAGACAGCTGATGTATCAAGGAGTAACTTAGGCTACTTTTTTTACTTTCATTTTGGCGTGGGTTTCCCGAAGCGAAGCGAAGGCGGGTCCACTAGTAAAAAATAAAAAAGTAAACGCTACCACGTTAGGAAATCTATTTGTTTTAGAGGATCGATTCTGTGGTCAGAGTTTGACCATAACTTAACGATTAGTTGTTTAACTGAGTTCGATAAAGGAGATTTCTCAATACGACCCTATTTGTACTTACCTATAGGAATCTAGATATCTACCAATTGAACTTCAGTATGCATAGACTTCAGGCAATTAACAGCCCACTTTATATTTCTAGTAATTTCTCGTAATTAATCAAGAAATCCTTCGACACAACTTAACGACTGCTACGTAGCTATAACAACTTGTACCTATTGATTGCCTTATATTTTCGCAGAAGCTTAAAGCCTCTTATCACTAAGAGGTTAGCAACTCAATATTTAGATATCTACTTTATAAAAGGACCTTAGTAAACGGTATAGAATTTAAGTAATACCGCCACGGTAAAGGACCTTAGTACACGGTATTAGAATATAAGTAATAGGTACCTCCACGGTGTTATTACAAATATCCAAGATATTGCTTCAATATATTTTATTAATATTTACGTAGTTTTTCCTATTGGAAATGGATATATTTGAGGTACTTGACCGAAGTGTGAATAAGCGGGGAAGCCCATAAAAGAAACATTTAATAGTATTTTATCTTATGGTGTACTTCTATTATTCAAAGGTCTATGACCGGATGAAGCGTTGAACGTATGATTTGCCTTAATATAATTTTAAATATCACAGATATTTTTTTATGGAATGTTTCTTAACACGTTCACTGCGGCTGCACAAAAATAGAACTTGCCCCATATGCGTTACGAGTCATATACTTGCCGTATAGAGAAAGCCCGGTGTGCGTTACGACTTGTATTTTGCTGTACCAGGACCTGACTTTGAAGGTTCCTAGAGACGTGGAAACCAATAGTTTTCAAAAAAGAATTAAACGAATCGATAGATTATATATAGGTTGACACATGGCTGACGTCGCCAGGGTTTCGGCCTGATATTTTGGAAGTTATGCATAATTTTGAAAATCGATGATTTTACGGCAATATACACGCCGTGCCGCATAGATCAAGTAGGTATAGAACTAGTGTTGGGAAAAATTGTAAAGTAGATATAGATTGTTACTTTAATAAGAACCTGCACACCTGACGAAAGAATAATAAGAACTAGGTACAAGAAATCAACAAGACTTAGGTATGTAAGAAAATTGGTCAAGTGCGAATCGGACTCTCGCACTAAGGGTTTCAAACCATCGTGTATAAAAGATACTATGTATAAAATAACTATGTATAAAAAGTAGATACACATACCTACCAAATGAACATTTTTTTAATTTGCCCGTCTGTCTGTCTTCATATTTATTTTCGAGCGTCGTGGCGTCGATGAATCGCAATGATACATGCACACGCTGCACAACACTACGGCACATTGAAGTTGCGCGTACGTTCCGTACGGTGCGGTACGGCGTCTAAGTTACGGCAACACAGTTGCCGCATCGCACCACCAGATAAACCATAAAGGTCTAGTGCGTTACGACAACATTATATGCCGTACTTATTTTTTCGCAAAATTTAATACATTTGAAGTAAGAAACTTGGTAATATATTTATCTCTTTTCTGCGTGCACGGGAACATATAAAACCCACCCCCGCACCAAGCGTAAGTCTAAGACAATTGACCGCCGCACGGAACGAAAGTCAAGTACGGCAAAACTATGCCCGGAACGCAGTGAACGTGTTAATACTCCACTTAATTTATTTTTCAAGTACAGCAGACATAATGATACAATAATACAACATAAACACAATATTATAGTGACTAAAAACATATAAAAATGACCTAAACTATATTTACAACAATTATAATATATTATCTAAAAAATCTGAACTAGGTATCGTACCAAGAACATTATTTAATTATTTTATTTTTCTTATCATCTTGTTCTCCTCTCCGCTTAGAGCTTAGCGATGTAATTATCGTCTAACCAAAGTTTGTTAACGGTAAATGGCTTCAGTTAATAAATCTAGTGGATTAATGATATTTATGACTAGAAAAGTTGAAAAGTAATTTTCCTTACTCTTAAATTTCTTCGGCTGAAGTTAACAGTTGAATATTAGTTGAGAACTCACGGTAATTTCAATTTATTGGACTGTCGTAATTGTTAGAAACTTAGTCGCTATGGCTGTTAATTCTTAAATTACTTACTTAGTTACCATGCTATACCGCCGTTCAATAGGTTCGGGGTTCGATTCTCAGAGATGCAAAAAAATATTTCACCCGCTTCGCCCGCGGAAGAGTAATAAAAATATATTAGATTTATCCCAAGGGAACCTATAATTGAGATAAAATCTACCCTATGTCCTATTGCTGGATGCAAACTATCTGTGTACCAAGTTTCAGCTTAATCCGTTCAACGGTTAGAGCGTGAAGGACTTACAAGCATCCAAATATCCAAACATACAAATATCCAAACATACAAATATCCAAACATACAAATATCCAAACATCTTTACAAAATTTCATATCCTTAATATTATAAGTAGTAGGATTAGTAGGATAGTAGGACTAGTAGGATTAAAAATTCAAAACACTCAAGATTCTACTACTCTTAAAGTTTTAAGGGGGAAGCATTTAAATATAATCTTATAACAAAAAAGATGATCTCATCAACCTGTTAGTCAGCTCCTACCTTTTGATACTCTCCACAAAAATTTGCCATAAAATTCCGAGATCAGCAACAATGTATTCAGACAGAATGATGCTATTAATTAGATTTATTTTTCAAAATTCGCATACATTGCCACGTGCCGTACTATCAAGTGTGTTCGATAAGCGATTTTGAGACAAACTATTATCATTATTATTTTTATTTCCTACTAATGAATAAATAAATAAACGCTAACCACTCATACCCCCGCAGTAGTATTCCCTGTGTTACGGGTGGCATGGACAACACTAATAACACACTAACACCCATGACCCGAGAACAAACATTTTATCTGTCACATAAATATCTGCCCCAGTCGGGAATCGAACCCGGGACCCCTCGCTTCACAGGCAGGGTCACTACCAACTAGGCTACGGGGTCGTTACTGAACTGAAGTCTTCAAAGACTACAAATCAATCGTCGACAGTATGACAAGCACCTAAAACAACAATTTCGGTTAAAACCAACCAATATATAATGGAAAAACGCATATATGTCAAACAACGAGTGATTTAATATGCCGTGAGTCAGCCGAGCTTTGCAAATAGATGTTTGGGCGTTATTTCTGTCCGTTTGTTTGTCGAGGCGAGGTGAGGCTGGAAAAGAAGACTGTTTATTGGTTGTTGCTTGTTTTATTGGTTACTTTGGTTGGTTTGGTGTTATGGTTATGGTTATGGTTATTGATCGATTTTCGAGCTAGCTTTGTCAAATGTCAATAGCTGAAGTATACGTCTTATAGCAGTGTTAATTATAGGTAATTAGACGACACTGTAGCCTGGTTGGTAATGACCCTGCCTGCGAAGCGAGGGGTCCCGGGTTCGATTCCCAGTCAGCAGATATTTATGTGACAGATAAATGTTTGTTCTCGGGTCATGGGTGTTAGTGATGTGTTATTTGTGTTGTCCATGCCATCCGCGACACAGGGAATTCTACGTGGGTATAAGTGTGTGTCTTTAAAATGTTATCCAGTTGTAACGCTTTCGTTTTAATACAATTGCTTGGTCAAATTTTCAATTTACTTATTTAATTAATTCGATATATTGGATTCACCTTTTTCCACACCTACTGATCCGTTTTTCGCGTCAAGTTCCACCCGAATGTCGCTCTACCCTCGTCACGAAGCGTTCGATTTTCATTCCACTTTACGATCCGTCCAGAAAATGTGTAACATTTGTCAAATATCTTCGTCCTTTAGGCGTCGACCCCACTAGCAAGAAGAATAAGCTCTAAAATTAAAACGCGCCCACTGAAAATTCTATAAAAAGTATAAAATGCGTGAGCGACACTTCCATTTGACACCCATCTTGATTTCTTTTTTTCAGTCGCCAGTAAAGTGAGCAACACTTCCATTTGATACCCATGTTGATTTTTTTTTCAGTCGCCAATAAAGTGAGCAACACTTCCATTTGATACCCATGTTGATTTTTTTTTCAGTCGCGAGCATAGTGAGCAACACTTTCATTTGACACCCATCTTGATATTTTTTTTTCAGTTCAAGTCTTGTGTTCTGGAGGCCGCCATAATATTTAATTTATTTCAATGTCACATAGCCTATTACTAGCAGACAACTAAGACGCTTGGAACTGCACTCATTTGTTAGATCATGTTATATGAATAGAGGGTATCATAATATTCAATTTATTTCAATGTTACATAGCCTATAAACAGCGGACAACTAAGACGCTTGGAACTACACTGATTTGTTAAATCATGTTATTATACTTAGTTTAGAAGTTAGGAAGAAGCAGATGAACAGGACATACAGGTCAAAATGATAACTCGCCATAGTCAAGTAGCTATATAAGTTATCCATAACTGTTTTCTGAGACTGGGCTCTGAGCAGCAAACTTGGAAACGCTCAAGAAAACCCACTAGCGGTCACCCATCCACTTTCCGACTGCGCCCGCAGTTGCTTAACTTCGTCGCTTCGAAACTATTTACGTAGTGAGACCGAAGCATTAGGGTAGGTACTGAAAAATATAAGCTTAATACTACTATACCTTGTACTTATATGTGCCTCTGTCTTAGAGTCCATATTACCTTTTATTTCTTATTTATGAAAACAATAGCTTTTGCCTTCTAAGCTTTTATTACTAACGTGTATTTTTGTCTTCTTATGTTACAGATTCTTTCTTTATTGTTTGACATTTACCGAATGGAATCACTTATAGCTCATTGAATTATGTATTGCCTTCCCTGGATGGTCTGCATTGTCTATTATGGCCATGATGACACAGTAGTGATGATTATAGTAGGTTTTGTCTATCAAGACTTTAGGAAGTGTTTTCATTATAAACTTTTGTATTATTCATATAAATTTACATTTTGACGTTTGTTATATGAGCTATTAGTTTCTAAGATGAAATAAATTATTCGAATTTTAAACTTGCTCTATTATAAACAAACTAAAACTAAAAAACATGTCTGTCTACGCTACACGCATCACCACCAAAAACAATTTGTAGGACGTAAACCTAAAAATACGCATTCGTAATAGAAAAATGTATTGTCTTTCAAACTTCGTAGAAGCAAGTGCGTGTTAGATGCGGAATGAATGAATAAATAAACAGTTTACTGAAGTGAATACCTTTGTTATAGGATTTTTATGTGTGTGACTTTTAGAGACAACACACACATATACTCACACACACACATGCACATGGTCGAGAATAGGAAGAAGACATTCCATTTTTAACCGATTTCAAAAAAGAAAGAGGTTATCAATTCTACATGTATGTATGTAATATTATTGAAACTGCGAAATTTTTACACAGGACTATCTAGAAGGGCTTTCTAAACAAATATACAAATTTTAATAGATGTATGTACCTATGTATGTATGTATGTGGGTATGTTTGTTTGTTTGTCCAAGCATAGCTCCGAAACTAGGGATCGGATTTGAACCATTCTTTTTTTATTCGACTACACTTACTC
>LGAG01001657.1:0-34635 GCA_001278395.1 Lerema accius
TTGGATACTTTACTAGCTAACAAATATTTTTTGCGATGTTATACAACTATGTATGCAATTGTACTTACTTTGTAAGGTTTTTTAGCAATCGTAATATCATTGATACTTTTATTTTAGTTAAGCTAGACAGAATGTAGTGGATTGGTTCACTATATATATATAGATTAGTCAATAACTTTATGAGTAGATTTTCTGGAGTATTCTGGATTAGTACAGATTTGCAGGATTGTGCGAATGCGAATGGACAGAGTGACAGAGCAAAGCGAATTAACAGACAGTAGTACCCGTGGTCATTCCCTGTACTTACCCATTAAAAACGGTAATAGGATCAGACCGGAATGGTCAAATGGCATAGAATCAGACCGGAAAAAATACCTATTTGGGATCCGTTTGTTGGGATCCGACCGGAATAACTCATTCCAAGGAAGCCAGAGAGAGGTTATAAATTAGCATTAGCAGTATCTTTTTTTATGGTATTAAGATAGCCAACAAGCTGATAGTCCAGTAGTACCTATAACCCCTGCCACTTAAGGATATAGTAACAGACTTCGAGTAGGAGGACTGTTGATTGGTTAGGTCCTATTAGTAATAGATATTATCAAGCATATTAGTTGTTATTTTAGTTTAATGCTCAACGAAGCATACCACCAGTCCACGAGTTTCATAAATGCTGAAACCCGTTGCATTTCATAAATTCCCATCCGTCGTCGCGTTCACATGTTAATCCTGAAATATGTTTCAGCCACTTCGTCGTTGAAACAGTATCGTGATATGTGGATTCGCGTGGGACGTTATTTATCGCTCTCAACTCTTTTTTTATTCTTAATTGGTTGCGAATGTTTTGATATTATTTTCGAGCTTTCCTAATGCCACTTTACGATTTAATAATTGATACGTTTCAGTACGAAGCTGTAAAAATTCTAACTCATATTTTTCACGGAAATCTAGATTTAATTTTATGATAACACGATAATTTTTCCATGTCTTTTTTTATGCAAGTGGTGCTAGGTTTATTCTAATTTTTTAAGTAGCGACTATCTTCCTAAGTCACTATGTATACTATATCAAAATAATACCTACTATAAGTAATTACAAGAAAATATTATTATGTAACAGCTATCATTAATTTCTAATTTTGTTACGTTGAATAAAATAAATGAAAACGATGTTTATAAATTAAATAGTTATGGGTTTTAAAATTCATTGTGCGATAGAGTTTTTACGCTAATTTACATTTTGGCAGAAAGATTAAAAATAATTACATGAGTGTATAATTTAGCTTTGTCCCATTTAAGAGTACATGTTGCTATTATTTTCAGAAAAAAAAATTATAAAATTAAGAAAAAAAATAACTTTTTTGTTAAAATTAATAAAATTTTTATAATTAATATATCTGAAACATTTACTGTTAAACATTAATTTGTACCCCACACTGTTTAAAAGGTGGTCAGGGGTATATGTATGTGCTCATCACAAGTTTCTCCTGCGTCCCTTATTTCGTACATGCTATTTTGAGCTTTATCTGGTTTTCGTAGAAATCAAAATTGAGTGAAAGATTAAAAGGTGGTGAGATAATCTTATTGCTGGTACGACGTGTTTGAATAACAAATGAAAGATAATTAACCGGGCCCGTTGTAAATATTGTCGGCGCTCGGATTTCGTATGGCGTGATGGGCTTGTTTGGTAACAGGGAATTAATAGAGTAGAAATGAATACGTAAATAATTAATATTATATACTCATAGCTCCGCACTAGGGTTTTCTGTATCGTGAGAGCCATGTATAATACACGAAAACATATTGTCGTTAACTTGTTACACACACAAACCGAGGACTGGGATTAAACCTTAATGTATTTATTTACGCTATTACCACGTAACACCCAGCTTAATTCGACTTTTACGACTACAAACATAGATACTCGTACATACGGAGCTAATAAAACATAAAAAAATCGACTCCACATCTTTCTCTGTCCATCGTAGTCTCGATCGCTAATGGTTTTGAAGTATTTGCGCTCAGCTCACCTATCCGTTGTTGCCATATTTACGTACGGTGCCCATTTGCGCCTTTTGTTACAGCTGGCAACCCTGCAAGTGTGTCAACATTGGACTTTGTGCCAATTTATTTGATTTTGCCTACGTCCATGCTAATATTGGTACTTTTTCTATTATTCAATTACCAGTATTTTTTATAGAAGGCAGGTATTGTTGTTTAGAAACAGTGTTTTTTGTAAATAGTTATTCAATTCTTTGGAAAAAAAAATTTTTTTTTCAACCATAAGTAGAATTCGATAACGCTGTAATACAGGTTAGGCCTTTTATCCATTCAGTTATCTTTATTTATGAATCAAATAGTATTTGCATAATTAATAATAATGATACTAATAATGAGCCCTACAATAGTATGGCCTATAGTAGCGTCATCAAGACAACCAAAGAGCCAAATTACGCGTATCATTTATATTACCATACAAACATTGCAACGTAACAGCGTAATTCTTACGTCACTCCATGACAATTTTTATTGTTACTATTACGAGATATAACAGTAACAACGCGCCGCTGACGCGTCACACGTAATCGCGGAAATAAATCAGCCATTATCTCGCCTCTTGAAGGCAACGAACGAAACGACACCAACAAATGACCGCCATTTTTCTCCGGCATCCGTAACCGAGGACTCTGTCAATATATCCGCGGAGGTGTGGTGTAAATTAGAAGATAAAGCGTGTGTGAAACGTCTGCCAATTTGGTTATTTGGGTCTTAAGTAGGGCGACTATCATTTAAATTATTTCTGCCAGACAAAAATTTTGCAAGCTACGGTTTATGTGGATAATATATATTTGGCTTTTACTAGACTTGTATAAAGCAATTTTTGTATAATTTTTATGCATTTTTTTATTTGTGGCTTATTTTGCAGTTGATTAAAGTTCCTCTTGCAGTCTTTTTGGAGGTTCCTCAGATCAGAAGAAAACCATCCCAGATCCTCAGATCAGATCAGAAGAAAACCATACCAGAAGAATCCCGGTCAAAGCCAGTTATTTATTTCGTCGTTGAAACTATTATTATTATTAATTTTAACAATAAAAATTACATTACTTTGACATTTTATTATAATTATAATTTATTACACGAGGAATTATAGTAGTAGAATTGAAAACGCTTTCCCTTAAAACTTGCACCCCCGCCCCCATCTCTCGCCCCATCTGCCGCCCTAACCACTGTTATATTTTATTTGACTCATAAATAACCTTTTATTACACATATTTTGTCGTGTTATAATAACTAATGTACCCACTCTCAAATCGCATGTAACGCAACGTTACGCTTTTTTGTTATTTATTCGCCCTGTTATTGTTATTACCGTTCGCCCTAGTAAAATAAATTACACGATGACGTTTTGGAAATGCAATTGTGTTTATTGTTTATACAGCCAAATAATGGAAGTAAACGGATTATTTTTGATAGATAGAGCACGCAAGAAGCTCTGCTATTTTATGGAATATAAATAGCAAACAGCCGTGAAGGACCTCCTTTTGGTATTAGAATGCTTTAATGTAATTAAACTTTAAATGCAAGTTGCATTTCTTATTAACTCGTCTGTCAGTGTAAGCGTTAAAGATTTTAAAACGGTACTCAATTACACAGAGAATAATATTAATCATCATCATTTGTCTATATCAAATATCTTTACATATTTTGCCTCTTAAAAATTGACACAAAACTAGTGTTCGAAAGATACTCGTACGTAGGTATACATATAGTAGCGACGAACATTATGATCCCAATTTCTATAATGTGATAGAGTAATTCCAAAAATCGATATTAACACTTTTATAGTTATAACAATTTTAATATTTTGAAGCAACCAACTATACCTTCAAATGAATATTTGCTTTAGTTACATCATGATAACAGAAAAATATTTTTACAAAGTAGGTACACACGCACCCTAACGAAAAAGATAAATGAGGGCTATTATATTGACACGCCAAACAAATCATTGTAGCTACCCAGAAACCCTTCTTGAGATCCAATTTTATTCAAGTAGAATGTAAACCCTAGAATGAAAACACAAATCTTTTGACATAAACCAATATTTCAGAGGCTGTGAGATATTGATAAAACAAACGTATCGAAATAACACTGTTCAAACACGATGGGGACTTAGAAAAAGTAAACCCGTATCAGATACATTGATGTATTTAAGCATTATACTCCAACTAGGTGCATAGAATAGATACCAATGATTTCACATATTTCTGTGTTTAAGAGGTGCAGCAAAAGACTCAAAAAATGTGACATTAATTTTTATAATGAATCTGTGATAAGTCTCGAGTATGAGGAACATTTAGATGGTTAGTAGGACCTATTAGTTTTTTTTACTTTTTACTATGTTAGTTCTTGACCATAACCCTTCTTTATGGTAAGTGGTGAAAAAGTGTTAAAGCGCACCTTAGAAGCGTATTTGCTAGTTAGTGATAGGTGTTAGTGGGAAAATAACTAGTTCTTAATTCGTTAGTAAGAGGACTGTGGAAGCTTAGACCGACATTATAGGTTAGTTAGTCCTGTTAGTGTTTTTTTTTTTGTCTTTTGATTGAAGAATCAGACAACTAATAAAAAGTAAAATGAAAGAAAAAAAAGCTGAACTAGAAAATATGTCAGAAAAAAATTAAACACGCAAACGCATTACCGACCAGCGTAACAAAAACTCGTAAAAAGACAGGGTTACAAATTCTCCTTTGAATGGATCGCGACATAAAATATGAAATGGTAGGGTGGCTTGATTGATGGAGCGGGCATAATTGGCTCTCGTCCGCATGTTAATGAATCGTATGTAATGAAAAATGATTGTCCGAGCGGCCCCCGTGATGTATGGTCACCCTACTTCGTGTTAGCGATGCAAATGGCTGTCGCATTGTTTGTTGAGCGTTAGTAGTTAAGTGCAGGGAACAAATGATGGGTAATGGATATGTCAGTTTTATTATTGTAACAAATTGGTTGAAGAATGATTTTCAAAGAACTAGCGTGTATTATATAATTGATAGTGCTATCTATTTTACAAGTGATTGCATTTTTATTACAATGCGTGTAGTAGATATTAGGTTTGTACCAACTAAAGGAACTGATGAATAATACCTATGTGAATTTAGATACAAATACACATATGGTTTTACGATAACTCTATACATAATTCAGTACAGTAGGTATGTAACAACTAATTAATGATCTAAGTCATAAATAGAAGTTGAAACAAGTCTTGCTAAATGAATTATTATTAACTATCGATAAAATATTGCAAATTTCAAAGCGTGTCTCAGCGGAAGTAATAGAAGTAATAACAACATTCACTTCCATCGAATCTAACAAATCATTCCAACTTAAATTACAACGCCCATTCAATTAAATTACCAATTTATTGTTACAATCTCTAACGAACCAAAGAGTATAGTTTCGCAGTATCTGTGCCATAAATTTATTAACGCTCGATTGAGTCTATGGATTGAATCGACAATTCACAGATTATAAATCGACACCATCTGTTGAATTTGACATTTGCTTTTAGGAGCGCGATCGTAAATATGATTATTACACTAGATTGGATTATATCTGTGATAGTCGTTAATTTGTTTTTCGGTAATAGAAAAATTTGAAGTTGTTAATGGAATTTGCAGTACTTTTCTGAAATTGAATATAATGTCTATTATAAGGCCTAGTGTATATTTTGACTGCTGTTAATGGTGTATGATAGAGTTACCTTTACTTTATATCAAGTCACATGCTGAATTTTAAACCCACTGAACCCTTATTTTACCCAAGTGAGTCAAAAGAAGGATATTCTTTTTCTAGCAAGTGTATGTGTGTCTGGGCACACTGTGTCCATTTCTTCGTTACGTTCTATGGACGAAATAGAAAATAAGTGAACTACGTGGAATGCCATTTATTATCTGATTTAGGTAAACAGATGTTTAAGGACGGTGATGACTTAATAATATAGGTATACTTTTAACTGTTAGTAAACTTCTGGAGAATGTTAAGTTGGTATGTTATAAAAATATATTCTTAAATGGTACTGAATTGTGAAATCCAAATTACACAAAATTTTATAAACTTATTTACCATAAACAGTAACAAACAACCTTCTCTTCAATAATGTAACAAGTCAAATCTCTTCATTTCAAAGCTGACATAACACAATCTGAAAAGCAAAAATCAAATTGGATCATGTCACTTATTCTGACGCAATAACAAGAATATATTCGTCTCTCTCATACCCACGTAAGTGAATAACGCAGAGTTTTAAGAGAGAAAGGAAGAGCGATTATTATATTTGACAGGGTAATTTGGCGACAGAGGCAGTGTCACGCCAATCTTATTAGGGATGTAAATGAATATGGAATGAATCCATTATTTCACAAACAAGCCCTCGGGCCGAGGTGATAATATTGTAGGGAATAGGCGGTCTAAATTATACAGGACATTGTATAGAGCTGTTGCTTTAAATTGTTACTTATTTTAGTACTTAGAAGAGTTCTTCTTTAATAAAATGTAATAAAAGCACTCGATTAGAGACACTTTAAGTATCCAATATGCTACTTTTTTCTTTACATTACGAACAAGACGTCAAATAATTATGATAAAGTCGATAAAGATGCACGCGACTTAGTACTGAAAACTGGTACGAGTATTTTTAACTTAAAACATATAATTGCTTAACTCTGTAATTTTTAATCAGTATCTTTTTTCAATATCATATATCAATATAATTATAATATGCACTTTGTATTTTGCAATGCGGATAGGTACTGTAATTTTTTTAAGTACCAAGAATTAACAAAAATATTAAGTAAGCAAGTCTAACGTAAGTTTCCATTTCCAACAACACTTAATTATATTGATAAATGCTTGAATGAATTATTGATTAAATACTATTTCTTATTTATTATTATTCGCAGCTCTATATAATTCCCGGCACCCTGGCCGCCATTAAGCCGGGATGTATAATAAATGCGTCACCATATTTTCGTCTGTATTACGCAGGGTTATTTATTGGCTTAAAATTGTAGTCATCGCATACATAATGTATGACGGAGGTAATTACCTTAGGCGTTCTTAGGGCCTGTTCGGATTGAAGGTCTTTGTTGTGGTTTATTATTACTGGCTAAATTGTTATTCTGAATAACTACCACTTAACTGCTACATTGTTAGGTTATTTAACTGTTTATATGATGTTATCCAAGTTACACGTACTTTGATAGACTTCATCTGTAATTGTATGGTACAAGATAGATACTAATGAAGGACAACCTTCGTCCATCTTATTAAATGAAAATTGGTTTGATAAAAACCCTGGACACACTATATTTAATTTAATTTTGTGAAAAATAAATCTTAAAAATGTTATCAAGCCCTATATTGCTGTAAATGAAAAATGCGATTTTCAAACGCGCTCAACGCGATATCGCGTGCGCGTAGTAACGTATACTAAAATTATACGATGCAAACGTAAGTGGAACCTGCCATAAACGTGTGTTTGTATCTTTAAAAATGTCTAAGAAAACTGCAAAAGCTGTAAAGCTTAAGGTGTTCCAGTGTGAACGCAGCCTTCTCATTTCCAACTCGATGACACTTCACTTTGTTGACGGGCGGGGTGATTAATTCACATTTCGAAGGGTGACGTCTATCAGAATATTTTATACCTTGTTATTTATGGCTGGTAACACCGGTAGAACCATGGGCGAAATAAACAGCAAGGTAATCCCTGGCAACACCGATTTAATTTTTGTGACAATGATGAGTTATATTGAGATTTCTGGTTGTCATCTTTTCATGAATTATTCATTGGTAATAGATGAACTGCATCAAGTGGTAGCTGTCGGTAGTTTGAAGCAAGCGTGATTGTATATACAGACTGCTTCAAATTGCTCATGTGTAGGGTTAGGACTGAAGTAACCAGCGCCGACTGTTTCAACCTGCCCATCTATGGTCAGCTTGCTTTCTTAGAAGAAAGGTCCTAATTTTTACTATCGAGTTGTAGTGGCAAGTCTGATTATTCATTGCCATATCGATCACGACGTTGAAAAGCAAAGGGATAAATGGACATTTTTTATAGCATGCTACTTTCTTAACTAGCTTTATAAAAAGGACGTCAACTTAATTATAGAAACATGGTATAAGAAATAATGGTCAGCCAAATAAACAAAATACTTAAATAAAACGAACGTTTTACCACGAATAAATTGAAATCAGAACAGAACTTCCCAATAGGGAAACCACGACAGACGCTAAAACCGCAAACCGACAAGCTCATTCCGCTCACGGCTAAACAATACCCGACAATGCCCGACATATTAAGATAGTAAGGAGGCAGAAGACAGAGATAGCTGTACCCAGAGAGAAAGAGATGGGAAACGTTAATTGAATTAAACTGCTGGGGTTAATAGAACGTTGTCTCTGTGTTGTAAATGACCCGCAGAGTTTATGCGTACCTGGTACCTTGCTCCCGGTAAACAGCTTTTAGGGGTTGATAATTAGGATTAAGGGAAGATAAACTATACAGGCGAGGAAATAATAAAGGGTTGAGATATTTGATAAGATTATTACGTATTGTTTAGTTAAGGACCAAAGATAAAAAACCTTTATTGTTTGGAGAACCGGGAACTAAAAAGTACGTAACTAAATCAGTTAGGTATATTCTCTGTTGTGGATCTCAGGATCCAGGATAAAAGTTGTATCCATCCTCGATGCATGCTGCTTAGCGAAGGACGAAGCTATTGCAAATACCCACCTATTGAGGGATTTATCTTCGATTACAGGAGATTTATGTTAGGTATTGCTCTTGATTTTGCTTGAGTTCCATACGAAAAGTAAGTTGTCAAGTCTATAGTTTTTGTACTCATCGCCTGTTATGAAAGTTTTAAGCAGGCAAACGAGTAGTTGTTAAGTGATCACTAATATAGTAACACTAAAAACCAATAGGCAGAAAGAAATTAACAATGTATTTCCAGAAGGGATTACAGCATACGCTAATAATACACATACAGATCTTAGAAAAAACTTTATAAATTTCTCAAGTCTCGAATTCTCGAATCTTCGAATAGTTTCTTTTCAATTTCACTGTTTTATTTTCAACTCAATGAGTAACTATAGTGAGTCACACCATTCACCGCATCATAGATGACCCAATGAATCATACGATCGAAATCTTCAATGATTTATTCAAATAAGGCGTTTACTCAACTAGCCGAAGACCTTCAAAGGCCATTATTTTAATAACCATACCTTTGCCATATTCATCAAGTCGCCCATTACGAAGTCGGCGCTGGTCGTAAAACCCCTCTAATGCCAGTCAAATGCCTTTATTACACCCGAAAGCCTTTAATTTAGCTGTCGGCAATCCCGTCTGATAAATTACCACCACTGACCACTACCATACCACCACCTATTAAGGCTGTAAATCTTCTGGTCATCTGGGGAGTAAATTTTCTAGCAATTCTGATCCGTATCTTTGTGGGATAGAAGCGCTCGTATATTGTTGCACCCTCGCCATATAATTTATTTCTCTTTCGTGAATTTGATAGTGGCTATATTATTTTCTACTGCGCGTTTTGGCCTGTTAAGGCTGGTTGTAAATGAACTGCTCCAGTCGAGGTGCACGACTGCATCAACATACTACTTCAAGCTCTAAGCTGCTCGTCTGTACCCGACCTAACATCAACCAAACCAAAAGCCAGTATTTCATGTGCCTTTCAGAACACGAATGCTACTGATATAATGAGTTTTGGGTTAACGAGTCGTTTATCTTCTAGCTTAATTAGAGCTTTACCTACTAGCACATATCATAAAAAAGAAAACCATTTTATACCTTAACCTCCTCGAAGACCTATTACTAAGACACTAAATTCAATTTCTGCTCGGGATAATGTGATAGGTTACATTTGAGGCCGTGAATATACTCGTTTTTTCGAGTAATATGTTGTAATCATCTACTTTCTTTACGTTCTGAATGGAAGTTATTTACATTTCTGCAACACCTGGCCGAAAACAGACCTGACTAAAATAAGGACTTCTATTCCCACCCTCTTATTTTTCACACGACCAAAATTGGATTCCCAAAGACAATGTATTTTCAAACTTACGGCAATAATCTTAAAGATCAGGTAAGACGACTTGGTGAAATGAATCTAGTATATTGCGGTCGACAATTTGCAAAGCCATCGGACGGCGAGAATCACGGTACTGAATTACTAGGGTTGGCATTAGCCGGGAGAATAGCGCGGGATTGTGAATCGGACTTTAGTTTCCTGGGATTGTAGATTGAGCCTTCCGATTGTCCTGGTATTAGGTTAGGTGGTTATATTAGCCGCAAATACTGAGAAACCTTTAATTATAAAGTATCGACATAGACATCAAGGCATTACTGATGTGTTGCTGACAAAAAAGGATCTAGTGTGAAAGGTTTGTACAATTGCAGAGTGAGTGAATAATCTGATCATTAATTGCCACATAACGGCATTAAAAATGGTTAAGAAATTACCGCAATTATTGGTAAACTTAGAGGCAAATTTACAACATTATTGTATTACTAACCCCCGTAGCAGTTAAAATTATTTTAATATAGCATAAGATAGGCTTAGAAAAAGTTAACAAAGTAACATCATAACCTAAGATTGTATTAAAGATCACATACAATGCTGTAAGAGCGCTATAAAACCTCATGAAAGTTCTTGAATAGTTTAACTATAAAAGTACCTACTCGTTGAAGCCCCATTTCCATGCAAATGTTATTGGGGCGTCCGTTTAGCGCCGCGTCCGCTCCAAACGACCGTGTATCTGGCTTAAACCGGATTAGGGCTGCTACAATACGCAAATTGTGGATAGAAAAACTGGGTTAACATTTATATTGGTGTTGAAGAAATCGATTCTAATGCTTTTATGTAAATCCTATTTATGGCTATTTCAAGTTAATGTTTTAACACTAAATATGTTGAAACTGATTGATTGTAACAATTCTTGAACGTTTCCGTGCTTCGTTCGGTATGCTCAGTTATAATGACACCAGGACTTCTGCTTTGAGGGAGCCATAGACAACATAAAAAGGCAACATGACATACCCCCAGATAGAAAATAGAAGTGAAAATATATCAATCCTTGCAATTGAATCCAGAATTTTCGAATGCCAGTCTGGAAATGTCATAATTGTGACAAATAAATTCTCATTAGATGGTAGTCAATTAGCTATGTCGCTTTTACCCGACTACGTCAAAAGAAGGGTAATATTTTTCCATCGCACGTATGTATGTTTGCAGCAAAAATTACTGGATAAATTATAAAACTTATTATTCTTAATTTTTGCGTCTTATACTCCAAATTTGGAATCGGGTTCTTAATTATTACTAGTTTGTATCTATGTAAAAGTATTTGCACTAAAAACAGTGCAAAAGATTTTCGCTCAAAATCCACGCTAAAGCTTGCAATGTAAGGTAAATCCTCAAGTTGGCTAAACCCTACAACGAATTAGCTTTAAGATGCACTGATAGTTTGGCAAAGAGCAGCGTAGCAGAGGTGCATAGGATTCGTATTGCTAACGTGTTTTATACTGCTCTCGTAATGGCTGGTTTTGTTGTAATCAGCACATTTTAGGACCTTTCTTGTGTTAAATTTTAATCAGGTACCTATATTGTTTTAGTTACTTTTAGTTTCGCGACGCATAGTCTAGTTAGTAGTGATTTTGTTATCAAGGCCGTTAGATTCTCGGCTGAGGATGACATTTACGTGACAGGTTCTTTGTCAGAGCTGTGATATGATATTTTGTATTGTTGAAACCACTTGTGATTAAGGGAATTTCTGATGCATGGTTATAAGTGTTTAAGCCTCTATTTTGAGCATAGTAATTTCAATGCAGATGCATTTGATTTAATCGTCAATACCCATAAAATACTGAACAACGAATCATAACTTAAATAAAACATCACATTTAATGACACCGAATACAAAATCAAGGAAACTCAAAGGATTATTGAACAATGAACGTTCGTCTACGTCCCATCTAAATCTTCGCAAATAGACAATCCTCAGCCTGTCAAGTGTCTTCAGGATAGATTACACCCATCACGACCACGACACATCTGCGACTTTCAATACCACCATCACATTTATTCCAAGTACTGTCGATACGATCGCGGAATCGCTGAATCGCCAAGAGTTAATTTAAAAACCCCGCTAAGGATATCGCGGCTCGACAATCGATAGTTTATTCAATTCTAACGATTTCAATTTTATCTCGATGCGGTATTCGATTATCTGATTCGGTACGGCCGTGCTGATAGCAACACCGGTTGAATATGAAACAGATTTCGCTACGCTTAGAGTCACAGGGTTCCAAATTAAGATCATGTTTGCTCTGAATACGACCGTGTCGCAAGGAGCATTATTGGAAGACGGTCAGTGAAACGATTTTGAACTTTGGTTGGTCGTGTAAAAGTTGTTTTCTGCTTGTAGTTCGATAAGTTGAGAGGTAGTGAAGTAATGTAGTTAGGCGGTAGTGTTGGCGCGATTCCGTCATTATCGATAAAGATAACGCGAGGTGAGTCCAACGATCGGGGTCTATTAAGTTGTTCCACTTGTCTTCGGTAAAACATCGGTGCCTGATACTCATTCCCTTGGCGTGTTGTTTTTGTACTCCGATTGTTATTTCCAGCTAGAGCCAGACTGTTATCGCTAGATTGGATATTGAAGTCCGTCGTAATGGCACTTCCGATCTCCTTATCGTAAAGATAACTTGTAATAAAATGTAGTGTGAAAGTTTCTTTGAAATGGAATTTGCTATAAAAGATATTGGAACACTTTTTAAATGTTTCTGTTTTTGCTTGAATATTGGAGATGAAAAGTCCATGAATGGAGATCACACTTTGTACTGTTTCTGACCCCAAGACACCTTTAAGTGTATGAACTGATGAAGGACTGGAGAAGGTAATAAACATCTACTGGATTTAGAGTTAAAGAAGATGTACCGTGCTCTCCAAATTGAAAATGATAATAATAAGCATGGTGAACTAATCCGTGATTTTCCTCACTAGAGATGGGGACCAATAGATACAATAGAACATCCTATTTTTTTCATTTATTTCTTTGTGCGTCTGTCTTAGCTCTTTACCTATTGCTTCTACTGCTAGTAAGACTATATCCTCCCTCAGGGGCTGACGCGTATTAAAAGGGTATTCCTATACAAGTAATCCGCCTTTTTGGCTTAAATATTGTTCTGCACGTTCAAACCAAGAGCGACTTTAAATTGCATTTTGCCGCTTTTTTCAATTCATATCTCAATCCTAGTTCTCAGACATCGTGTTCGAGACAGGTTTATTCTATAAAAAGGTTGTTTACGATACAACTGCTTGTATTTAGCAAACAGTACGTGTTAGGTAAGCAAACGCGATAGTCAAATAACGTGCCACGTAAATTCTAGGCAACCTAGTTCAGCTTGACATGGGGTATAGTTGATAGGCGGATAGCGGGTCAGAACCTGGCTGAAGTTAAAAAAAAACGGTCGTTAGTACCACTATTTTAAACTCTAAATGTCATTTGAAAGGTATATTGTTTTTGACCCTGGACATTTTCATGCGCTTATAAAAAACTTCGCAAATGTCATTATACCATCATTACTAAATACGTTATGAGAACAAAAACTATACTGAGCTGTCCATTATATTTTGCGAATTGCATAGATAATTCTATAATCAGTTGATGTTCAACTTAGCTTCTATTGCACTTCTTTTCATGCAATTGAAGCATGAAAAATAGTACATTTTCTTGTCCTGTTTGTTTATCACCTTGGCATGACCAGCACTGAGCTCCGGAGATGTTTAAATGAGGATGGCTCGCGTCTATACGTCTATAACGTGAGAAAGCAGCTTGGGAAGTCAAGGCAACGACAAACAAATACTCTGTTGTGCACATAATGACAATTTAATACACAAAATAAAGCAACGAATAACAATAAAACGATGGTACCTGTTCTTTTTTGACCGGACTTCAGGTGACGGCATATTCTCCAAACACTTTGTACAGTAAGCTATCCACCTACTTTACTTACATAATGAAAAAAGTGTCTATCGTCAGTTTTCAATACTCGCAAGTCTCTTGTAAATCACGCCCGCTTCCCAAACGCAAAGCCAACTAACGCAAGGAAGACGTCGACGCGAAATATTTGCGTTGAGCGCTTAGCGTTATCGGCCGACGTATCGCTTGCAACTTAGCTTATTTGTTGCAACGCGATCGTATCCTATCGCCGCTGACTTACGATTTTAACGCACCGTGTAGATTGTTGTAATAAATTGCGTTAGCTGTTCGGGTAATACATTTTCTAGTACAAATTTAATCCTTCTACATCTGCATAGGTGAAATGAATCAGGTGTGTTGTGTCATGTAATCATTTCTACATGACTTATTTTTTTTTCAGTAACACGAAAATTATAAAGTATTTGTTAGGTTCTATTCTTCTAAATTGTATAATTACTACTTAAGAAAAACTATCTTCATAACATATAATATGAATACACATATCTAATTACTAAGTCATACCTTCTATATACCTAATGCACTATTTTTCTTTGAAAGAACTGAAATTATGAAGTATTTACTGTTAGTTGCTATTCCCTTATTTTTTATAGTACACTTTAGTACAAAACCATTAAGTATACGTGGAATGAATTGTAAACGTCTTTTAAACGCAGATTACCGAGTAAAAATATAAAAAAAACATACATAATTTTAATTTAATGAAACCAAACCACATGTAACAAAATTAAGTACCCCGAACACGCCACAACATCAGCGGGCTCACGAAAACAAAAGTATCTGCAATAATGTTATTGGAATCGATGAAAACATCGCATAAAACGTTGAAATTGGAACCGATAGATACAGAAATAGCGCGCGTAACGACACAACAGTTATAAAAGCGCAAATAAAAAATGGGCTGAGCGTCGTAAAGCATCTTTTATTGCCGCGATCAATAATATTTTATAGGTACATTCAATAAAGTCTAGGACGGGAGTTGCTCAAGCGAATAACGCAATAATTACAGAGCAGCGAACACATAAAGAAGATTTACACGAAAACAGCGAGTCGGTAACAGTCTCCGGAGACTATAAAATTCGCTACACACGTATATCTCGCTCTCAATAAACAAACGGGAAGCGCAGATAAAGCCGAAAGACTAACATATATCTTGGGAAGCAATAAAATAAATCCACCGCGCTCCCATAATAACATTTGGAGCTGAATTATTTTCTAATCCTCAACCGAGAAGCTAATAGTTCGCACGTGTCGGTCTTTATGTTGAGTTACGGGGGAAAACAACCCAAGAAAAACATGAATTTCCTCTACAACGGTGCCCTAATGTGGCTCTAATGCGGACACCTTAATAATTGTCAAATAAATTCAGCGAAAAAGTGCTCCAGCTTAGCGGTGTGAGTGTAACGACGTCATAAGTTGCCAGCGGTGTTGATCTAGCGGCGCGAGCTGAAAAAGCGCTTTTGACCCTCTGCTAGTGTTAGGTTATACTGTTGCCTAGTAAGCTATAAGCGAGGATATAGTTGAAGAAAACCTTCCATACATTTTGATAATGAAGGAGTGGATTTTAAAGCAGATTTTTGAGTAAAATATAGGTTACATACTACATAGGTTACATACTACATGTATTTTTAATGTATAGCAAAATGCACACAAATACACATTTTATAAATATACAGTGTGACGTAATTTTAATTTTATTTCAATTTAATTTGTTTATATTCCAACCCTCTACGATTTTCGACCACAAAGCAGGTTCTATAGTACAAAATAAATACCCAAAATAGTATGCACAGATAAGCAACTACTTGCCAAAATGCATGCTATGAGTACATGAACCGAATACAAAAATTAAATAACCACGCAAAGATTTAAATAAAAAAGCGTCAGAAAAATATAGTTTATGCATAATCGTAAATACATAATACCTATGTAATATTTTTAAATAATATCATTTGCTAGTACCAAAATTTTTACTTAATTTTACTTTTACAACATATTTCTAGTAATCAAATTTTAAAATGTAGATACTTTCTTCAATAATCAAAGCAAGTTTTCAACTTTTATTTATAACGTTCTTATAGTAATATCGTTTATTGATAGATCGCTACCCGCTCGCGATACAACAAGAGAAACGTAGGATTATGTTCCTTGATGTAGCCAGATAATATCTTTACGGTGCAGGGTATTTGGTTAAGGGATCTTGAAAGACTAAGTTGTGGTTATAGCAACCGTTGGTTGTACATAACTTACGTATAATTAACCAAGATTTCCTGTTTTGTTTTTTAATTAGTTTTAAAAATAAATTACGGTTTTCTAGTTAAGCAGGATTTTTTGATGGGTAAATCTTATTTTTCGTGTTTTTAAAAATAGTCTGATTATTTTCTGCATGACTATATAAATTATTTGCTCCATGTTTGATGGGTCATAATTTGAGTACAACTTATACGATTTGGTTGATAATTTTTTTTTATAAGTTGAAAGAAATTCTCTCAATAATCTACAAAAATCAGCTTTTTAATGGTATAAAATCAATAAGTTTAAAAGTTATACATAGTGCAGTTTTATTTACGTAATAACTATAAGACTACTTTTGTGTGTAAATTAATTCCTAATTATTTTAAGCAATAAAAGTTTTGATTAAATCAGATTTTTCAAGTATCCGTTTTTAAGTTTAGTGGAATCGGTAAATAAAATTTGGGCTCAAAAATCGAAGATATATACATGATCTACGGGTGGTATTAAGAAATTGATCAAAATGGCCCAAATTAATTTAATTAATTAACTGGTGGTTTTAAAAAACTGACCAAATTAAGACAAATTGAGCCCACGAAGGGACCAAAGAATGGGCCAATTATGTGTTATATAATGGGTCTAAGTAACTACTTACCATCCCACAGCAATCAAACCATCGTCACGTTGCCAAACATCACACAAAAGCGCCTTCCTAACAAAGTCCTTTAAAAAGGACGTCACGTCATTCCGCCCGTGACAGGGGACATAAATAACGAGTCATATTTTCACGCCATTTCAACTCTGCCCTCACGAAGAATGTACGTCTGCTTAGATTAATGTACCTTCATATATTTATACCCGAGTATTTCGTTTTTGCTCCCTTGTAAATACATAAGCTTAATCTTTCTTTATTTCAATCTCGAATTTAAGCCATTGTGATAGAGTTTAAATTTGATTGAACGCATAAGTGAGATAGGTCGCTTAGATGTATTGTGAAAGATGAATTTTCCGCAAAGTTCCCCGGTGTCTATCCGAGCACTTTGTAAGATAAAAATGTGAGCCCAAAGGAGAATAGATCAACTCTGTCTGCGAGGTGGCGGTGGCAGACAACCGACAAAAAGTTGTAGCTGTGTGGTGACCACGATAGCTTGAGACACTAGGATATGATACAATGTATCTCCACTTCACTGTTCTACATAGATTGACGGCCAAAACACTTGTGATTAGTGATGTGTTTCATGCGTTATTTACCACTTACACAGATTAGTTGAGGGTATTTACTACAATAGATTGTACAGATAATCATTTTTAAAACGGTTTGAACAATTAGGATTTTTTTAAGACCCCGCTATAGGTTATTTACAGACATTCGGTTATTCTTTTGTTCCCACTCTCACCCTCCTATTACTTTTAAACAACTCAACCAATTTTCATCAAACATGTCTAAAAACACGTGCAGATAAATCACCTTAATACAAAAGTAACTGCATTGAAATTGCTTCATCCGTTTGGAAGCTACCGCGCCACAGTCACGTCCAACTTATAAAACCCCTCTTTTTACTTTGGGGGTTAAAAAGGCTTCGCATTCAGTCATATTAGTTTTAAAAAGTGACGATCACTGGTTTTCGTATTCAAAATGTTTTTTCAATTATCCTTTACTTTTAAACAAGATGCACACCCTATAGCTAGTCTTTTGACAGGTGCTACATTAGCTCCCCGAGCGCTTTGCTTGTTGAAATGTTAATTTAGCGTGGCCATGATAGATGCTTCCCGTAAATAATACAATACGTTGGTTTATACTACCCGTCTTGGTTAACTTATTCTCCTAGATAAACATCATTGTTGTACAAATTAGAAGTCATGTTATTAACTCTTTCTAAATGGCTGACGGAGATTTTAATTAAAATAATACTATGTATTTTTCTATGGCCGAGTATGGCGTAGAACCTATAGGTGGATGAAAATTTAAGGTCGGAAGCCTCTGATGAAAAACTGAAATATCAACCATATTAGAAGACAAAATGTGATGCAGAAGACAGGAAGAAAAAAGACAAAAACGTGTTTGTCTAACATGGGAAATCTAGTACCTAATTACGTCGTTGGTATTAACGCTATTTAAGAAAATATTTTAGGAGAAGAGTCTTTGGATCTTAGTCTTCTTTGAATACCATTCGTAACATTCTTGGTTTGTTGAAAAAATAACACCAATACCATCTGCTTTGCCAACTACTAATTTGTTCCTATTTCTGTCAAATGAAGCGCTAAGCATTAGATTCTGGCTCAATGAGCGCTCTCGAACTATGAGCTATCGTTATCAGCTGATTTATGTCTTTTCGGGTTTAACTCTTGAGTGGTTTAAGTGGAATCGGGTGTATCAACTGCTACCATATCTGCCAAATACATTCAACCTACATTTGGACTGTACACGCTATAAGCACCTCTTTTGCTAAGTCTTTAAGGCCCAGAATCGGATGAAGAGTATCATGCCTTAACGTGTTTTACTTTGTAGGAGATTCTTCAAGTGTTTAGCACTTTCAGCACTTTCCTGCTCTTTGATCTTTGATCAGCGCACGCCATCATCATTGCATGTCTGTAAATTGTCTAAAATTATATTCCATAATAATAATTTATGGGTTCGCATAAAACAGCATGATTTTGTGATCTCTCTCGTATAATTCATAGGTACTATAAAGATGAAACATGAATTACTGAAATATGTTTTAACTTTATCTGCTTCAATTTATTTAGGCTCATCGCTGAGCTTGATTGATTACTCAGCTGTGTTATTAGGAGGGTAATGTTTTTCGAGATTATGTATGAAAGCATGGATGTTTGTAAATTTCTTTGTCATGCTCTACAGCTCAAATAGCTTGATAGATTTTAACTTCTCTCTTCCAAAGTACATATTTTATTTTGTCTTTTTTTATAGACATTCGGGTAATACCGTAAATGAATGCTAAGATCTTTTGATTTTTTTTTTGGAAAATGCAAAGGCTCGTACCATTTTTGGTAGTGTCATACAATTATTACTAGTCTACAATTACAAAATTCGTTCTAACCAGGCACACAACGGCGTATTAAAAACAAGTGTCTTTAACGCGATAAAAAACGTCGCGTGTAACGGCCATTAAATCTCGAGCAACAAAGTATATGTCTTAGAACATCCACTCGAAAAAACACGTATGGTAAACCGTCGTATAATTGCCCAGTTCTATAGGAAGACGAACCATAAATTCACGATTTAAAAACCGTCAATCTATGTCGTCTCAGTTGCGCATAATATACAGCTTTAAGAGATGATGGGGCGGGCATGACTGACATAAAACTGGCGACAGCAACATGCGGCCATCAATACGACCTTAAAAAGTGACAAGATTTATTTCTTATTCAATTTAAAACTCGGCAGCGAGACGGCGTATATATGGCGTATATACAGCGCATATACGTTGCTTATTCGCAAGACGTCAGACTGATGTTTGATAACGTTAACATCAAATCTAAATAGGCATTTAAAAATGCAATGCTGATAAATTATAGTTAATTTTATTGTAATGTTGTTGATGTAATTTATTTTGTTATGTAATCTATATTAGAGCCTGTACACACTGCGACTTTTAGCAGCAATGCTGTCGTGCGTTTTTTAAAATCAAAATCAAAAATCATTTCTTCATGTAGGTATCAATATCTTATGCACGTAATTTTTTTTTAATCTGCCCACGTTTCGTAAGGGTGCTTTAATATGGAGGAGAAGAAGAAGAATACGCGACTGCATCGCTACATTAGCGATGATCAGATTTTTGCATCGACCGTATACTGTATCGATGCTGCATCGCGATTGCATCGCTTCTAAAAGTCGCTGTGTGTAAAGAACCTCATATGAAGGGTTCAACTTTCGGTATATTTTTAAGGATGCATTAATTTAGAAATCCCAAACCAACCGAAATGCAAACGGCTCACGGCTCTCACGGCTCTAACTAATTAATTCTCCTCACAATCAATTCCATCGGAACCAGATAATTGGTTGCCAAACTCAATCCTTAACTTCAGTACATGGAAGCTTTGATAACTGCGGCACTATACCTCTGAATTTCGGGTTCCGTATTAGGTAAGAAATCTTCCGGCCTCTCTTACTTTTATGAAGAAACTTTAGTATCTGTCTATGTTAGAGTCTTAGCAACTAGGTAAAAACATAAGTAGGTCCTAATTTTCTTCCTTGCTGGTTTCGCATGGGTAATGACAAGTTAGTGATGGTTTTGGCAACCATGCATAGCAATAACCACTTATCATCAGATGGCTTGTTAGTTAATTTTCTTACCATTCACATAAAAATGGTCGATTATCCCTCGATTATTTTCTAAGATCATTTATTGCTACTGATATTGGACTATTGTCTTTTCAGTTATTGATGTTTGTGTTTTTGACGACCCCGTAGCCTAGTTGGCAATGACCCTGCCTGCAAAGCGAGGGGTCCCGGGTTCGATTCCTGACCGGGGTAGATTTTTATGTGAAAGATAAATGTTTATTCTCGGGTCATGGGTGTTCTGATGTGTTATTTGTGTTGTCAATGCATGTGGTCCGATTAGCATACATGAGCAGTTTTACGCAGTTGAGTCTTAGAGTATGACGACTGCTTTCAGCTGCCGGCAGGGAGTGCTCAAAGCCATTCTCCTGAGCCCAGCTTCAGCAATGGTTCTTAGGGAAAAATAAAGAAGGATAATTACTGATTTATTTATAATGTTTTAGTGCTACGGAACCTCGTCTTAAAGCTTCTAATCGTAGTTAGCCGTATTTTTTAACAGTCCACGACTTCGGATCGCGCCGCTGTCAATATTATCTGGACCGAAGTATCTTGGTACCTGTCAAAAGTATATCATTTAGTGACTCCGCAGCCGACCGGCGGCCGATCATCTGATATCAATAGATACAGACAGCAAAAAAGGTGATTGTGATTATTAATTTTGAGGTTTTGTTGGTTGACTACCTGAGCTTGTAGTAGGTAACTAAGAAGCCAAAATATGACTCAAAATAGTAGTCATACAGCGGTATTAGTGAATTTCATATATGCGTATTTTTTTGTGCGGTATTTTTACGTTTTTAAAAATTTACCAAAAGTTTGATTCTACAATGTCATTATAGTAAATTGCAAAAATATAATATACATAAAGTTTCCCATGAAAACATGAAGATGACCTAATTGGGCCCAATTTTTTTTATACGAAAAAGACGGCAAACAATTATAACGAAAGGACGCATGCGTGAAAAACGATATCTGCTGTTAAATAAGGACAACATCTTTAGTATTAAACATAATTTAAATTAAATCAAACACTGCCGTTGCTGACGCTACTCAATCGGCTACCGAATCCCAGCTATCGTAATGAACTTAATAAACGAGCACTTTTTATCGCCGCTGTCGCACTTATCGTCTGCCTGATGGAAGTGGGTTGCGCTGACACTCGGCTACTGTGAAATTTTATCGGCCATATTCGATTATCTGTAATTATGCTGATGCAGATTTTCGTAAGGCATGATGGAGTATGGCTCTTTATCGGTTGACGTTTGTCTGAGCGTAGGTATTCGTTGTAAGCTTCTGGTTTGCTTGTGAGTGTTGTATCTTGTGAGGAAGTTCGTATCCCTTGCTTCACGTTGACTAAGATGAAAGTATTTGTAGGAAAACGTGTTTATTTGGTCCTTTAATTAACAAAGAATTCTTATAGGCACGTTATATTTGTATGTTTGAGGTGTTTTCTTAAAAGTAGAATGGCGTATTTATTTACTAACCTTAAGAACTTACTAGCTTTTTTCGGTTGTGTGCATTCTTCAATAGCCTTGAGCAGAGCATATGAATTTCGAACTAAAAAATTATAATTAAAATAAAATCTGATATTAAAATTATGTAGCCTAGCCACTCTTACAATGCCAAATCCGAAGACACTTCTTACTTTATAATCCGTCTTACACTTTAAACTGTAGAACATGCCAATAGATGGACTTACATACTCTCGAAAAATATTACCCGGCTTAAGCCTAATTGTTAATTTCATAAGCCAAAATAGAAAGTTCAATGCTCGCACACACATCGAGCGTATGAACTGCAGTTACCTTTTCTTCACAGTAGTCGCTTAGTCCATAAAGCTTGTATTATCTCGATCAAACGTCACTCAACCACGACTATGGACGTCGAGCAGTACAACTTTATCATTACTACCATCCACCATCCATCAGATAATCCGTAACCTTAACACTATCAGAATAAAGTCGAAAATCAGTCGGCTTCACTTTTCTAACTGACCAAATAAAACGGTCGTCAATTCGATTGGATCGAGACAATCGATTTTTGATTGACGGATAAAAGAAATCGATGGTTGGCTCTTTGTTCGAATCGATTATTAGACTGATATGTAATTGGATACTGGTGAGTCGCATTGTTGAAATAATGGTAATGATATATCTCAGTTTGTAATTTGGAAGCCTGTCTGCTACTCGATTTTAGGATATGCAAGTCAGTTGAGAACTATCGATCAATATGCTAGACTAGCAATCGCCGGCGACTCCGCCCGTGTAATTTTGCCGTTTTATTCGCCGCAATATTTTTTATTCCTATTCATCTTAGCGTGATGTAACACATCCTAAAGCCTTCCTCGATAAATGGATTATCTTACACTAAAAGATTTTTTCAAATCGGTCCAGTAGTTCCTGAGATTAGCGCGCTTAAACAAACAAAATCTTCAGCTTTATATTATTAGTAAAGATACAATCGATGAATTAGTCTTTTCATTATACATTTTGCTGTAGCTTATTTCCATTTAGAAATGTAATTGGTTGACCGCTACGTAGTTTTATGAATGCTCTATTTTTGGTTAACGGATTTATTATACATTTAGGCATACGAAAATCGAATAGTTTAGAGTTTATTAATAAGGGACATTAACAAAAGCGTTATTCGTCATCTCGCCCGATAAAAGCTCGCCCGATCCGGCGGCTTGGCACCTTTTGAGTTTAGCTAATATTTCTGTCGTCAACTCGCACTCTGGTACAGAGTACAGTCGGGTAAAAAAAACTAAATTGACTGCCCCGTAGTTTGGTAAATGAAGGCCGCGGAGTAACAAACTATTTATGTACCAATTATAACAACACACAACATATTATGGTAAATTATGTTACCTACTTCAGTTTTCAAGCGCGCAAGATTTTATGGTAATCTCCGATAAATCAACTCTTTGATCCGTGCGCAAATTCAGTTTACGCGTACTCAACGTATTCGATCAAGTTATTTGAGTCGAGCAGATTATTTATTAGGGATATTATCTGTAATTGTTTTTCTCGTTTCGTCCCAGAATAACTCCGAAGATCAAAGATGGTGCTACGTAGAATAATCTACGTGCTTGTGGAGTATTCTAACAAATTGACGTGTTATGTTATCTTCTTTTAGCTTGTAATATTTCTTACTTGAGAACTTCGTTAATTAGACTATATTTCAAGATAAACATTAGTAATTATTATAAAAATACGTTAACACACTCATACCCCCGCACTAGAATTCCCTGTATCTCGGCCCTCGGGTGGCATGGATCTGCCCCGCCGGCCGGCAATCGAACCTGGAACCCATCGCTTCGCAGGCAGTGTCACTACCAACTAGGCTACGGGGTCGTTAAATATGAACCAAAGGGAAAAATACATTTGAACTAAGTATATAGGTACCTATACTTAGCAAAGCAAGTAGGGTTGCTACGCACTCATAGCCCCATTTGTAAGCTATATGTATATGTACTGGGTGCATCCTTTATCTATTTGTATTGTCCATTGCACATATACCTACCGACGGAAGCCGTATATGGGTTTCTAAGTGTGTAGATTTATGTATGGCGTAAATAAAAGAGAGGTAAGAAAATGTTTCACCAATATGAAACCGATATATCCATTATTTATTTGCTCCCCTAAATCAGCTACTTAACGAAATATGAATCCGAAACAAAATTAGATACGTACAAAAAGTCGAACGATGTTTATACGAGCGGAGCATGTTTAGCCACGTGTCGGTTCGTTAGCATGCGATATTTCAAGATAATCCCCCGTAAATCACCTTTGATCGGATGCGCAGGAGTTCGCATTCGATACTGCTGATATTTATCACCACATTGCTAGATCTGCGGTTACTTTGCTCGTTTATTTGAGAAGACCCAAGCTTGATATGCTTGTGACTATTGAACTTGGGTTCATATAAAAAATAATACATTCATTAAATTATGTCAACTAATAAATAATCCATCACAGTGTACGAGTTCTACTTCTAAGGAGTACCTATACAGCACCACGCTGCTCCATTGTAGATTGTTGGAAGAATTAATGGCTACCAAATGTTGTAAGCGGTAAGTTGCCGATATAACTTAACGACTATTATCTAACGATAACAACCGGAATCAAGAGCTTAACGTGCTCTATTTTGGCCATGAGATGTCACCTTACTTCGTTACTTACTTAGGATGGACGTAAACGATCCATCTCAATTCAATTAAAACCACAAAATTTACAGTTTTTATACACAATTGTAAACAAAATATCACAGTGACATTATCTACTGATAATTATTTCAAGCGACAATTTGTCGTATCTATCGCACATGATGAATAGACACTTACGCGCACGTGAATAAAGACAGAAGTATCCTCAATGAAAATTCAACAAAATAATTCTAATATCCTGCTGCATTGACGCCGAGATGGAATACTTGAGCAAGTCGCTGACTCGACAGCTGGCGAGTGTAATATGACGTCACTATTTGTCAAATGGAAATAATAAGGTAAGGGATGTTACATGTTTATATAGAAGATTTAATTATGTCATCGTTATTATACATTGAATTATATTGTATTGAAGATTTATATTGAATTGTAGATGATACCCATTTCACAACGATCATTATCACGCATTCATAATATAAGTCTTTTGTACTAGAAGTATAACAAATTACGTGTACTTAATTAGGGGCATAACAATCAATTGTTTTATGTAAATTAATACATACCTACATACTTTTAATACAGAGTAATTGATAATTAATTTACATGGAATATAAATGTGTCTAAAAATACTGTCTAACAGTCTTATTAAACTTCTTATCTTATAGAATAAATTGTTTAACAATGTGCTTTTCACCTGTTTTTAACTTAGTCAAAGGTGTAAACTCAATTAATTCACTACTAACTAGTAACCAGTCGTTTCAACATACACATTCATCGAGCATTCTTGTATGACTTCTAACAAATGTGTTTTTCCCACTTTTTTCCTGTACAACAATTGTCTATTAACATCAACATTGTAAACTGCAGGTTTAATATTCAATTTCTTGTAACCATTCGTTAACATTGTGAGTTGGACTTAATTTGCGTTAAATGATGGTTTCTGATATACTTACTTGACGTACTAATACATATTCATAATAAAACTTATGTTTTTTTTTAATTCCATTTCAAACGAGGCATTACAATTCTAGAAATTTTAATACAGAAATGTAAATAACAATATTATGACTGGTTCTTTTAACTGTTGTTGATTAGGTAACATTTTCTTCAGTATTATAATGTAAATGATTTGATAGTTTAAGTACCTACTACGCTTTTTATTATGTTCATACATTATTATTATAATACCTATGTTACAATCGATTTCTATACGGACATCCATGACATTTTATTATTTTATATTTTCTCATTCACACGTTTTACTGACTATAAAATAATACAGTACGTTTAATATAGGCGATAAATAAATAAAAAATAAAAGTTTTTTTTGAGATAAAGAAAAAAACTCCAGGAATAAAAAAAAATAGTAATGCTTCCGTTGAGCCACACCATTACATCGATATATAAAAGTAACATCACTACAAAACCAAACACTAGACTAGTGGGTTAGTATGATCGATGATTCTTTCTCGATTTAATTTTATTTACTCGGCTCACACTCGAAATTTAAAATTTTGAAGCCACGGGTGGCCAGCTACTGTTTGTCTTTCTACGATGTGAACGGTCCTTCAAACACATTTTAATGTTCCTGTTAACTCAATCTTTAAGTCATGGTAATAAGAATCAATATCGCTTGCAACCTTTTGAGTGACAGTACAAGGTGATTTCATTTCTAAGCTGTCGTATTAAGGTCTGTTTTTAATTGAATTCTTTTAGAATTAAGATCAGTAGTGTTTGTTCTTTTATACGTGTGGGGTATTTGAAGAGACAATAAGTTGGGCAAATAATACGTGTAGTAATATTAAGACGTTGTTTTTTTAACGCTTCGAAATGTCCATACTTTAGGTGGGTTTCTACTTAAGCTACCGTTTACGAATTATTTTTAAAGCTTCACTTATATAAGTGCTATGCTATACTTGCTGTACACACTTAAATTGTACATTGTACAATAATTTAAGTATTATGCTAAGATGAAACGTAGTTCATAGCCCTTGTCTTTCTACTTTTTATAATAGCACTTAGGAATGAAGCCTGAGTGTTCACTGACATTCCTTGCGTAAGAGGGATAAAATTAACGCTTGTATTATGCTATGAAGTAATATTCCGTAACGAGTTATAACGACATTAATTTCTAAAGAATAAGCATAAAAGAGCTCTCTTCCTTTTGATGTAAGTGCTTAAATACGCCCTTTTCTACGTCGATGACTGTACCTACGTAACATTAAAAAACATAAATTAAATTACACGTGAAAATAATGTAACTAAAAAAAAACTACTACTTAACAATCATGCTTTAAAAATTATTGAGGGCAAAACGATAATCAAGAGCTAACATGGTTTATAATTTTTATTTAGTTCATTATTCTTGATTTTCTAGAGGACCCCATATATTATAATTTAATGTGATATCATAAAGCCTATAGCTAGAATGTAAATAAGACGTTTGCAACTCATTTGCCAAACTACACAATGGGTTAAGTACATTAAGTTAAGAGGAGTTCAAAATTTATCAGAAAACAGATGAACCTTTACAGAAATCTCTCAAAATCATAACCCGGCGTAATCCGGTAAAAGTACGTTTCTTTTCTAAATACCAGATAAAACGCACTCATACCACCGCAATAGGATTACCTGTATTGAGGGTAGCATGGACAACACAAATAACACATCACTAACACCCATGCACCGAGAACAAACATTTTATCTGTCACATAAATATCAGCCCGGGAGTCGAACCCGAGACCTCTCGCTTCGCAGGCAGGGTTACTACAGCTAGGCTACGAGGTCGTCAAATCGGCTAATATTTCTTTATCTTTATCTATTTTACGGTTAAGTTAAACCACTTTGACAGGTCCATATGTGCGATGGCGGCACTATAAGAGTCAGTTACATTTTAATGTTAGGCGGTGAAGTGTGTGAGATAAGATATCTGTTGCGTCTTGTTAACTTTTATGGTCTTTAAGTTTGTTTAATTGGTTTTGTTGAGAGTTTCCGATGGCTTCTTATAGTTTTTAGCATAGACGAGGCTTCTAGCAAGCTACACTGCTCAAGTTACACTAGAGGCTAGGCTACTAAATAAATGCAGTTCGTTGCCTCAAGAATATTTCAAGGTGGCCTCAAGCTATTTTACGTAATTTATCAAGCAATCATTTATGTACACTTTATCATATTTTTAATAATGTCAGTGGTAGATAAATGTGTAAAAACGACTTATAGAGACTGAATTCTAATAACAACAATAGAGATTAGCAGGTTTAAGCTTCAAAAAAAATCCAAAGGTCCTATTAATATAAGTTATTAACCCCTTGATTACTAGTTATTCTACTCAAATCTTCCCAGATGTAATCAAGAATCGAACTGATCAAGCAATATCTCAGAAGTTTAGTATAGAAAACGAAAAAATGATCACACCTGCCACCCGCTAAATAAACTCGATTAGCTTCAGAATGTCATCATCACATTCAATAAACCCTAACACACACTCTATCACACGAGTGACGGAGTGTGCACCTACCTTTACACTCCGACGTCGTTCATCATAGTCAAGATGATTGATAATACTTTTTCAAGCGCCCACATTAGTCCTAGAATATTCCCCTTAACAAACCAAATTTCTGACGCTCGAAAATGAACCTCATTGCTAGACGATTAGATGCATATTTGCTTATAATTCGCCTTTTCTATTACCAATGAAGTTGCTGCAAATTGAACCTGATAATGATGGATTTAAAGCTGATTTTAGGTTAATGATCTCTTTGTTAAGGGGACGCGTACATTATTTTGCGAGTAATGTAAGGAAAAAGTAAGAGAAATTACATGATGACTTTGTAGGTTGTTCTAATCAATTGATAGCTTTTCAAGAAGTATGTAAGTGACCAATGATATTATACAATAAGAAATGAGTAACTAATTATAGGTACAGTTATATTATAAATGTAAAAGTAACTTTATCTATCTCTCTTTTACCTTTTCAGCTCTAAACTACCGAACCAACTTAAATGAAATTCGACGAACGGGTACTTCTAATCTAGCGCAAAGATATGAAATATATTTTATCCTACTTATACTATCCTTTTGATAATTTAAACGTTTATGTGTATGAGCACCTGAATAATAATCTTAAGCAATACGACACTTGACAAGGATGGTTAACAGAAAACTCCCTAAAATCACTCAAAAAACAGTCTTCTAGCCTATTTCGTTATTTGTGAGTTTTCCGTCACGAAGGCGCGTTGCTAGTTTCTTATAATTTTTCTAATAGGAAAAAAAAACCTCGAATTTGATCTCAAAATTGACAAAGTCTCAAAATTGAAATTATTAGAAGTAATCAAAAACAAAAAATCGTCCTACTAAAATATTTTCTCGATCTATATGGAAGACATGCAGACGAAAATCTTCGTGAACAAAGCCTTAACTAATAAGAAACTGAATAAAATAACCATTAATTCTAATAAGCGAATGCGTCACGTCGGGAAGAAAGATTCATCGCGAAGTTTTTTGAGCAAGCTGATGCATTTTGTTTAAATTGTTGAATAAAATAATGGTATGGACGAGCGAGTTGTATTATGAAGTATGTGACAGAATTTTAGTGTTTGAAGTGTGACGAAGAAGATATTTACGACTGTTATTTTGGTGTCTAATTAAAAAATAAAATTGTATTGAGGACTTTAACTTCTTCAAGTAGGAAGAAGGATTTTACAAGGTTTTGATTGTAATGTTCATAATTTTGAGGCACATAACTTAAATATTGGCTCATAATATAAGTTTTCCTTTATTTTATGCTCAACACAACACATTGACAAATTGCTCAAGTTGATTTCATAATGGGTGCAATATTCCAGTAATAGATGTATCCTCATTAATTTTACAGCACTTCAGTATTAATAATAAGTTCTTTGAAACGTTTAGGTTTATATGAAGATCAGTCCGAATTCATCTAATTCAATTTCAGAAGCGCAAAATATTCTCAAATGAATTCTTATGCCATATTCCGGATACCAAAATACTGGAACCAGGAATCATAAATCTGTTGACAAAGGCCGATTGAGACCAAAAGAAACAGGCTAGAAGAAATTCCGGCATACCTTGCCAAAATATAGGAACGATTCCGAAGAATCGATTTGGTCGAAAGGGATTGCCGCTGAATGCATAAAGGGCAAAACATGGTAGGAATATTCGTGAATTCCGCCGACAGACGCTGTCACCGAATATGTCAGTCTCTTCGTATCAAACTTCACGGGTGGGTGCCGCAAAAACCTGATGCCTCAACGCCCGTCGTATTTCATATGCGAATCGCGTTCCGACTCTCTATTATTTTTTTTTTCAATCGGAGGTAATTGGACACTTGTCACCGTAAAAAGGAACGCTGGACCGTGATGGTCCTTTTGATTTCGTCAAAGTTAAAAGAATCACGTATGTTAACGCGGACGAATGGTTTGAAAATGGTGACTTTTGGACAGATTTGATCGCGTACATTTGCCATTAAATGCGTCAGTAAATTATCATAATTTTTCTAATTATATTATCGCTTACATGTAGGTACGAATAGGGTACGAATTTGGATTCAGCATTGTTTGAATCTTGTAAATATGTTAAATCACAACCCTACGACTTTAGTCATAATTACTTACTAATCATCAATAGAAAAACGAACACACAAATCGAGGGCCTTTAAAAGATAATAAAAAAAAAATTAAAAGTTTTTAAGAAAAATTGCTAATGTGGCTCTTACAATGGAGATGTTGAAATCTGTCAAGCAGTTGGACTCTATAGTGTTTCAAAGAAATGTATAGACATGCACACATTTGCTACGAAAAACGTTACTCTCCTCATAACGTTGTCGGGTAAAAATGTACGAAAAGTTACCCTTCACGTATAAAGATGATAATATAATTAAGGTCTTTGAGTTGGTCGAAGCAAAGAATAATTATTATGTAGCGCTAGTTTTGTTCTTTATAATTTCTCTTAGCATTTTTTTACCGTCAAAGTGTTTAAATTTCATTAATGACCATAAAATTACGCATAAATACCACCCAGGTGTAATTTCCTAATATAATGTGATTCTTATAGGTCTTCGGTAGGGTTACCATGGTTTGGTTACGTCAGGACTATTCCTTTTAAGTTTTTGTCGGTATTAAAAAGTCACTTGTGTAGATAAAATTTGTAATTCTGACATCTGATTTAAAATAATGTTGTCTTTACAAAGGTGTTAGGAAGCACTCATGTATTAGGTACGTTACGTGTTTTTTTTTAATTTTGAGCCCCATTGGGCTCCTGGGGTGCCATGTAATGCACCGTACCGTTTTTTGTACCTTCCAGTTCCCTAAATGTTACGTAACACTTAAGTGTCACCTTTTACCGTAAAACCTTGGAATTTCCCCGACTTAGGAGAACTATATTCCCTAGTTTTTTAGTAATAGAAAACAATGTTACGTGAAGGAAAACATCGTGAGGAAACCTACACGCCTGAGAGTTCTCCATAAAGTTCTTAAAGGTGTGTGAAGTCTGTCAATCCGCACTTGGCCAGCGTGGTGAACTATAGCTTGTATCTCTCACAGTGTGAGAGGAGACCCGAGCCCAGCAGTGGGACAGTTATGGGTCACAACGACCTTAAAGAAATAAAGCAATTTTGCGGGGTGTAAAAGTTCGGGAAAAGACACAGCTTAGTGACCCTATTCTCAGGTAGTTATCAAACATTGGCGCCAATCTACGGCGCCAAAACTATTCGTCTATCCGTCAAACGAGTGGCGTGCGCCAATTTGACGCTACACCTTAATGAGGAGGTTGAACCAATAACTTACAGTACCACTGTAATTTGGGACACCGACCATTTTCTTCACGGTGTTAATGTGTAATTCTCGTTTTCTGTTAAGACCATGATTTGGATTTTTCTAGTTTATTGAACTAGGGATGTATTTTGTAGTGGTACGATTAAAAATAATGTTTCAAACTTGGTTTTCTCTCTGGTTATTATACAGTGGATATAATCTTAATCATTTTGAATAAAAAGGATATTTTCCTCATACAAAATAAAAGATCAATAATAAATGATATTTTTAGTTTAAAAATCATAAACATTATTATTTTGTATAATGTATATTGAAAACTAAGCTTGTGGTAAAAATAATTATGTTTAAGAATTAGGTACTTAATTTCTTTTAAGAGTTCCTTACCTAAAAGATAACGGGACAATACTATCCACTAATAGTGATAATACACAGTATGTATGTATCTCTTGGCCGTTAATAAAAAATAAAAAAATAATAATAATAAGACAATGTTTTTTCATATCATACGCGTCAATCCGACTCGCACTTGTCCGATATTTTTTCGAAATTTAAGTCTTCTAAGAAGCACTAACAATCGAATCCTAAATACTGTTTCGTATAATCATGGTATAACTCAGATTTACAGCAGTAATTGTGCGGCAAATGACCGAAGAAGGTGCATTGGACGGGACCGTCCAATTATATATTATTAGTTAGCCAAATAACATATATTTAGATGCATCAGAAAGAAAAATGTTGGCGCCTGCTGGACTCAATCATTATCTTATTGAGGTCTGGCGATTGTGGATACAGGGACGAACTTTATTTAAATGCAAGCGTAAATCATTATTTTCTCTTTTTATTTTTTGGTCATCAAACTTTTTATTTTGAAGTAAAAATTATAAACAAGTAATGAAGACTTATAACTTTAAAATGAATAGGATTTTATAGATAAAACGATCTTATAATTATATAATAAAATAGACGTCCATTATGTAAGCAACAATCAGTAATTACATAGGTTTCGAAGCTATTTTAAGTAACCAAAATTGGTAGTCAGAAGTGCAATACTTCTTTTAAAAATACTGGTTTATAAGCTAAAACAAAATCCGTACCTGTATTCAATCGAGTACCTTCATAATTACTAGAATTATGATTAGGGGTCTAACTAGGGTTGACTTTAAATTACTAGGTATTAAGTTAAAATACCTGCCTTTGTTGCAACTCACAATTTGCTATTGCGTTATAAATGCACCCTTATCTTTTAGAGGTAAAACAAAATATAGGTAACCTAAAAAAAGAAAAATAAAAAAAAAGTATGAAAGGTTCGTTTTAGAATATAGTTAAACGCTTTCCGATCATTTGGAACGCTGGATATAGTTTATTATTTTTAATTTGGAATTTATCTTAAAATCTGCTACAAAATGTATAATCAAAATTATTAATAATATTTTTGGAAATTAACTAAAATAACCACATCCGTTACCTAAAACTTTCTGGGCCAATTTTGGGCACTCTTTTAGGCTGTAGATATCTCTTAAGACGTGTGTATGAACAAACATCGATTCAACGATGTCATTTCAAACTCGAACTGTTTAACGCTTAGCAATGCAATCAACTTGCATTCTCATAGCCTGCATCCGCCATATTGTGTGATGACGTCAGGGGGCGGAGCCTAACACGCCCCGCCCACCGCCGCCGGACTTAAAAGTTCACGCGCGCTTTCGATATGACAGGTTTTTTGATTCGTTAATTAATTCAAATATTTATATCGTTTTGAAATTTGTCATCGGATTTTTTGTCGTATTTAATTTCGAGAACATGGTGTCGTGTGACAATTAGTAAATTAAAGGTTTTTTTTTTTGTAATTTATTCATAATTATCGCTGTCATTTTTACTCTTTTTCGGGCTTAAAGGTTTTAAGTTAAAGATGGATTCTGTAGGTCCAATCATTGGTTTTTTGAATACAATAATAATTACTTAAGTTCGTCTATTGGTAGAAATTACTGGTATTGAAAATTATTGGTATTGAAAAGTTCAGTATGTGGTAACCTTTTTCTTTTTATTCTGTTATGGTTACCTTTACCTTACCTTCTTGGTTACCTCTCCGCTTGCAGGTCTGATGGAAGAGATTTCCTGAGAGATAAGCAGTCATTAACTTTAATTACTACCTACCTTTGTACATCGTAGATATCTTATTTGTATTGTTCTATATTTTCCGAGCGTAGGTACATTTAATCCTACTAATTATTATATCTAAATGTGAAAGTTTGAAAAGATAATTGGTTATTCGGATATTTGTGAGTCCTCCACGTTCTAACCGTTAAACGGATTAAGCTGAAACTTGGCTCACAGATAGTTTGCATCCAGGATTACGACATAGAATAGGATTGTATCCCGATTATACGTGGATAAGTCTATTGGGATACATCCAATATATTTTTTAACTACTCTTCCGCAGGCGAAACCGCAAGCATCGTATAGTAAATAATAATACAAGTAAATAAATAATTAAATAATTTAGCTACGTCTTAAGTTCCACGCAAAATCCCCCAGGTGGCGCAAATTCGGCGTATCGCAGCAGCATTTTGAAGCTATAACTCAACGTGGTGAGTAAAAAGCGATGCGCGAGATCAAAGGAAGCCGCTGAAACGACTTGTTTCTCAGTTAGCTTAGTGTAAACAGACCGACACTTCAAAGACGCCGCCGCGGGCTAGCGTGGTCGGCAATCGATAGCGCTTCGTTAGCGAAGTTTGCTGGTGTGGTTGGCGATTTATAACGACTCGTTGGCGAATGTGTTTGGTGTAAGATTCTAAGTTACTTCTAGGAAAAAAGGGTAATTTTTTGGTAGGTACTTGACTATAGTAAAGGTTATTTTAATTTTTTTTTGCTTAAATTGGACTTTGTTGCAATAATTCTTTCATTATTTATGAAATATTTGAAATCCTAGTCACTGGTCAACATGATCATAATATACATAGCTGTTATTAAAATAATGTTATTAATTTGAGGAAATAATTTATTTCACTACAGTGCACGGGTTTGGTAATAACAAATCTAAGTACCTAAGGCTAAAACAACTAATGATTATATCGA
>LGAG01001657.1:34992-46379 GCA_001278395.1 Lerema accius
ATAATTAACCTCGTTTTGCGACGGGGTTTAAACATAAAAATGCTATCGATAACTTAGCGATAGGACAATATATTTCGACTGCAACGAGTCTCATACAAACACTTCATCCTATTTGCGTCGGCGGACGTCGGGTCCCTCTAAAACTTTTTTTTTTAAAGGCTCCTTCCGTTAATTTGTCAGAAACACAATATTTATACAGACACACGTTGTGGTTATTTTAATGAGTGGTCGAAAACTATCAATTAACCGGCGCCTAGCTCTGACGAGATTTGAGCAATGATGGACTTTTAATGATAACTTTAATCATAGTTGAAACATGTTTAAAGTCCTCTTATTTGGGTCTAGTAGGGTGACCTTGCTTTTTATTTACGTAGTAAGTAGGTACATTTAGGAAGATATTACATCTTAGGATCTAAAAGAACTGTAAAGTTTGTTTTGGATAATTAGAAAAACAGTATTACCATACTAATATTATTTTTTTAAAGTATTGTTTTGAAAATTAAATCATAAGTAAATTTCATTAAGGAAATAAAACAAAACCTGCACTACCACATCACGTTTGACAGACATTGATATCGAACGAATCTATAGTCTTTAATTGCTTGACGTCATTAGTTTTGGTCAAAATTTGACCATAAAGCTTGTCCCCTTTTAACAATATCCCATTGTCACCCTACTAGCGGCGTCTTTATAGGTCGTTCCGGTGTTCTTGCCGATGATTAGGAACAAATTAGCGATCCCTGAGATCTATTATAGTTGGACCTATTTGGTCTTTAAGTGGTTAATGATACAGCGTTGAAACGACTATCTACGGTTTTAGATTTTTTAAACCACTGTCTGGTTTATTATTGCTCTCTGGCGGATTTAAGTAAAACTTTTTCATGAATGAATAGCTTAAATTTAAATTTAGAATGCGTAAAAATAGGAATACAGATTTAGTACAAGAAAACAGTAGAAAAACATTTATGAGCCCACTAAAACCAATTTTTGATTAAGGGACACATTTGGGAAATATTAGGTAACTATAAGGTTTTTTGGGAAATATGAGGAAGGTGAGGTACTAGGTACATTAACTCTCAACTCTTCTTGTCTCATCGTCAATATAAACACAGCCTTATACTATGTAAACCAAACTTGCAACTGGTTAATACATCAACCATTGCGTGAGTTTCGAACATAAATACTACAACCTGCAAAACAGCTGTGGTCGCGCGTTCAATCATTTCACGATAACATTTTATTAATGGATGTATCCCACTTCTGACGAAACTGATCTTAAAATGGATTCTCAACCTTATGTATAAGTCCGTAAGGATCAAATAAAGAATTGCAGTGACAATACGTAAGTATATAAATTGATAGGGTGTTGATTCAAGTCACGAAGACGCATGATTCAACGAATTTTCAATTCTATGTCTATTATAATTAGTGATCATGTAAAGTGTCTTTAAATGAAGGGTTAAAAACTTAATTATTGTAACGCAATGTTTGCATCACTTTTTTCTGTAACTTCATATTCCCATAGACTAGGAAACACGTAGGTCTATTTCAGAGAACCTTAGTAAACTGTGTACTGTATATTACCTACAATATGTTTCTTAAATTAAAGCCAAGTACGTAATAATTTCAAAATAATTTTTTTAACAATAACACTAGTAAGTACGTTTTTTTATTTAATAATTACGTAAAGGTGTTTTAAAATAAAAGAACTCTTTCAAAAGATCTGTTACTAAAACATTTACTTTTAAATTAGCCAAAAACTGCGTCAATTTACGTGTCTCATAGGTGTGTACCTAACCTATAGCATGCCAAAAAGTGTATGACGTACCTATATTATTTTGATTATTTCCAAGTTATTATAATTATGTTAATCGCAATAAAGATAAAGTAAAGCAGACGCAGTGACTCAACAACCGTTCAGACGTGGCTGATGCGTGACAGAAGCTAATGGGGATATTAGGCCTTTACTACACTGACAGAGATAATATACGACGCGAGTATAGCTTCACTTGACAGCTGTGACAGCTAGCTATAATATTTGAGTGATAAATCATTTATTTAGCACACCGTAAGAAAATAAGAAATTAAGCGAACTGAATGCCAAATGATATTCTCTACCTGTTGACTCAATAACATGATACCTACATAATTCATGTTATTGCGGAAGAATTAATTAACAAAGTTACGTCAACTCTTACGACACCGTGAAAACTACAACAAAAATACTGAAAATATTTTAGATGAAAGTAGTAGTTTTAGGAGTTGTTAATGTATCAACATTTTCTAACTTTTAACCTTAATTTTGACTTTAAAATTGTAATTTATTTTTAAATTTTTAATTCACTCTACATACCGTTATGTAATAGAAATTTTAAGCGTACCTGAAAATCTTTAATGACAGCCGGATTTTTAAACATATCTTATTCAATATTTACTTGAGTCAACAATCCATCAAAATCCAACAATTCAAAGATTGTAGAGTAAGAAAAAAATCTGTAAACCAATCATGACAGATTTATAGCTCAACTCCTATCAACCAGTGTGCACAACCCTAGCCGTCTGGTTCCCATCAACCTTCGAGCGCAATAAAAACATCTTCAAAGATCAAAGTTGGAGCAATTAGGTCGATGCAACATGATACGCCATCAAAGCGTTACCACTAATTTCTTAGGAGTGACGGTTCGTGTCAAACCCTTTTAGTGGCAAGTTGTTTGAGACACCGCCTGCGCCCGCGCCACCCAGGATGTAGGGCTGACAGCTCCTTGTTTATATTGAATACGTTAATTGATAACGTTTCTTGGTAAATGTTAAATGGATTCGATGTTTGCTGGTGTTGATAAACAAAAATTTTCGGTTTACTGACCTACTTATATGTTGTAGTTACGATCGATATTGTGCACTTAGTGAACTACTGAGAAAAGTTTTTCGCGTTACATTGCATGCGTCCTTATTGATTCTATGATAATCTGTTAGCCGTCTCATTCTTTTTGTATAATATCATTGATATTAAATTGCATTAGTAAAATATTACGTTAATTTGAACACTGCAACTCTTTTATTCTACATCTCTCATCTCATTCTACATCTCTCTTACAATAAATTAGTGACAGTATTAAAAAATATGACGAATATAGCGAATGATAATGTCAGTCTACCTTAATCGAGTAGACAAGAATAATCAGATTAATTATTCCGTCATCTCAAACTGTCCAAGTTCTATTTTCAAATTTTAATTAAAAAATATAATATTTTCATAATTCCCCAACCCTGACAGCTATCAGAACGGGGTGCCGAACACAGCGTGAACTTGTTTAATTGAAAATCTCGCCGCCATCTTTGGTGAGACTTGATTGATTCGTCGTACGGTGGAGTTTTCGTTTAACAATTTTTTACCCATCTACTGTATCTACTGGTAGTAAATAGGCTTTCCCTCTATGTATACATAAAAAATAATTAACACTACATACTCACAGTCTCAACTGAGAATTCCTGTCATTAAAAAAACGCACAATGACATGCATGCCCATACCGAGAATGGAAATTTAAGTCACGTATTGGCGGATCTATCTAAGGGCTTTTTGGGCTACAGCCCTGTGGATACAAAGGGCTCCCAGGCCCCATTAAAAGTCAAAATTATCATTAAATCGGTTTAAGAATTCACTTTACTATTGAAAAGTAAATATTTTTATCAGCCGATTTTTTTTTCCTGATATATTTACACTACATCACTATAGAAAACAGCCCCCCTTGAGTAGTTAACCAAGAGCCCTACAAAGTCACATCTTTCTTCGTGATGATGACAAAACTGTACTCAATAGAGACCTTTATTTATATATCAGTATCTTATGGCAATTCCTATTATCTTGATAGACAATACCTATCATATCATCGGCAATTTTGTGAGACAAATATGATTAATTATAGTTAAGCCTAATTAAGCTAGAGCCGCGAGAAAAAAGCTTTAATGAGTTGAAGTCGAAAACTGTCTTATTAGTCATTAAAACATATAAATTCCTACTTATTTAAATTGCAGTTCAGTCAGAAATAATTACGAATAATTATTATCTTAAAGCTGTAAGTGAACGTTAATTAAATATTTAAATCATTTTTGCACATAATCATAATGAATATTTGAGCATTTAAAATTGTTCATATCCTGTTCAAAAGAATTTACGTTCCCAAGTCCAAAATAACGTGAAGTAAAGATTTACGACGGACGTAACGAGGTATTTTTATTGTTAATGCCTTTATAGCAGCCAAAAATGAATTAGCTTCAACATATCCGTACACCCATTAACACAGTAAGTATCATACTACAATAAAACACAAGCAAAGTTCGACTATATAGCTATGAAATAAGGAGGTAATTCGTTTTACTGAGCAGCAAAACTTGTGGTATTTAACACCCTTTCGGTTGTGAACGTAAGAAATTAATTACTAAGAATGCAGTGCTATTAAATAGTGTTTTTTGAAGTCCTTCGTTTTAAAGACATTGTATATGTAGAGTGTCTGTTTGTCTTTGCATCATGCGTCCTATATAATTAGTTTGATATCCATCCAGCTAACCCTAGTAAGGAGATTTCAAAATCCCCAAGCGTTTGCTTACATTTCAAAAATGTGTATTTTTCCAAAAGTACCTACTTAAATTGGGGAAAGAGCGACCACCAATTTTAGGGTGGATCGGTGGGTGTGTGATTGAATGTGTATATCTCAAACTCGTCTTTGCGTTACTCAACCAAAGGAAGCTAATTGAAATCATTAACCTAATAGTAATGATATAGATGAAAAAAAATAATGCTTTTGTGACTTTGCTTGTGTCATGAAATAAAATATATAAGAAATAGTAATTTTAGTTAATTCGGTAATGTAAATAAGTTATTGTTAAGAATTGCGTTATAAATGATTCAGGGAAACATGGATATTAAATTGTTGATTCTCTGTTTTTAGGTTAGTAACAATTTCGTTAGTTCACATTTTTAATTTTTATTTCAACCATATGATTTCATGAATGAATTGTTTTAATGAATAAAACTATGTTTTAGATGAATCACATTGTTGTTCATTACTCCAAGAAGAACCCCTAATTTTATATAGATATCGACAAGCAAAGCCATGCGTAAACTTAATACGTAATAAGAATCTCATAACACATAAAGGTATATAATTGACCGATAATTACGTCTGTATGTAAGCCGTCGTTATGATCGCGTGAATCGTGACTTCTTTTATTTGGTCTTGTAATATTTTGTATTTTTTGCACCATTCCAAAATTATTGGTGTCGTAATCAGAATTACTGCCACGTTTGAGCGTGAGAGTATTTGTTGTTTGTTTATTCTTTTAACACGAATGTATCGTATTTTATAAGTTTAATACGTTTAGTTTTAATATTAGATGTTTTAATATTATTTGACCATTAATCCCTCCGCCAATCCACACTGGAACAGCGTGATGGAGTGTGCTATAGGCCTTTGCAGTTATGCCAATAATAATATTTAGTACTTACGCGGAGTTTATTCGAGCGTATGTGTGTTCATTTTTTGGCACACTATGAACCTTATAGCTAGAACTGCTTTAAGGATTTTAAGATATGGGTTGTCACTAGATTCGTTTCCATTGTGAAAGTGACAGGCTATACATTATTTATCACGTCACTTATTTTACCAGTCAGGTTTTTTGGTTTACTATAAATTAATGAATACTAGTTCTCCAGATGCTTATAAGCGTAAGAGTATTATTATTTAACTTATTCATCACGATGAGTTTTTTCACTTTCTCACTATACAAGTAGAAGTGAACTTGGATGTTTTCTTAATAAATTTGTTCACTACAACCAGAGCTCGCGGCGTAGTAATTATAATGGCGTTATATGGAAGAGGTGGGTTGATGCTCGTATTTTTCTTGTGTCACTTTACAGGTTTTGACACATAAAATTGTTAGCTTTATCTTTGAAATATTAATTGAGTAACTCTGAAGAGTAGACTTTAGTACAGCTCAATACCATATTAATAATGATTTATAGAGTTAGGTAAGGTTTTCGTGTCTCCAACAAAAAGGGCAAATTACAAATTTAAAAAAACACATTAAAAATCATTAACTATTTTGACGTACTACCTAAAATATTTTTTACGAGATTTTCACTGAAACTATTGCTTAACTTAATTTTATGATAATGGCACTGTCGCTCTAGGTATGAAGGCAACGAAACAAAAACCCGAATAATTAATCAAAAAAAAAAATCAAATAAAACCAAATTATAATTGTTTTTACTCGAAATAAAGCTCTGCACTTAATAAAAATTAAAAAATTTGTAAATCAGCTTAAGAATTTATACGATCGTCCTATTTGATACATCAACCCCTATAGCTGCAGATATACCATAAGCTGTATGTATGCTTTATTTATAGTATAGTAGTTAGTGTGTAACAAGCATTACCTATTCCTGAATAGCCAACCAGTCAATTCCTCTCCCAACTTGGCTACCACTAATGAATTTATTCACAATTGTACCTCTCATCCGTTTTTGTCTTATAAACAGTTTTTATACAAATATCTCGTAATTAAGGGATTCAAGGTTTAATTAGCTTAATTATTGTGTAAGATAGGTGTGAAAGTACACATAGCTAAATCTTGTTTTATGTCAAGATAGGTGCTTTTATGGGCAATGATGTAAACAAGGTTTTAATTAGTTCCTTAATTGAGCATAAACGTTTCGATTCCATCTGCAGCTTCGGTTTGATGAATGCTGCAGTGTTCGCAAATATTTTAATGAAATTCGTAGGAGATTTTTATGGCGTAGTGTTGGTAACTGGACTGATGTTCAAAGAGTCCTGAGTTCGATTCTCAGCGAGGCAAAAGTTTAAAAAAAGAGAGAAAAATAATTTATTTATTTCGTCAAACACGGTCCATATGAAAAGAAAATTCGTGTTGCTTGTTAAATGACAAAAATAATTCAAATTCAATTACATCTTCTTTTAAGTGTAATGTAGGTTTGAGAGGGGAAGGGGATCTCTGTTTTGATTATTTTAGGGTGAAAATAAATAAAGGCAGATAAGCTATGCCTCTATCCCCAGTGGGATAGGGGACAAAATCACTTAAATACTCGTACACGTAATACCAATAAAACCTTTATAAATATTACCGAAAATTCTCAAATAAGTACATAGGTTTCCCCACCTCATTTACTCACACCAACCACAAATTAACTTCACAAATATGTTGTAACAAAACGCCATAAATAACCAATACAGCATTAAATTAACTCATATCTCGTAAACTAAAAGTAGTTGCAACTGCATAATCAACCTTATTTCTCAGACACAGTAATCGCACTTGCTTACCTACAATGTAGGTTCCTTCCCTCATAAATCTATGAGTTGTTGCCGTAAATCGCGTAAGAATTAAGCAAAAACTCTAGCTGTCTGATATAAAAGACGTCTGGGACACACGGACATGTACTTCAGTCAACTTTTACGCTGAAATAGGTTAGGTAAGTTGCACACAGACACACTGTATGTGCTCGTATATGTGTGTCCATTCGTTTGACCAGCTCTAAAGCCTATTCGTCTTGATAGATTTTAACACATACTCCATTATGTCTTGTCATTGAATTCGTTTTCTACTATGATAATAGCTAGACTACCAATTTTTTTAAACCCTCCCAATTTTTACATGTCTTTTTCTGATAATGAAACTACTAATAACTTGTTTTGTTTTTCTGTTAACTACGTACTATGAGAGGAACATAGAATACGATTTTTTTAGAACCCACCCAATTTTTAGCTGTCGTTTTTTTCTGGTAAAGAAAGTAGGTGCTACTACTTTATTTTTTATTTTTTTAGTTTAACAACGTTGCTCGTTGCTTAGCAATCTTTGCTAGCTAATATCAATGCCTGTATCTCACAAGAGCCTTAAACACCTACGTACAAACGGCTGCCTGCACCTCTGAGGCTCGATAACTCGATTTATCGTCGACGCGATAAAATTATAATCGTTATTTATCGTGTCCCAGTCCGTGTACTTGCATTATTCATATTTAGTGCGACCATACATACTGTTGTAAGTAGGATAGCCTGTTATCATTGTTATGATAAAATAATCTGCATGATAAAAAATATTACATACATACTTTAGATTACATAAATCCATGCATTATACTCGTATATACAATATGATAAAAAATTATTATATAGGTAGCTATTAAGATTGAAAATTAAAAATATAGCATTTTTTAAAGTACGCGTATTTTTTACATAAACTTTATTACAAAAATTCAGAACGAATTTTATTGGTTAACTTTGGTTGTAATACCTACTCTACAGTCTGGATACAATTACCTATATAAATTCTTCTTTATTTACATTATTTAACATCACACACACACAATTAATTAAGCCTCCGAGCCCCATTAGCTCAAAGCATTAGTTCAAACCTGTGTGTTATTGTACAGTGTATATCGTTAACAATAAAATATCCAAATAATAGATACTGTGTAATTTTTGTAATTTACTAAAAGAGTATTTAGTACCAGTAATTATTCACCAGATGTAGTTACATTAGATTAAGATGATGTTCACCAGTTAAAGACATCCTGATAATGAATGGTCACAATATTCGCTTGTTGCGTCTCTTAACGGCTTGCGACTTACATGTATTAACGCCATTTTATTTTTTCGCTAATTATTTATTAGAAAAAAAGGGAACCCATTCTGTGGTCGAAATTTGACCATGACTCATTGTTTCTATCTGTTGTCATATAGAGAGTATAGTTTCATCCCATGACCCGTTTTTCAACTTGCAGTTAACAGGTAACAGGTCTACCGAAACGAAGCGAAGCCACTAGTAAGTGTTAAAACGACAGCATAAATAAGTCCAACACCTCACGTTCAGTAGAACCAAGTGGAACAAACCACTTGAACCATTAATCAAGTCTTGCATTAACTTTTTAACTTAATGCTGTAAACGACAGCATAATTGCCACGTACAAACAGACGTAGTCTTTAATACTACGACACTGCAAATTATCTGTCTGTTCATGCTGTAAAAGGTGTTTTGGAAAATACATTAAAGAAATCAGAATTTTTTATGTTAAAACATAATTTCTTCAATTAAGAAGTCATGTTTCTGTTAAATTAACGTAGGATCGTTTTATGTGACACTTAAATATTTCTTCTCGGTAAGTACCTACTATGTGTCATGTTGTAGAATTAAGTCGCTATTAATGTTACCATTATTATTGACCGTGGCTGTTTGACCATTTAATTTGTCTGGATTAGGATCGACTGGATCAAAATTATGGAATATGTTACAGCGCCATCTTTTGATTAAGGCAAGGAACTTATTCTTAGCGACATCTAGGGAGCATACCTGGGACAACGTCATTATGACAAAATTTGAAACAGTGCGAGTCTTAATTTATTTTCTAAATGAAATATAATAACACTGAATTTTCTAGTTTTGAGCACTTCACCTCCACAAACGAACGCCTAGAAAATTATAATTATTTAGCAACTACTATAATTAATTTAGAAAAGGCTACAGACGTAGCCGATGAGATATCTTGTAGCACCATAAGTTGGATGCAAGTTACGTGAAAGGAATAAATTTAATTCAAGTAACCATATGGGGAAGTGAAATTAACATGCGGAGAATAAGGAAATTGCTCGTTCAGAAAATATTGACAGATGGACAAAATTCTCGGTAATAAATCAACTTGGTAATGTTATTAACACTACTGCATAACTTCATTAAAAAATTGAGATTACTCTTGAACATTCAAACCAATCCAAGTCATGTTGGCCATAATATATTTTTATTAATTGAGTTATACGAATAGGTGAGTTAAAAAAAAAATTTTAAGAATAAAATGTTACTAGATATTAAACTCTTGATTGTTTCCAACTTTCTCATCTTCTTTGGTTTGTTCTCTTTGTTTAGGAAGAAAATACACGCCTAATTCAGTGTTTTATATTTGGTTTTAATTAAAGACACACAAATTATTGTAACTAAAATTCCATAATTATTTTAGCCATGAGAATATTTTTAATGCAAATAAGATAAGGCTACAAAATATACCGTATATGTTATTAAATACACGGAGGTGTAGACAAGAAACATTATCACTTCCAAGTGTAAATGTACATCATACAGATTCAAAAGGCATGTAATAAAAACTCGAATCTGAATTTTGGCGGTAAGAGAAACGAAAAACAAAGCTCCCGCTAATTGTCCAACTAATTACCGTACACCTTTCGGTCATCAATCAAATAGCCGACCGAGAGTAAAAAATTTGTGCCGAAAGTAACGCCATCGCTACCCCTCGTCATTAAGCCACAGACCTCACCGAAAACTATTCGAAATTTCCCGTTTATTACAACAACCATTGCTGTTAAACTTCTGCTTGCAAATCCGAAGTCCTTGATAAAGATGCAATGGTAGAAGATGTAAAAAATAAAGCCGATGAGGCGAAACATGATGAAAAGTTTGGTAACCTTCCTTTGACAAGTCAAGTGGCCAGTATGGAAAGTGATGAATGGCTTAGCTGTCCAAGGCTTGACAAATGTCCGTGTGTTTTTAAGAAAACGGTTACTCAACTAACTGAAAGTGGTAATGTATTTGAATTGTACTAAAATGGAGGTGCTGGTTTAGGAATAACGGAATTTTCGTTTTGCGCAAGCATATTATCAAGTGATTATTTTCACAGGTTAAAATTCAATTTAAACATTTTTATTTCCTCCATGGGTTATGTAGTAAAAAAAATATTAGTGAAACTATAAACGAAAAAATAAAATTTGAACAGTAAAAGAAAGTAAAATCAAATTATAAATCATAAATAAAATAGTATTGGCAGTTTACATTAATATTATTTTCCCTATTTTTATCATTATGTTTAGTCGTAATATTCTTTGTAAAATGCGCGCCAAGAAACCCCCACCTTAAGTGCTGTATTAAATAGTGAATGATCATACAAAAGAAACCAAAAATTCTTGATTCATTAATACCAAAATGTTGATTATACGTAGCATTAGTACTTTGTTTAGATATGGATCGGAATTTCCAATTAACAAATAGTTTAAGAAACTGAATTGTATTTTCCTGATGTTTTTATTCTACAGCAATGTTTTCCTCTTTTGTAAACATTCCAATTAGCAATAATCAGTGTCAACAATATTACCGCGATAAAAAGCTATAATATCACTACAACACATACTTTTCTCTTTTAGTTTAGAGAATTCCTTAGTATCCATTTTAGGTACTTCCGACAAATTTTCTTATGACGGTGCTTCAATATTTCTAATAACATTGTTCATTCTCTTGAAGTATCTCGACATTCACATCACCCTAGTGCGACAGAGATCCTAAACTACATTCTTATACATCTCAAAATGTT
>LGAG01001657.1:71541-89334 GCA_001278395.1 Lerema accius
GGGTCCACTAGTTGTTAATATTTGAATATGTAATCAACGTCACTTATAAAAATCTGCATTCAGTAACTCAAGAATTATTTGACACATATTCAACAAAACTGAAATATTTAGACACATTTTTCTTTGTGTCTAAGTTGCGCAGACACGTACAGTGCATAACATCCTTAACTCTGGGAGTTTTATTGATACGGCATTTAACACAAATCATTCTTTAATTAAATGTGCGTGCTACACCGTTGAGCAATTAATCCTTGGTTGTAACATGTTTACATCGGTTCTGTAACACGCGAGTATCGTATCTATTTTACAAGTAACCATGGCTTGAGCAAAAACTTTTGACACATACTTTTTGCAACTATCAATTTAAAGTAATTTGACTTATGATTTGCAGATTGTTTTAAGTGTGGTCTGGTTTAATTAATGTCTAACTTGACGACCTCGTAGCCTAGTTGGTAGTCTCTGCCTGCGAAGCGAGGGGTCCCGGGTTCGATTCCCGGTCGGGGTTAGATTATGTGACAGATAGATGTTTGTTCTCGGGTCATGGGTGTTAGTGATGTGTTATTTGTGTTGTCAATGCCACCCGCGACACAGGGAATCCTACTGCGGGGGTATGAGTATGTTAGCGTTTAGTTATTTAAATGATATGGAATTTCTGGTAGTAAGTTTTTAAACTAAGCCGAGGATGGACTAATAGTGAAATAAAAAAACGCTTTTTTAATTTCGTATTTCAAATACCTACATTTTTGAGAGCCCTATTGACACATAGTTGCCGTTGGTCGAGTCAATGAATAATTGTTAAACAAGTCTATGAAACGGTCAAATTTCGATCAAAGATTCTGCTATAATTTTCTAATCAATCACAAAGTATTTCCCACTTATTAAACATAAACATGACTTGAGGAAAATTATTTAACTATGACTTATTAATTTTAAAAACTAGTATCTACGAGCGTGTCTAAGTCACCGCACAAAAACCCGCCAGTCGGTTTAATTATAAAGATACCAGTTGATTTATTAACCGACGTTGTAATTGCACATTAATTACATATAATGATAAGCCAACACGTTTCATGAATCGCTTAAGTGCTTAATTAATTTTGTTGTTTTTGGGGAACGATAAAAAATATCGTAAAAAATTGTAAAACTAACTTTTTATGACTTAGATCGTAAATTATTTGATACGTGACTATATTCACGCTTGATGTAACGTTAAGTTTGTTTATAAAACTATTGAAATAGTTTATAGTATTATTATTTATATTATAAATTGCCGAGGTCAGTACCAAAGTAAATAGACGATCAAGCCTGTCAAACCTTAGGTGTATGACAATAAAATTTTATCAAGTAGAGATTGCATATTATTATGTGTTGTATTAGACACTACGTTTGTGTGATTATTGATTGACGGTATGTTTGTCACGCAGGATTAATCGTTTACGAGAACATTTTGAAGGCCATGCTAATATCTACTAATTTCAGGGTATATTTATGGCCTGATTTTGCTTCCAAAAAAAATCTGTTTATTAGTACACTATATCTTTGCTTGTAACTTTACTTACGGTATTTAATTCCGACGTTGTATACATTTCAATAAATGAAATTTTTTACAAAGGCAGTAAATAGATACATTATTAAGCTCCTGACCTTAACCTTACCAACAGGAACAAAACCGTCAACCAAAACAAAAGTATGATTTTGTAATTATAAACGTTTCATAAAACCTCATAAAACACTTAGGCCGTAAACATTATTAATCTGAGCATAATCTATAAAATTATAGCAAAATATTAACGCTAACAACAATTTGAACTGACACCTCATTTGTCGTAAGATGTAATCGCTACGTTTCCTGTTCAGAGGGTCGAACTGACATTGTACTTTGATTGTATGTAAATATCAACTGATACCTTATCTAGTTATGAAGTTTGGACTGACTTAAGACGACTTAGATTCTAAGATAAGTCTAAGGATAGTTTTTAGTCTTTTTAGCCTAAGACAAGTTATCAAAAACGTTATTCTTAATTTTAAATGATAATTGGAATCATGATTGCTGTGAAAAACCCAGTGGAAAGTATTGATCCTAAATGATAAATGAAGTTAAGCAACTGGGAATGTGGGCGATGGGTGTACTAGAGCAGTGTCATGGAGTATACTATGGCTTATAGGTTATTTATACATAGAGATTCGTTTCTACTATAGTCCATTAATTAAATCGGAATTTTAGATACTTTATCCTGCTTAAAGACCATTTGTCCTACTGAATTTTGCTGAATTCTGTACTATCATAATATACTCCTTCAAGGTGTCAAAGTAAACATCTCCATGGGCGACTATACCTACATTCAAACTCGACCTCGTTTCAATGCTTCATAATAAACAAGATTAAAAACATTAAATTCGGAAGCCGTAATGTAATGCGTACTCAAACGTCAAGGTATCAAAACAGCTCGCATCCATGGGATTAAGACGTGTGCGTTGAGTCATTTCCGGACGATGTAAGCAGTATTTACCATGTCATGAGTCAGCTGAAGACTGAAGAGGATTACTACATTAAAACCGGTGACGTATGGATTAAGTTTGACAGAGCTAATGCGGTTTTTGGTTTAGTAAGTTGCCGGATTGGCAAATATTGTCACAAATGAAGTCTATGCTAACAACTGATTACAGTTTGGTCAAAACTGTAATGTGTGTTCTATGGAGATTTTAATATAGATCGACGTAGAGACCAAGGTATTTTTTATTATCAATGTTGGTTTGCACGGGAAAATCTATTTATTTTTATGAAACATGGTGTTTTGCGTCTTAAATAACATAAGTAGCCCTAGGATATTTCTTTCGTAGGTAATGATTTTATTCCCTTAGAATAACTTACGGAAATTCTGTACAAAAAAGTAAAATTATTTACAAAATTTGCAACGACATGGGTATTAAAATGATGAAATGGTTCTTAAATCACATCGTAAAATAATACAGCACCAATAATTTTGGCTGCGTAGTTGACGTTCAGAATTCTAACTATTTAGTACCAATTTCAAAACAGCAAACGATCCAGTCGTGACCAAAACACAAGTAGCTTCGTAGTTAATTATCTAAACAGAAGATTTACGACCACTAGGAGTGCTAACTAGGAATAAAACAGGTTGCCATTACTAACGTAAATACCCCACGTCTCCCACCATTTAACAGCTAACATTGAAGCTTATTAATAGCAAAATCGGCAGTTGTAAATACGTCACGGCAAACATATTTATACATCACGACCACTAATTGACATTCACGATACGTTTCACGGTGGAATCAATAAATATCGGTACACCGCATATTATGCCACTGACAGATCGAGGTGAACGAAACAACTGTCGCTTTTTGGTGCAAGGCATAGGCGGTAGCGGAGGATGGAGCGGGAGCGGAAGAGGTTTTGACGTAAGTGATTCTGCTTGAATCAAATTTCAGTTTTTTATTTCCTAAATACAGATAATTGTTGTAAAATTACAAAAAAAAAAGAATGAAATTATAGAAAAGAAAATGAATTAGAACTAATGAACGAGTTAAGTCTTCAGTTCAATTTCTTTCCCGGAGGTGTTTTTTAGACAGATAGTTCTTTGATTCAGAATTGTAGGTTTAAGTAATGTGTTATTCGGGTTGCCCATGTCTTTATGACAAATCTAATCTTGGAGTGCCATTTCAAAGTGTCTGCAATTCAAAAGAAAATTTACTATAGATTTTGAATAAATTACCCTTTTATTAATAAAGTGACACAAAATGGCACTATTGCCTACGATTCATTAAAGTTTTACAATATTTGTTTCAGTGACGTACTATATGCTCGCAGTTAAAATAGATTAATGGGTTGCTTTTTGTGGAAGACTTCATTAAGTGTCAGTAGTTAACAAACATTCACATTTAACAATAACAGTCTGTCAACAAACTGTCAAGATATAACCGCATCATCTTCCAACTTGTACCACCCACCAGCTATGACATCTAAATGACACCGGTAAATATTCATAATTCATACGCAATTAAACTCCAGCGTCATAAAATATTATTCGCAACTAAAATGTGTGCAAATTACACTGTTTTACTGCCGGCGTCCTGTTTCAGCGAATATGTTAATTTATTAACGCGTTTCGTATTATGACCGGCTTGTATTTTACTCGCTCCTACGCCTGTCAAATGAATTGCAATATTCGTAATGAACGTATTGAAGACAAGGCTTCATAGTCAGATAGCTTTGTATCAAAATTAAGCTTAACACAGGCGGCGATATAATACGACAATATACTAGATCGATATGCAGTGCTGGCATAGTGGTCTCCTAAAGGAAAGTTCTTGAGTTTAAACCCAGGTACCTTTGATTTTCAAATAACCTATGTGTGTATTAGAAACTAATTGTCTCTTGCTATGGTAACGGAAAGCATCGTTAGGAAACTTGCTCATTTGAGAGTTCTTCACACGGAAGAAATGTATACAGATACGAGTAGGTACATTCCTTGCTCTGTGGTTCTTCATAAAGTCTAAAGGGTAAAGGGTCTCCGAATCCGCATGGTCAGCGAGATAAATTGGCCAAGATAGTGTGCTATTTACCAAAATTCGGACAACATTGTCTAGATTTCCAAAAAAAAGGTTTTAATAATAAATCTAGGTAGTTAATTTTTTTGTAAACAGGGGTTACGAAGGATTTAATCCGTGCAGTAATTAATGCTGTTTCGCTACTATCCAGCAATGAAACAAGTACTTAAAACTAAATGGACAACGTTACATTTACGCTTTTAGGATTAGAACATTAGTTGTCTTGTTAATCCTGACGTCTGATTGTGTACGTTTACAACTTTAGGTTTGCAGTCAGCTTTAAGCTACGGTTAAAATAATAGAAACAACTAGATAATCTAGAGGCCCAATCCATAGTTGAAGTTCGCTATTATTTGTATAATATCATTGCTTGCCATATCTTGTATCGACTTTTGCCCATCCGACTGCCCTTTGTACTAAAACATGACTTTCTACTTCGGTAAGAAACATAGTAAAAAACTAATAAATTATCAGTTAAACTAGTTTTAACAAAAAGTGGTCCGTGGAGTCCTTAAACGCAGTTGAAGCGAAACTTCACACTTTTACGCGTTCAAAGTGAAACTTCCTAGAAACCATTAAAAAGTGTATCCTCAAAAATAAAAAAAACACAAGTTACCATCTATAATTGTTATGTCCTCCAGCTTATCCAGTATCCCTCGTGGTATGTAGTTTGTACAACGAAAGGAATGTTAATTCTACTCCTAGACCTGTCATTTTAACACTATTTTAATAGGTGCTACAAAAAACTAAAAGCTGTTCTTATTTAAGTATCTGGTTGACACATAGCGAAGTGGTAAGCAAAAAGTTGAAGCGCGTGTTTTCTTAATAATATGGCCGACGTATGTACTTAATTGAGTACAAGTTGAAACATCGCAGTGGTTTTAGGGTTATGTAGTAAAGTTTGAAGTTTTACAATTTCTACGTAAGCAGCTACTGGCAGCTTGATGCACTTTGCTTCAGCGACTGTTGCAAGCAGCTGCCTTACAGTAGTCAGGATTTGAAGGAGCTGCTAAAATCTGCCGTCACTAACTTCTTCAAGACGCTCATTTTAATTTTCTCAGCCTTAGACTGGAATGTTACATTTTGGCATAGTTAGTTAGATGGTATCTCCATTATTGGTAAAGTGGTAATAACTTTTTTTTTCTTGTATCCCCATAGTCTAGGTTATTGTCCAATAGATCTGCCATAGTTTAAGTGCCTCATATGAAGTGTCTGTTTTACATACATACATCAAGAAACGTCTATTTCTTCAACAAACAACAGAAGCGATAAAAACCACCACTTGTTCACACATACCTACATCGAATAACATGTTTGCAATTATCTGTAATTAACCCGCAAAAGGCATTCAAGACATGTTGTAAAGATGATGGTAAAAACATCACTTCACTAACGACATGATCAATTTGTTCACACATGGTTAATTTTACCGGTCAGTGTCTGTTAATGACGGGCTTTTTTGATACTAAATTATTAAAGCTGGATGCCTTTTTAGTGGTGACTGACTACTGAGCATCTATTACAATAAGAAATTTTTAATGATTATAGTTACAGACCGAGCAGGCATAGTTTTGCAATATAATTTGTTCCTTATAGTTAGGTTGATCCCTAAATTTTCTCGAAAGGTACTATTAACCTTATTTTTTAAGTATCATTGTTAAATGCTCATTTTAGCGAACAATATTTATTACTACGTCGTTGTAGTAACTAATAGTATAGGTGGTCCGTTGAAGTATTTTGTTATCCTAAATTATAATTTTTATCAAAAAAGTTGTAATGTTCCCGACTTACCCAATTATATTCCCTAGGTTTTTTTATAAAATAACATTGTTACGTAACGCGTTGTTAGATCTCCCTTCCCCCTATGTAACGCACTATATTTTACAAAACCAAATTATGTTACATAAAACTTCGACGACCCTCAAGTAAAACTTGCCGCAGTAAACTAAGATAAGTGAACGTATAAATCATTTGTAATTACAGGAAAAGTTGTTAGAACAAAAGTAGGTACAAGTTACCAGCGGATAGGAAATAAATTATTGCTTTTAGAAAGTGTTGCGAACTTGGATACATTGTTGCATCCGTCATTGCGGCGACACGCCAAGAATGCTGCTTATCTCAGCTGTTTCACTGTGAATGGGTCAGCGATAACGATGAAGTAAAGATAAAAAGATGAAAAAAAGATAAAAAGATAATAGATAAAACACAGAACCAAAAAAAGATAAGAAGTTTGAGTAAAGGTTTTGATGTCTTTATTATATTTTATTTTTGAAAAGGACGATGGCGCTGTTGTCAGGTTTTATTATATTCATAGAATTTATTTTTATTAGAAATACCGAAATGCCGTCTTAGAAAATGGTAATCAATCCCTGCAAACACCGAAAGTCTAATATTTCGTTGCCATTGTGAAACTTAAAGTATATACGTAACCATGTAGTAACCTATCGGTTAAAAAACCTGCAAAAATGGTTTCTAACATTTCTGTACGACTGTATGCGCTTCGGCATTAAACATTGGTCATTTACTACTTTATCAAACAAGTTCTTTAGATGTTTCACCAGATCAAGTGCAGCAATATAAATTAACTTATAAACCGCAAAAAGTACAGCAATAACCGCCTTAAAGTGAAACCAACACCGGTCATAAACACATGACGGTTACTGCTAATTTTAGATAGAGAAATGCGGACCAATTTCAGTTATAGGACATTCAAAACCATATCGGAGTTTACAGCAAGTGGTAGGTATGTATATTGGAGCAAAAAGTGAAAATAGCCGAGGAATTCGACACGGCAATAGAATGTAAGAACATGTTGTAATGCTCACTTCCCGCCGTATATGTCAACGGTTAATGGCGAACGATGCAATGCAATTTTTAATTTGCATTTTTAGAAGATTTTCATGTGTTAAAAGGTGTAATTGGCTGTTTTGATGCAATTCCATTAAGGGCAACAGCTGCGTAGATTAAAAAAATACCATGAATGTTATGGTTTCCAATTTTACTGGCCAGAATATTTTAAATCATTTTGGTTTTTGGTCTGTTGAGCAAATAATTTGTAATGAACAATATACTGCTACTTAAACGCTGATGCTTACAAATTTCAATAGTTAGACCTAGATTTCCATCTTTGTCAATTGTTATTCAAGTGAATAGGCTTCTTCTTGTGCGCTCACCATATTAGACAATATCGCCTCTTACCATTGGATGGGATTGTTCTCAATCATTAAGTTATTTTATGTAAGAAATAAACTAGTAATAAAGCCCTTACTACGCGTTATTTTTAAATTCAGCTTGTCAATAAATAAAATCAGCTGTATCTTTCGAATTGACTCCCATACAAGTACTTCCGACGAACATTCAGTGAATATCAGAAATGACTTCACTTGCGACTTGCGATCTCAGTATCCAGACATATGCCAATAAACCCTTAAATGTACACTTGCGAGCGTCATAAACAAGGGTATAGTGGGCCGAATGTCACACATAAACCCATCGACGTCCCAAGATGTTTACTCGACGTATACGCCGCGAATGGCTATCTTGACACGCGTGGCGATTATAAATCGTGTTATTAATCCTTGTTGCGTTCTTTTACACGCTTATAGTATGTCCGTATGTGGATGCAGTTGTTTTTAGATAATTTTATGGTTTTAAATTTGGAAGGCTGGTCGTTTTTCTGAGGGAGAAATCTACCTCAGAATACCCAGTTTCGAAGTAGGTACCTATGTAGGATTTGTTCTCATTAAAAACTTTTCGGTGTCTCGTCTGAAACAAAGAGTAAGGATGCAGGATCTGCGTCGAACGTTGAGGGAGACTGATCTAGGATTTGATTGTGATTGAGGGTTGAAGTTTCTTAGATCAGTTCTAGTTATTTTCCACCTTCAATTTGATGTTACCGTCATCCTTGCATTTTTAGTTTTATAATTTGTACCTCAATCGCGTTGTTTCATCTAAACAACCGCTCTTTTTTGTAATGTCCTTAATATTTTTTTATAATCTTTATACCTACTTCCCGTATATGATATTAGATGTTTTTGTATCAGTTTTTACCGGCTTTAATATTTCTATACCGATAAACATTTCAGTGTACATAATACTACAGCCTTTCGAAGTAACAGTCAATTTCACGATTCTTATCTGCATAAATGCATATTACAGCTACCGTACTAAAATTTAATTATTTAACAAAATCCTCTTCACAGTCTACAAAGAAAATACCGCATCCATTAAACGACAATAAAAAAATACTACAAGCAAAAGCCAAAATCTTATGAGCTGAACACCTCGTTATCACAAGGCTGATATCTTTAACAACGATTGGAGTCCAACGGCCAAACAATAAAATTTTCATTGAAATTGGAATAAAAATTCAAATGGCTATAACCTCCACTACCAAATTACCACACAATTGCTTTTAAAACGCGACTCAAAAATACGTTCTCTGCTAAGGGAAATGTCGTATTGCAAGCGATTTACTGTAATATTTTAAGTATTTTATTACTTACTAAATTCATTTTCTTGCTCTCTAATACAAATGGCTCGTATGTGAAAAAAAGTAATGTTGCATAAGATATAGCATTCATCGACGCTTACTGAATGAAAAATAGATACCTACTTCATCAACTTAAAGTTGATTAGTTGATCATTTGTATAATATATTAGGTAAAAAATGAACAGCATATTACTTAGTCTGGCCATAAATACTGTTATAGTTGAAAATAAACACAATTTCACTTTTGAATATACAATCTGACATTTTTATACGATTTTTAATTGTGTTTTCTTATTTTCGCGCCAATATATTGTTATATATTTTTTGATATTAAAATGTTGTGGGGTGATAAACAGAACTGAATCTCTGTAATTGGATTACATGAAGTATGTATGGAGGCAAATACAACTTTTAAATTCCTCCATACGCTTGGTATTGGCCAAATGTTTGTGTATTGGGCTATTGATAGGTACACTGGAGTCTCCTTTGTTTGTGGCATAAAAAGATCTGACTGCCCACGTAGTTTTCATATTGATAAAGGCAATCAAAGCAGTAAGGGAAAAAAATCGAAAAAATCCCGTCCGAAAGCAAAAGATTTCATCTCGGCAGATGAAGATAACACCTAGACACATGTCGCGTATTTTAAAAGATGACTTAGGACTTGCAGCCTGTAAGAGAAGCACTGGTAATTTCTTGTCTGGTAATTTAAGAAAAAATAGGGTGGTAAAATCAAAGCAACGACTTAAGCGGCACGCCAAGTTAGGGTCAAAGAATTTTTTTATTTACGGATGAGATTTTTTTTACATTTGAACAATATTTTAACAAACCAAATGACCGTATTTATGCTGAAAGCTCTAAAGCAGCTTCCCAATTAGTAAACAGAGTACAACGTGGGCATTATCCGACTTCAGTGATGGTTTAGTGGGATGGTAGCTACGAAGGAGTGACTTAGCCATATTTTTGTCAAAAAGATATAAAAAAATCGGCACAAGTGTATCAAGATATCAATTTTGAGAAGGCAGGTAACCCCCTTAACAACACCATATTCAATAATCAAGAATGGTCCTTTCAGCAAGACTCGGCGCCCGGTCATAAAGGTCGATCCACCCAGTCTTGGTTGGAAACGATCGTTCTGGACCCCAATAGAGCTGAAGACTGGCTGTCATCTAGTCCTGATCTTAATCCACTGGATTATGATTTATGACCAGTTTAAGAGAGTAACTTTTACTCTAAGCGTCATGATAATTTGGAGTCTCTAAAACAATCCATACGATTGACAGTAGAGATTTTCTTTATAGAAAGAGTGCGTGCTGCGTGCGTGCTGTTGTAAACAACTGGCTTCAACGTTTAAAGGGCCGCATTGCAAACAATGGCAGCCACTTCGGATAACCTTTATTTATTTTTAATGGTATTATATTAATGTAATAAACTAACACACAGTTATAGTAATAAATACCACGTACAATAAAAAAAATATTTTTTTCATCGTAACAGTATTTATGGCAAGATTAAGTATATAGCAAGAGCTGTTATCATCTTCAATAGGTACACGAAGTATTTTGTTCTTACCATAACTGCGATTATTAAAATTTTTAATCTTAGTATGATTTGCAAATAGTTTCCAACCTCATACAATTAAATATTGATAAAGGTTATGTAAGTGTTATGATTCTTTTTCATCGTTTATCGTAGACTCACAGTGAGTGTAACAAGTAAACCCTGAATTTTATTACAGCACCGTAAAATTTAGATTTAATCACTACTGACCAGCGTGTTCAGTGCGGTGTCTCTTATGTTGTCGTTCGTGCGAAATGTATGAAAGCCACCTTAAGCTAAACTCAACTTAAATGTGCTGTCATAAGAGTCGATTTTCGTATGGCAAAATAACGCTTTATAATAGCATGAGAATGGTTTACTACATTACAAGTCTAAGATACGCTTAAAATGTTCATAACTAACATGATTTTAGAATTTCATGCACAATATGTAAATGGCTAATTTCCTCTGATTTTGTGTTCATATCTCATACTTGAAATTAGAGTTCAAAGGCACTTATTCAATGGTCACAAAGTTAATGGTAACCACCAATTCATATTACAGCAGCTTAGGAAGTTCTACAGCTTACACGTTGGCCTAACATTAATGACCCACTACTAAACATTAGGTCTTTTCTCATAATGGACTATTCCTAGAGCATGCTTCACTAGCCACAGATATCTAAACAGTTTATCAGATCATTCCCCCTTAAACAGTCATCACTAATTTCGTGTAGCTCATGACGATGTAAGTATATTTATAGACAACGTCTAAGGACTGCACCATCCAAAATTAGTTACAAAACATCCTTGTAAGTGAAATAAACTCTTAAGGGGCCAATTAAACTCCATTACTTATTCAGCGCCTACTCTGTTCCACCAATAAATAACACTAAGCCTGAGAGATTTTATTAACGGGCCCGATTATAAATTTTCCGTTTATTGCTTTATTCGCCACTCATTAACGTTTAATATTTAAGATATAGGTTATTAATTTCGGAGAATGCTGACTGGATTTACGATATCCGAAGTGTCGGTTCCAACTACGTGGTTTTAGACTACTGTATGACCGTAGAATAGTAGATATTAAATTAATCGTTAAGCTTGTATTACATTTTAAAATTATTAGTAACGTGTCTTGTGTAATTTTGGTAATATTATATGTATCGTCATCTTGATGCCGAGTGAATATTTCTTCACTTTTTTTTGTTGGTACGTGTTAATTTTGAAATTTGTAAGTAAAAGAATTAATTCATTTACATTATAATAAATTTAAAAATCTGTATTATAATATCAAATTAATTACAATGTCAATTTATGTAAAATTTTATGACGTGAAACCTCAAACTCGTACAAACCTGCATTATTTTTTTCAATGTACCGTATGCATGTATGCATGCAACTTTACGCAGGTATTACTTTAATCTAGAAAATACCATACAGCATTTTTAGCTTAATCAACACCAATGAAACACACGGTCAAAGTTTTGTAATAATTTTATCCAAGACGGTGTTACTGCTCTTGCAATTTACAACTCCACTTGAGTTTTGTGAAAGAAATTAATATTTTATTTTAATAGCAGCCATTTGTGAGATTGTGATCTGTTGGGTTATTTCAATTTAGTGCGCTATTTTTGGGCATACGATTTAACTTGTATTTACTACTTGGATTCCTTGTGTGTTGAATATACTTTCCCATGATATTGGATACTAGAGGACGCCCACAACTTTGCCCGCAGAAGAGTGATTTAAAAAAGTATTGGATTCAGCCCAAATTACCCCATTTTTAGGGTGATAGTATGACTTAAACAGGCAGAGGTCCAAACCTTTTCAATATTTTTACCCCAATGACCTATGAGGAAAACTAATTTTACCCTGCCTATAAAATTTTATCATAACAAACATAGAATAGAAGTATTTTTTTTCTGTATTTTTTTTTACGATCCTAATAATAGAGCCTTTCGTTACCCCGCAGAAAAGCTGATTTACCCCTGGGGGGTAAATTGCCTACCTAATTAATTATTTACCCCAGGTTAGGAACCCAGGATCTAGGGACTAAATCGAAGTTCTACCCCTAAAAGGGGTGTCCTTAAGTGTTCGCGTACTTAAATTTTGAAGAGAGCGAGGAAGAAAGCTCCCCTTTTTTTATATTTAAAATATTAAATATTATTATAATATTATGCAGCAAGAAGCAGTAATTATATAGAAAACGTAACATAATTGATTAAAACTATATATTAATATCGTTATAAGCTTCGACGCAACAGATATAAATTGCTAGTAATTATAAATGACTGCTTACATGCGTTGTAATAAATCTAAATGTATTATAATGTTTTCAAGAAAATATTTTTGTAAATTACATTAAAAATAATTTATCATCATGACTGGCTGTGGTGACTAAATCGTGTTGTGGCTCAAAATTTTTGTTTCTCATAAAGAAATTAACCTCTTTTTATCCGACTGTGACAGAAGGAGGGGAATGTTTATTCAGCGTGTGTAGGTATATGTATGAGTCCATTTCTTTGCTTAGGAGGATAATATTTTAAGGCGTATGTATGCATACTGTGCGTATGTATGTATGTATTTTATGTTTATTTCTTTAGCATGTTTTGTAGCTCAAATGGGTATACGGATTTCAATAATTATAAGGTGTCATTGCATCCGTCTATGGAGTGATCTAGGCTATATATTTTCTTATTATGGCACCCACCCCTTCAAAAATTAAATTTTAGTTGTCAGGTTATATTTTTTCTATTTTAATGTAGATAAAAATAATGTGTTGTTGTTGTATTTCAAAATCCTTATGTAATAAAAATCATCCTGTATATAATTTTTATCGCAAATCTCCCAATATAGATGGCGCAACCTTCGCAATTTTATGAAGCCAATTAATATAATGTATAGTATTCGCCTTAAAAACTTTGCTATCCAACTAAAATTAATATATGTCAAATTTGAATAAATAACTCCTTAAATATTCACATAATTTATTTAAGGAAATACATAAAAGTTAAACAATGCTATCTCTATACATTAACATAATAAATTAAAATAGAAAGGACATAGAATTAAAGTATAATTATAGCGTTATCCGTTTGTCTGTCTGTATTGAAAGCCTAACAAATTAATACGTAAATAGACGTCGAGTTGATGTCATGTATAATGATGGGCTTTGCTAGCAATGATGGGGTTTATTCATAGTCGAATTCAAAAAGCTTATTTTCAAGTAAGTAAAATTTATTAAATCATGACATTTAAGTTAAAAAAAGTGTTTCTTAGTCAAGTATGGCAACTTAAAGGCTAAATGAAGGAAATAGTAAAAAGACTTGACAGATAGAAAATGTAGATAAAGTAAAAAAGGGCTATAACTACAAGCCTTGATGCTTATAAATTAAGACTTAAAAGTGTTCAATTTGCTTCTTATTGCAATAGTGACGACCACGACATGTTGTGAAGAACTATGTATTAACGTTTATTTTCTGTGTGATTTTTGGCACTTCTTTGTTCTTCTTTTAATGTTTTGCAAAAAGAATTTAAAACAATCAACATTCATTATACAAAAGTTATTTGAATACCATCTAATTTATCTCATGACTTACACAAAGTACCTAACAGAAATATGTGAAGTTAAAAAATACAGAATCAACTGCATTTAAGTAGTTGAAAAACAGAACCAATAATCAATTCCAAAACAAGACAAAATTGGAATTGTCAATTCCAATAAAATTAAGCATAAAATACTCTTTGAGATTTGTGAGTCAGACTATAGATACGGATTGCGTGGGTCGAACGGCGACTGAACATTATTTATCGTGACACTTAATGTTGGAATTAAAAACGTTTATCTTGTGCTTTGAAGGTGAAATACGTTTGTGATAACATACTATAATGTATGCTGCCACCTACTTACACGGATTTACGACGGGCTTCGTTATACTCTGTGACTTTTTGCTTGTCACGAAATTGATTTACTTGCGAGAATTGTTGCTAATTGTTTCGAGATGATTGTCACTTGTTTTTGAGGTTTTGGGATCAACTATGAATTTCTGTTGCAACATATACACTCGTGATATAGTTTAGAGATCAATTTGAAAGTATAGACAAAAAAATAGTTAAAAAAAAATTGGATAAAAAAAAGTGTCTATCTCACGGTAGGAACATCGTTAAATAAATCGTTCATAAAAACTGCAACAATAATATTAAAATTTTTGAATCAACGTAATAAAATAAAAATATTAACGCGTTCTAAGTTGAAATAGCTGATAAAGACTGCCATTTTATTTTGGACATGTAAAATTAAATTTTATATTTATTGTTATCATGCCACGGAAATAATTATGTTTTCGCTTTTTATTCTCACAACAAACATTAAAAGTGGTATTAAAGCAAAACAACTCAGTTATAAATGCATACAACGCAATTATCTCGCAATAAAACAAAATTTACGGACCGTTTCTATCTCAGTCCCATCTTATAGAATTACACCGATAACATTTTGAATATTTTCCTCAATTAAGTATTAAATTATTCGCCATAAATTAAATAAAATCGCTAACAGTCTCTATCGTTAAATAAATTAAGCAAATCGACGCAATAATCGTCTGACCCGAAGTGTTCATGTTTCCGTTTGTATATCTACATTTATTTATTTATGTATGTTTAGCGTTAAATTCCAATAATTATCCAATTCCACGATACGATATTTATTCATGATTTGAGATAATTGTTGTGTATTGCATCGCTTATAAATACAACACATAAATAATTATGTCGGAATTCATAGTTCTGAATGACTAAGTTAATATGAATCGACTCTTAAAACATTTTTCAATATAAAAATGGATATGCTACAATGTAGTTCTTCGTACTAATAACATTTATTTTGTTTGCAACTATAATGTATATTGGTTACAGAGAAAAATGTTTGCTGAATGTTTGACTGATCATAACTTATGAATTGCTCGACCGATTTAGCTGATGTTTTTTCGTTTTGGTTGTATTTGTAAGGACAAGGTTTTTGTAAAAGAAAATCTTGAAATAACTCACCAGAACCCTGTAAATATATCATGGTATTTTTTGTATACAAACATGCAGTGTGTTGTAAAACAACGTCTGCCAGGTCGTCGTGTTTTATATAAAGGGAGGGGGTTTAATACGTATAGTTTAGGATTCGTATAGCAATAGGTTTTTTAAATTAGGTTTCCTATGACAAAATATTTTTATCAAATTAATTTTATTTAGTCACTTCTGTCGTACATCTGAACCACGATTCTACTCATGTCTTCTGTCTGCACTGGGCCTTAGAATATCATAAAAACTTGTTAAGTGGTGATTTAATCGATTGATTATACGTTTGTTATAGTCTATTGCTATTAGATTTCTCTAAGATACGCATTACTGTCAGTTGCGTATGAATGAGTGTATAATTTACACGTATATCATGATAATTAGGTATATGTAACGACAGCTGATGGAAAGTGATCGGTATTACCATACGTAATAAAGTACGATTTCTCCTGTCAGCAACTCAGACGTATCGTTGTAACTTTTTTGTAATGAAAAAATATGAGAATTGTAAATTAAGACGGGAAAAAATTAATGCTTGCACGTTGATTATAATACTAAAGCTAGAGACCTAGTCTTCAGTAGAAAATCAACCTTAAATTATGTCAAATGGTATTGACAGATGTCAATGTCAGTGTCAATTAGCTGTCAACTAGGTTTTCCGTCTGACAAGTTTGTGCGACGTATCTGTGCGGAAGTGTGATGGTGTGCGTTTTGTTTTAATTTTTTAATAAAATGTATTGTAACATACTTTAAATTTAGCTTACTGCACATCTTCTCCATATAAACTTTTTCTATGCCAAGTCTCAAATTTGTAGTAAAGAATTTTCTTCATATTACCTATCTTTCTATGTAGTCGTATTAAGTAATCATTAAAAAAATAACAAATCCGACTGCAAAAATTGGGGGATGTAGAGCGTGCCAAAGAATTTAACGTACACATACATACACTCAGATAACAATACCCTCCTTCTGGCACAGTCGGGTAATGAGTAATACGAACATACCTATATTTAATGCATGATTGCATGTGTAGTAAATCGTAACTTTTAACGAATGTTTTTCTTAATCTATTCGTTGTCTATCATGAAAATGTTAAATCAACAAAAAGTTTGCAACAGCTTAGCATTATTTATTAAAATGGCGAAAATAAATACCTAATCATTGTTTTGCAATCAGTACACGCAATGAATATTCTACATGTTTTTATACACTTCTAATCAAAACACTCAATACCTATGATGTAAAAACAATCTCTTACAGCAGGCCTTTACGTTAGTTTGCAGGCCTGTTTCGCTTCGTTTCGGTGACCTTTGTAGCTTTTATCCCATGGTAACAAAACTGTTTCTCGGGATAAAATTATTTCAAGATCAAGACTCGTCATATAAGCTACAAACCTGCTTAGCATGATTTAAATTTGTGGAGTGGTTTCTGATTGAACTCATACGTACGGACAGACGTATGTCGGTAAAGACGTACAGACAGACGGATATAGAGACAGACAGATAGAAAGACAGCCAGAAATGCAGATCATTAAGAAAAAAAGTCTCTAAATCTAAAATTTCCAAAAAATATTTAGTGTATGAAATTGCTAGTAACAGTTCAATTAGGCTCTATATTATTAGTATACTAAGGGTCTGTTTCACAATCTACAAGTAAAGATTTCAGTAGTTACTTATAAAGAAAGCTACTCAGAGAGTAAATCCTTCCCATGCGTTTCACAATCATCCAGTAAGTAAATTAAAGTGATAAGTAACTAAATAATATTTGCTTCTGAGGGAAATGAAATAGTAGTACAATGATTACCTGTTTCAGAAGCCGGTTTTGAACTGTGTGGGTAGAGAAGAAGATAGTCATACATCATTCACAATGACTGTACTAAATAACGGCGCTGGTTAGTTCCGCTTTGTACCGATACTGGCACTACATAAATACTGAACCAAATTTGACAGTGACATAGTGTAAGTGATAGCAAATAAAGTTTACTGTCTGTAACTGAGAATATATTGACTCGATTTATGGCCGAAATCAGACCACGTCTCGGTATGTCAAACTATGGACTATAGACTTATTCGTTATTCCTGAGTCGCAGATGTCAATCTAAACGTCAACTGATAAAGCTTTCAA
>LGAG01001657.1:90375-103661 GCA_001278395.1 Lerema accius
CAATCTACAAGTAAAGATTTCAGTAGTTACTTATAAAGAAAGCTACTCAGAGAGTAAATCCTTCCGTTGCGTTTCACAATCATCCAGAAAGTAAATTAAAGTGATAAGTAACTAAATAATACTTACTTTTGAGCGAAATGAAATAGTAAGTAAAATGGTTACATGTTTCAGGGGCCGGTTTTGAACTGTGTGGGTAGGGAAGATGATAGTCATACATCATTCACAATGACTGTACTAAATAACGGCGTTGGTAAGTTCCGCTTTGTACCGATACTGGCACTACATAAATATTGAACCAAATTTGACAGTGACATAGTGTAAGTGATAGCAAATAAAGTTTACTGTCTGTAACTGAGAATATATTGACTAGATTTGTGGTCGAAATCAGACCACGTCTCGGTATGTCAAACTATAGACTATTGACTTATTCGTTATTCCTGAGTGGTAGATGTCAATCTTAACGTAAACTTTGATAAAGCTTTCAATCTGACGTTTGTGACACGTGTTTGTGTATCAAACGCATGAAAGTGTGTGTATTGTTTTGTTTTTAAATTTAAATGTGTGTATTTTTGCACTTTTTCTTTGAACATAAAATTTAGCTTTTCCCTTTTTTTACTTAATTAATTTCCTTTTATCTGCCTTAGGGATCGTAAAATTGTAAAAACATTTTAGACAATTATTATCTAAGTGGAATAAATCTATCCATAAATTACTTCCAAAGATCAATCGAGCGCCGATAACAAGGTTGTATTCTGTCATTAACTACTATTTATAGGTTGTATAATTTAATAAGCGTGAATTTCGTGCCGGAGGCTATTATGTTACAATGTATAAATATTTTGTAATACTCTCCGGTAATTATACAGGTTGCTTATAAAAGTTAAACTATCTTTTAGAGGGTGTTTCACAACAAATTTAACAAAAGCAAAAATAAAATTTACAAAAATAACTAATTTTAAAATTATCTATTGACTGCCATGATTAATAACGGAATGTAATTACTTTTTTAAATATCAATTTTGTTATCATACAAACTATTGATTTGGCGAACAAGAAGTTTGTTCATGTTTAATAGTATTGCGGAAAATTATTAATTTTTTTATAATCCCATTATAATTACCTTGTATTGAGTCTATCTGTAACTACTGTACGTAATAATAATTTTGGAACACTCTAAAAATGTCAAAATCCATAAACTAGTTTGGGCTGTAGAGTAGATAAATACCTACACCAAATAAATGGACATACATACATTCTGATACATACATGCATGCATACATTTCCCTCCTATTGCCACAGTCACTCAAACCCACATACCTATTATTTAATAACAATCCGCCCTCATACTTCAAAGCTGCAACCTTAACAATTCTTATGAAATCCTACGCTCGCAAAACTATAACCTATTTTAGCCATTGTTCCCTTGACATTAAGGCCTATTATGTCTCAAAAGAAATAATTAGTATGTCAAAATAATAATTCTGAAGTGATTTATGAACTAACGTACATAATATACGTAGATACTAGAAATAAATAACCACTCGATGGATTATGTTAATTTATTAATTCTATTGAATGTTCTTTTAAATAAGATTAAATGTTTAGGAGTGGTTATTTAAGCCGTCATTATCGAAGTAATAACTTTGTTGTAGTTTAATTATTGTAATTAATATGGAAGTATGTTGTAGGTATTAATACATAACGACCCACGTGTTATGTCAGTTATTAACGCTTTAATTTAATATAATTTAATCATAATTATAAGAAGATATAAACAAACTGTATTATATAAACATTTATTCTGTACCAGGGACCATGCTCTGGTCGAAATTAAGGTAATTTTTTGACATGGTATTATATATTTTTTTTTATCTAGTAGTTCGATCCTCGAGCTATCTTCTACTTTTCTATGCTATGCCTACAACTTACGGGACACCCTGTATGATATTTGAAATATGTTAATGAATCCCTTTCATTTGATACCCATAATAGCATCATTTTTTCTTTTGGTCATGACTTCAATGTCTTATAGACTGCGCTGTAATGAATTTAGATTGAGCTTACATAGACTATAGCCAGATGACGCTTTTAACTACCTATACTTCATTTGTCTTTATTTGTCAATTAATTCATGAAAAATTCATAATTTCGTACATTTCATTATAGCCCTAGTAAGCTATCGGTAGACACTCTAATTCACTAGATCTATACAATGTATCAATACGTCATCATAAATTGTTTAACAATTCTTGAATTCTTCACAAGAATACAATTAATTGTGACAAATGATTAACTACCAAGGAACATAAAACGCAACTGCTGTCCAATAAATAATTGTATTTTAAAATCGTTCGTCTAATACGAGACGTTTCAATTAATCCACAATACAAGATGGCGGTAATATTTCAGCCATAGAGTAGAAAGCAACAGAGTAACCGGTGACGTTTTGAATAAAATATTTTTTGGTTCATTTTTTGGACGAAACACGTGAGTGTTTAAAATAGAAATTCCTTTCAAAATACGCAGAATTTAAATTTTTGACATAATTAACCACATACGTTTACTTACGTGTAATACCTATGTTTATTTTATGGTATTCTGAAATATCGTACAAAACTTTTTGGAAATAATTAAATAGTTACTTTTATAGCTCAATGACATTTGTTTGTAATTGCAACAAATCAATATCAGAAATAAAATTAGGTGTAGGGTAAAGTTTTTTGATTGAAATCTAACATTACTACATCTTAACGCATTTTTTTATATAATTACTGTAACTAGCACATAAATTAGAACATAACAAATAGCAGAACACCAAAATAATGTTGAATTACATCAAGCAGTTTGAGCTGTAAAGAGTGCTTACAAAAAGGACATACCTTCATACATACTCGCAAAACATTACTCTTATTACACAGTCGGGAAACCTGACTATATTTCCGGGTAAAAAATAGAAACCTGACTAAACCGCAGTATCTGTGTGAGAGTGGTCTGTGCGGCAATATTTCAGCACGTCGCCGGCGCTGCACCTGCAGTGTTCGCCTGATTTATTGCTGCGTTTGTACAATCTGAGGGTTTTGTTTTACCACTTTACGTGTACCAGTTTACCACACACTTTGGACTTAGTGGCGTTAGATGGGAGTCCCTGGTTCAATCCCTGGAGATGTTTTAATATTTACTTGTGGAAAACAGGGCATCATTTAATTGAGGCTTTCAGAGAGGGAAGGAAATTGAGACGAATCGCATCGAATCTTATTTTATGGAGTGTGAATATAATGTAATTTTTAATCACGTAATAATCAAACAAATTGTGAAAATATTCGTTAAAATACCTAATTTAGGTACCTACTTAAGGTAAAAACCGCTCAAACGCGAGTCGGAATCGCACGCGAAGGGGTCCGTACTGTTATCTATAAAAATTACGTTGGTTGTATTGGAGACTCTAAAAAAATTGATTTATTCTATTTCTTAGTACTTATTTGTTATTATAGCGTCAACAGAGATATTATTATATCATAATAATAATTATGTAAATATAGGTATTACAGCCTAGTGACAGATGAACGGATAAAACTGTAAATATAATGCATAAACAAATAAGGCATATAATTATTTAAAATATTTTAAGTAAAAATCATCTATTACCTACGTTACTTATCTAAATGAAACTTTTTAACTAAAACTAGAATAAATTAGGCATAAAAGTAATACTTAAAGTAAATTACAAAAATAATTATGCAGATTCGTGATCTGCATTTGTTGAATAATTCATTTATTCATTAAAAAAGTGTTAGCGAAATAAAGATTCTCAACTTATGTTTGCATTTTCTCCTTTCTCATACTTCTTTCCCGAATAAATACTGACCGCAAAAAAGTTTAAAATTAAGAGATTAATAGCTCGCGTTCATGTCTACCAACGGCGTCATAAAATGTTCAGCGCCACTGGGAATCCTAAAACGACTGCCCATTTTAAAATCAACCTAATATTAACTTATATAAAACACAATTTTCCTTAACGAGATTGTCATTTGAATATGAAAACAACCATTCCGAAACCAACTTTAACACTTACAACATAGAGTATACTTTATTCTAAACTCGATTTGGCTTCGTAAATACATCTCCAGGGGCCCATAACTCTCGGTCGCGTGTTGCAGCGTATTATTTTTAAATTATTAACACTGTAATGGAATAATTCTCGTATGCTAATGCCGAGACGAATGGTGGAGTATCACGGAATTGTTGATAATGTGCGCATAATTGCTTACCATACCCAATTTGTACGTTAGAATGAAAGAAGCAGAAATTTAACGAGGAATTTGAGGTTAGTTTAAATAACAGTAATCTACTTCATTGAAGGTTGTTTCTAGGTCAGTTTTTACCCGACTGCGGCAGAAGGCGGGTTATGTTTTAAGAGCGTATGTATATTTGATTTCAAAATACAGGGTGAAATTTTATCTTCTTCATTGTGAGAGTGACAAAGGCTTTAATATTTTTTTAAATCATACTTTTCAAATTTTAAGTCGTCGGAAATTATTTTTTTTTTTATGTCGGATTTTTATAAATGAATGTAAATATGTTAAAAACATATTTGATTTAGACAAAACCCACACTACTACACTGCTTTTAATATACAAACACGTCATACACACGTCAAACGGAAGGCCCATTCTTTTAGTAAACGTTTACACTAAAATATATAGCCAGCCAGGTATATAGAATAAGTCTATAGACTATTGCTTCACATAATATATTATGGACGAATTTTGACCACAAAGCGAGTTCTGTAGTACATTTACTTAGTACCCATCACTAAGCTATCAATTTATAATTTAAAACTTACCATCAAAGAATTAATCAAGAAAATCTTCGGTAATTTTTTACTCCATTTTTTGCCCTCAGTCGTAAACGCGTCGGCGTTTTGATTTATAATTCAATTAGTTGCTACGATTAGAAAATATTTGAATTCATATTACTTAATATGATCTAATATGGAACGTTATTAGACCCAAGATTATTAGTCCAGAAAGGTCTTTTTAAAAAGGTTTCAGTTATTATGATAAATAGTCTGACTGCAAATAATTTCTTATGCATGTATGAATGTCTTTTCATTTGGCCCGTTCTACAGTTCAAATTGCTTGAATGGTTATAAAAATAGTCCATTGAATCTGACGTTATTTTCAGACCAAATTTTTTTTTATATACAAAAAAATGGGTAGCGTTGCCATGGACGCGGCTGGGTGTTGTACGTGAATACGTTTATGTTACAGGTGATTTTTTCAAACAAAATATTCTTCTTTATGTATTAACGTCGTAAAATATCCTCAAAATTTCGGTGTTTCCCTGTCCACTGCGCGTATTTTCACTGTTCTCGCTTATTGCAATTAATTCTTTGATCTTCTAGTTATCTAGTGGTATAATTTGAGTTTGGATGGTGACGATACATTCAGAACTACAACGCCAAACTGTTTCCCCTGATTTTTACAAGTTTTTATTATTGCTTACGTCTAAAAATGATTTCTGCACTTTTTCCATGTGAATTAGCTAAGCCAAATTTCAAGGGCCTTAGGGGCTCGAAGGAGCTTAAAAGGGGCCTTTCACGTATTCTTTTAAAGAAACATCACTTCTGCGTTACCTATTCTCTAGAAACCCGTCTCGCGGCTCAAGTTTTATCGGACAGAATTCTTCCATTAAAATGCAACCGGCGGATATTTAATAAAGTACAATTATGAATCGTAAAGCCGTTCTCGTTGTTGCCTTTATGAGCGGTGGCCTCTTATCGCCGCCATCTTGATTTATGTGACGTGCGCTGAAGTTGCGAAGTCATGGCTATGGATACGGCATAATAAACACACGGCCTATAGATTGTTGGCAAGTCATGGCTATGGATACGGCATAATAAGCACACGGCTTAGGGTTTGTTGGGATTTGTTGTTTGATTGAAAGGGACATAGAAAACGAGGTATTTTTTGTAACAAATCTTTGATGTAGGTAAGTATTTCTCCGTCACAATATTATGACTCACATGACGGTACATGCCTGTGTATAAATCGTAGTGTGGTAGTATTTTTTTGAATAATCTCCAAAATAAAACATATTTTAATACATTTATGTATAACTTTCGAATCCTTACACTTTTTCTCCATGTAAACTTTAACCAAGCCAAATATCAAACTTTTAAGTGCCTGCATTATTATTTAAAAAAACAAAGTTGAATCCTTCTCTTATTAATGTATAGACTAAGCCTTGTTTTTACTATAGTATTTTCAACCAGTACGTTTGTGTTTACATCTATAGTGCAAGCTAGTCTATAAGATACTCACTTTAGAGTAGTTAGTTTAAATAATAACGCTATACACTTAGCCCCACACTAGCATTCCCTGTATTGTGGGTGCCATGGATGACACAGAAACAAACATACACCCAGACCGAGAACAGAAATTTAAATTCATCATTCAAATTTCGGCCCCGCTGGGAATCGAACCTAGGACCCTGGAACGGCGATCCGGTGTGGTAACCATATCATCCAAATTTCGGCCCCGCCGGGAATCAAACCCAGGTACCCTTGAACGGCGATCCGGCAGTAACCATTCCGCCATACGGGTCATCAAGTTCCTCAAAATCTCCCGTTCGAAGTTTCTTTCAAAGTTTCTTAGCTACAAGTATTCTACCAATTGTTAATCCACTTTTTACCGTATCCAAAGATCAGAGCCCAGAATATAATAACGCCGACGTCATCGCGTCGCGATCCGCGCGATAAACGGCTACTGTCTGCTTTTTGCTGCGACCACTTGACGCATTGTCGCAGGAATAAATATACCTTACAGAAACTTTAGTTAGATAATAGGACGTCAAATTAACAATTAATATATTATGACATAATTTGTTAAGTAGTAGACTACTACTACTAAAATTTATACTCAGTTTAGGCGAATTAACTACTAAGTTAATTTACCTAAGCTGAGAAGACAGAATTCACCTATGAATCTTAGGTAACTAAGGTCTACGAGTAGGTGAATTATGTCCACTTTTTGTGACCCAAGTGTAAGGTGAATTGACTTAGGCGCTTTAAGTCTGCATTATTACCGTAATTTATGCTATGAATAAAACTATAGTGTAATAGGAAGGAGTGTTAGCTTAGTGGTTTAAACGTTGATCTACCGAACAGAAGCGAGTAAGTTCAAACCCGACAGTTACCTCTAATTTTCAAAGAAATATATGCTTACTTATTAGAAATTAATTATCAGTTGCTAGTGAAGGAAAATATCATAAAGACACCCGCCATATCCATGTTATATTACAACTGTTAGTGGTACAAAGAATCTTTGAGCTAAGCCTCAGATGGATAGACATGACCACAGATTTTTTTCCACTGATACCAACCTGAAGCATTAAAATTTGGCGATACGATTAGTTCGTCAACTCACCGCAACCGCATCCGGCAGCACTAGTCCAAAGCTCGCGCTCTACACAGTTTCTTTTCTCATGTGAAACATCTTATCCGTCTGGTTGTCCGGCAAGGGTAGACACGACGTATTATTATGGTAATAGAGATTATAATTGCGTGATGAGTCTTGATGAGATATGTGTGATAGTAATTCATGTAATTGTATAAGATTAGTTGCTGCTAGTGTAGTACTTAGAAAGAGTTTTTTTTCTGTTAAGTCGCAGAGAAGATTATTGGTTGTTTGATATTAAGTATGGTGAATGATAAATATGTTGTATGTCTATATTATTAGTAGTTTAACGAGGCCGTTTGTGTGTTGAAGATGAAAAAATCTTGAGTTAGGTTGTAGAGTTAATTTTGAATAGATTTCTTCAGTCTGTTTGGATGTTCATACAGAATTGACGTTAATTAACGTCTCAATTTGAAGAGGCTTTTATTGTATTTTGAATTAAACTAAGTTATTATGAGTTAATAGCTTTAATTAGTTACCTTTACTCACATGGTTAATAAATTAAGGTAGGTTCTTCCTAAAATTTTGTATGAGTATTGGTAGAATACGACGTCATAGACAGACACACAGACAACACACAGAGATGTAAGATAATATTATAATACCTTCTTTTTTCTTTTTCGCTAAACCTTCAAAATCTGATAGTTAAAACCTGCACCTATTTCTGTACGCGAGTGTACATTTTATACAGGGTTACAACTTAAATTACCGTCCTTGAAAAAATAAAAAATAAATTGAGCAAAATTATGACTTTAGCTCGGACGTTTTTTTTTTAACTGTGCAATGGGAAATATTTTTCTGTTTTTGTAGTAAATTTTAAAGGACATAGTTGAGTTTTTTGTTAGGGTTGTCTGGCTGCGTTTTCCCTTTAAGTAGGACAAATCTAGAAAGCCAGTTGGCAACCCTATCATCAACCATGGTTAATTAAAGCAACGGTTACTCAACGTCAGTCAAAACAGCCCGATGTAATAACGGATATAAAACAATTTACAACTTAATTATCGGTTATGCATTTAATTATTTTTATACTTGGTCATTACGCTGTTTATATTAGGCAATTAGTTCAATTTATGCCTGTTGGGGCAACTGTACATCTGCACGGTTGATTTTAAATGATACCTGTTTAATCTATTATTGTTGCATGTAGGTACCCTACAAAATTCGGAATTCTTTTGAAGAATAACGTAGAAACTTCAGAATTTTAGATTTGGCATAGTTAAAGTTTACATGGAGAAGAATTGTAAAAACTAAATTTGATGCGTTTTATCCTACTAATATTATAAATGTGAAAGTTTGTAAAGATGTTTGGATATTTGGATATTTGGATGTTTGGATGTTTGTCCCTCCTTCACGGTCTAACCGTTGAACGGATTAAGCTGAAACTTGGTACACAGATAGTTTGCATCCAGGAATAGGACATAGGATACATTTTATCCCGATTATAGGTTCCCTTGGGATGAAATCAATATTTTGTTTATCGACTTTTCCGCGGGCGGAGCCGCGGGCATCGTCTAGTATGTAATAAATGTATTTAATTAATTAAATATAACAAACACTTCATCATCTTTCAACTATATCAAATGAGTTTTTAATGTATTATGTGACATAATGAGTTATGGTCCAATTACCACCATAGAGTCGAAATACTTAATTGCTTTCATTATACTATAATTTACTTCTTTTTAATAAACTATTGTAACTCCCCAGGAAGTCAACGTTAATGTCATGAACCCTCTTCATTAATCAATTTAAAAAAAATACAGCACCATAATTCATTACATGCGCATACGCATAATTTATCTAAATGTGATGAAAAATTCATTAGTAATAATTTTAATCATACCGTTTATGTAAAATAGAACATACTGTATTATAGCTTAAATCATTATAAATTGCAACAAAGTAATCTAAACCTTATACAACGGTAATAAAGTTCATCACAAATGAATATGATTGGTAAGTTAACCCTCACGTTCTGCTCCGTAAAATACAGTAAAAGGTGGCATCTGAGTCGCCACTGAATTCGTATAATTAGGAGAACAATTATAATTAGTTGAAAATGCTAATTACGCTCTCATTTTGAAAGGTGATGATATTAGAAAAGACAAGCAATTATTACAGTCAGTGATAATTAGAATAAATTAGCTGGTTATAATATACGGTGAATTATTTATTTGTATGATATATTTTTTATTAAACATTTTTGTTCATGCCAAATGATATAACATCAAAGGTTTATAAAAACAAACTCGATTGCTTAAAAAATTTTTTTGTAGGATTTACCTTAATGAAAAGGCCTTGATTATTTTCACAGTGAAAACGAATCCAACGACATCTTACACATTGAAATCCCTCAAGTATTTTAAACTGTAGATAGAGCTAAACAAATAGACATAAATACATACAATCATAAGCAGTGACAGCCGGTTTGAATGTTGCTCTCCCGAACCGGAGTTCCTAGGTTCGATCCCCGGCACGCACCTCTAATTTTCTAAGTTATGTGCGTATTAGAAACTTATTATCACTTGCTTTGGTGAAGGAAAACATAGTGAGGAAACCTGCACGCCTGAGAGTTTTCCATAAAGTTGTCGAAGGTGTGTGAAGTCTACCAATCCGCACTAGGCCAGCGTGGTTGACTATGGCCTGTACCCCTCACACTGTGACAGGAGACTCGAGCCAAGCAGTGGGACAGTTATGACATACGTTCAAAAAACATTTCCGTCCTTGTGCAATCGTGTAAAAATCCACAGAAAAAAGCCCAAATTCAACATTCAGCACTGCATAAAACAAACGTTCAGTCAACGCAAAAAATTTGGCGTTGATACGGCGGCATGTGCCCGCTTCCTTTGAGCTATGAAATTAAAATGCGCGCGCGTTCAACCGCTCCAACCATATGCAGTAAACCGAAAGCACAGGGCCACTCATTCCACTATTGTTCGACGTTTTTATTTAGCTATTGTGAATTGATTTATGCATCGTCACGTGTGCGAGGTTCGACATGGCGAAGTCATTTTGTGAACGGGTTCAAGGCTAGTTGGTACTTGGTTCGATTCCCGATGGAAGTTCTTATGTGACTGATAATTTATTACCCGACAGCGCTGCAAGACATGTAATGTTTTTCGAATGTATGTATGCACATTATTTTGGCACGCTGTAAATTGCATGGCACTCTAAACGCCTTGACAGATTTGAACTTACGAGGTTTCATTTCATTTGTTTCTATTGTGGGACTGACATAAGCTATTCTTAAGTAAATCTTCCAATCTGCTAGGGTTGTAGCGCGTGCCTTAGAAATGTCGTTACATACATACATACATACATGATGTACTCCAAAAAATACGACAAAAACTACGACACTCAACCCGAAAACGCCGAAACAGTTTGCTTCACTCAAACATTTAAACAATCACCACCCTGATGTTTGTCAATGATTGACAGCTCTAAATGACGGCGCCTCACTGACAGTCGCTCAAACACTCTTTGATGCTAATCGCTTTGTTTTGTTTCGTCTACCGCTGAGAAAACATTAGCTTAGAAATAAATCAACGCCTTACCTTTAAATAGATGCTCTTTGATGCAACGGAAATAGATTTTAAAACAACGTCAATTATCTACGATTTTTCTGTTATCTGTCTTGAATGCTGGTCTTCTGTTACTCTGGGGGATAAGGGGGCTTGAAATGTGATGCTAAATCACCTGAATTCATCATCATCATCATTATCATCAGAACCCCTAACCGTTCCATGGTCAGGCTCGGGTTTCTTCTCGAAATCAGAGGGTATTCTATTAACCAAAAGATAACTTAGGCGCCATCTATTATCAAACTAATTTAACAAAATGAATTTTAATATTTATTAAACTAAAAGTTATAAACAGAAAAAAAGCAAATATTAACAAGTAACCTACGATAATAGTAAAACAGCAATAATGATTGTTGTACACATATTTTACACATCATATCAAACCCGGACCTTTAAATCACTGAGCTATTAAAAATATACCAATGTACTTACGAAACGAAATATGACATTAAACATTTCTTAAGGTGAAGCGTAAAGAATTAATACTGAAGTCACGACGAGATTATTTAAAGGAACTATTCAACAAAATGTCACAACACTGCTATTTGAATTCTCGTAGGTGTTTCTAAGATAAATATGACTGTTACCGCATGTCATACACGCGTCGCTCTAGAATAATGAAAACCTTCATTTTGAAAAAGTGTATTCTAACGTTTACAAATTCTGAATAGGTACCTATATAAAAACTAAGAGTACGTGTGTTTGTCACTGAACTACTAAAAGGCCAGACTGATATTATTAAAAAAAATTTGAGTAGGTTACAGGTATTATTCTAATACCGATACAAAATAAGTCTGGCTGGTAACTAGGGTTTATTTTTTTAAACATTTAATTGTCTTGGATCTTTTGAGAATGAAGGATTAGAGCGATTATATATAAAATAGAGTACGATTAAAAAAGGGTTAAAACAAGTATTTATTGAAGAAAATATATAATAATATGTTAAATATATATAGGTACCTATTTATACTTCAAGGGATCAGCTAAACTATTAAAAATATGTGATTGCTGTCAGAGAAAAAGTTGTCCAAGGTGAAGGGAATTTACAAAAGGTACATGAGTTTATGAAGAATTCAACTTTATACCTACGTATTACGATACCTATATCTATTGGCAAGGAATGCATAGTTTACTATGCATGCATGGAAGTAATAGACTTAGTATATTTTCGGTACGGAACCCCATCAAAAAGTGTCCAAACCACCCGAGATTTGATTACCAACATTTTCTTGGTGGCACCAAATACGGCAGCTAAATCATTTAAAGAGCTCCTAGCGATGAGGAACGTTTTTGCAAATCGGAGTGCACATCACGTACACGCCTCGCGAAATAAAACAAACGCACGAGTGCCGACCACAAATCACATTTTTTAATCGAGCTCACGTCTGTAACCAAAACAAATGTTACAACGACAACTGCTACCTCCTTAACTCCATATAATAAAGATCATTATCGCTTAAAACCGTGTCAAACTAAAGTGGTTGCATTTCAATGCAGTCACGTCGGCCGACCGGAATGTTATCGACATCCGCTAAACTATCGACTCTGGCACAACACTAATTGCTCTTTTTGCACGTCGCGTTATTCACACAATGATTTACGCAACCCCCCAATGTGCTGTATATCGTTAATGACGGCAAACGACTTACTGAGTTGCACCATTGCGAATGTGTAAGTGACAGGGTTATGAACAAATTTTTTTAAGCATTGAATTGAAAAGAATTGAAAAAAAGTACCTATCTATGCTTGATATAGACCTTCAGATATCAATAGAAAGTTCCCAAGTCACTAATAGGTAAAAAACTTTCGAGGAATAGTAATTTAAAACCTTGGGGAGGTATCTACACAATCGGCTTTACTTACACCAACTTTTTATGTATAGGAATAGCAAAGGAGCTTGTAATAGGAGAGACTGTTAGTCGGTTAGTATGTCCTGTTAGGCCCTATCAATCAATCAAATCAATCAAAATATTAATTATTTCGTTAGTAAGAGGACTATGGATGGTAGGAGCTCAAGATAAGTTGTATTAATTATTCCGTGCAGTAAAAGTTTTTTGAAATTGATCTGATTTTTTTATTATTTTATTTTACGTTTATCGCTTATAGTATGTAGATATTAAGACGTTCATTATTGTAAACTAGTGGACCCGCCCTCGCTTCGCTTCGGGAAACCCACGCCGAAACGAAAGTAAAAAAAAAAGTAGCCTAAGTTACTTTATACATCAGCTATCTGCCAGTGAAAGTCCCG
>LGAG01001657.1:103884-132565 GCA_001278395.1 Lerema accius
ATGCACGCCACGTGTAATTGTTTAACCATTTTATGGCTAAACTATCGATTGGTAATGATTAGAATTTAAGCATTTAGAATGCCACTGTAATTATATTTATTTTCTGTAATTAAGAAGGTAAAGGGATATTAAAGTAGGTGCAAATTCGATCAATATCATGGGTCTATTAAATCTCATTTGGTTGAGTAGTTTGACCCATGTAAAGTTTTGTTAATTTAAGACAATTTGTTAATTATTACAGAATATCTTATTTGTTACTATGACAAATACTCAGACCAAAAAATATAATTATAGACTCCGCCCTCGGAACAAAAAAAAAGATGAAAAAACATAACGTTTTGAACAACTGATGATGGTTCCCGGTACATTTGTGCGGGAGGCCATGCTCGTAAATATACGTCAAATCGTAAAAAAAAATTTACCTCACTTTTTTGTTTCAATAGATTGGGTCTATATATTCGATCTGTGGACACTAATTACAATTGGATGTCAATAGTGAAACCCTCAGTTAGCAGAATTGGGCTCCGCTGTCCTTGTCATAACATCATTAAGAAAAACTTCAAAAATATAAAAAAAAAAATCCGAATAATAAAGTACGCCACTGCTTATTAAGTAAATTACAAAGTACACTGTGAACTCGTACGGTACAATTTAAATTTTGATGTCATTTTCTTTCTTTGGAAAGAAGACATTATGCTTGAAGAAACGCCCTGATTACACGTTTGGATGGATAATGGATGGTTGTATCGTGAAGGATGGATGGTGATGACATCGAGCTCGATTTTCTTCACTATAATTCTTTTTTAATAAGCTACTATTGTACTTACTGTACGAATTCAAATTGAAACATTGATGTCAGAAATGGGTGTCGTATTTTTACAAGGTATATTTTATTTTTCTTTTAAATTATAGACCACACATTTTTCTTCACATTAGCTTGAACCCAATGTTTTGAAGCTTTTAGTATTGACAGCTTTAAGTTCTTCTATAACCAGCCTTAGAATCAGTGAAAGCTCCCGGGATAGGAACTCTATCTATTGTAAAGAACATTAATATTATTATTCAAAATCTTAACAATCATCACTAATAACACTACCATCATAATATAGTCATAGCCTAGTGGATTGAACGTTGGTCTCCCGGACTGGAGTTCTTAAGTTCAAACTCGGTACGTAACTCTAATTCAAGAAGTTGTGTATTAGATACTAATATCACTTGCTACGGTGAAGGAAAACATCGTGAGGAAACCTGCACACCTGAGAGTTCTCCATAAAGTTCTCAAAGGTGTGTGAAGTCTGCCAATCCGCACTAGGTCAGCGTGGTGGACTATGGCCTGTACCCCTCACACTGTGAGAGGATACCCGAGCCCAGCAGTGGGACAGTTATGGGTTGCGATGATGATAAACATCATCTAAATCCTTAAACACGTCCAAAGAATTAAAATAAGGTTTGTAAATTCTTCTAAAAACATTTTCTGCAAGACCGTAAAATCTCAAGTCCTTCTATCTTTTAACGTATATTTTCCAACAAGCTGTCTCGACATATACGCATTAAACCACACGACATATCGTAACAGGCCGCTAATTACAAATGAAAATCGTTTCCCGTCAACCACTCTCGAGATATCCACACGTCGTAACTCCTCCACTTATCTTTCAACCAGTAACATTATATCTTTTACCTCGAAAAATTTGCGCGTGAACTCTATTACTACCACACAAAGTTCATTTTTACTCACCAACGAAACGTTTATAAGTTTTTCTACGTTTGCGAACTGAATAATCTATGCGCGTAAGATATCTTAATTACGGCCTGCCTCGGTTGTATCAGGGTATAAATTTTTAATTGAGCCCTTGGTACCTACCGTATCTGTCCCTGGCTTGACAAATGTGTCGTGTTATTCCTCAGTTTTTGTGTTATTTAGATAAAAATAACTTCGTTTATCGCTCTCATCATTGCCTAAGCGACCACGCTAATGATCAGCCAGCAAAAAATGGAGGAGGAATTTTATCAAGATCTTTAACTGCAACTGTTTTGAATTAGCTGAAGTGAGCGGATAAAGTACCATGAAACCATGAGGTTTTAATTTTTTTAAGCGTTTTAATGTTTATTGATACACTATGGAAGCTTATGGGTAGTTCTTTACAAGACAAATTTATTTTTCATGATAATATGACTAAATAAACAAGTATCGATAAAGTACTGCCGCGACAGAATAATTACAATGGTAGAATACTAGGGGTGAACGTGATTTGGTTGGAGAAATATTAACTAGGGTTAAAAAACTAGGTAACGTAATATTTTGTAGCAATTCTGTACCTATTTGATATCTATATCAAGTTCAATTCAATTACAAGAGCCCTGAATTCTTTAAAGAAAAAACTCTATAGCCAACTCAACTTGATAATTCCATAAGTGCATTATATATTCGCATAAATTGAAATAAACTTTACAATGTAAACTCGTATGCGCATGCAATTTACTTCGGTTTACGAATGTAAATAAAACCTAATAAGTGTATATAGGATGTAAGGAATTGCCGTGTTTTTATGTTCGCAATGCAATGGCGCCTACGGTTCATTCGACCGATAATTGTGCCAAGTTTAAAAAAAAGAATTACTGACGTATTTTTAATTAAATTTTAATAATGTTTCAGTGTTTTCTAAAGCTAATTAATGGAATATTCTAAGAATATCTAATGCAAAATATTTACTATATTAATCTAGGTACTCGTATATCCTGAGATAAATTAAAATTCTGATATCGCTTTTATTTTTAGGAAAAAAATGTTAAAATGTTATACCTACGATAATGGTCAACAAGTACAAGAACAAGATTAAATAAATAAAAATACAATCTCGATGCAAACTATCAGACATTTCATATCTAAGCTTCGTGTTGAATTTAATTTTGAAGACGAAACTGCATTTCAAATGATAAATGCTCATATTATACTAATGATACATTTGCGTGCCAAAATTACCATTTTTTTACAATTAACTCATTTAAATATCAGATAAAACAGTTTTGACGTTGAACTAATGTGACTCATTATAGCATCATTGATAAAACGCTAATTATAGTATGCACGAATATATTTGTACCGTCGTCGGAGGAAACAGTGCCTAATTTATTATGTCAGTTGTTTTATTAATTTGGTTGAAAGTTTCTCCAGATTTTGCAATAGTATATCTGATAACAGTTCGTGTGATTTAATTCGTCGGTTCGTTCGTTTATCTGATTTTTAGAAACTTCTCGATTTATTAAATAAAATAAAAATTGTTTATAGAACGATATTTGTAGTAGTACGACTTACTTGCATAATTGCGACAACTTAGGCTTTAAGATCATTTTATTATCTTTTCGGATGATTTTTACCTTCGTTAGAGTTCAATAGGTGGCGCTGTGTTCAATTTATTAATTAATTATATTATTATTAGGATAAAATTTATAAACCTAAACGTCATTTTTCGGATGCCAAACTAATTATCACTTAAAAATAAATGAATAAAAATACGCACTCTAATCACGCGTGTTACCTGTACCAGCGTAAAACAGTAGTCAGTAATATCTATAAAACGAATTACCCTTAATTTCACAGTAGCTAATGCCACCATTAACTGTATTAAACTACTGTATCTTAAACTTTAAGGCCTGTGGTATAACTTTTATGTGTAACAACTTAAGTTTCAATATCGATTGACTGGACTGTCATGGTGAGTTGCTGAGGTTTCTTTATAATCACGTCGGTTTCACTAGTTGATGCCTGCGGCGTTGTCCTCGTTCTGAACATGTTTGCAACTGGAGTATGTTAAGCAAATTGGCTTACACTGTGTTCGTTAATGTCAATCGGACAGTTTGATTGACTTATTATTGCCGTAACAAATTGGCAACTATTTATTGGGTTTGGTCGTTTATTGGTCAGATTATGAACTTAAGAGAGTATTCAACTATATAGTTGCAATTTTAAGCGAAGCTTGCGAAGATTAGGATGTATCCGCTCAATATTAAACAAGGCAATAGCCCTTTTATATTGGTGGCTAAAAAATGTTTCATCCATACTTATTTCTGTAATGCAATTATTAGATTAACTCATAAAATTTCCAGTTTATTCTACTATCTGGGTACAGAAGTGTTACAAATATATTATACATTTATTTAAAATATAAATTAGTATTTTTTCACCTCCTGTTACCAAATTGTGGAATTTTCTTCTGAAATATACCCATTACTTTGGGGTTCTTAAAAATGCATAAACAGAATTCTCTATCAAAACAGATGTAGGTAACACAGAATTCCTCTGTTATTACTTGTCTTTAAGTCATGATGATCAATTACCTTTTGGTAACCCATCAGCTACTTGTTTCAGCTATTCTGGCTATAAATGAACCCTTCCACCTCTAATACTGACGATTCCTGATAACACGAGATTGATGATAACACGAAATGGATAGAAATAATGGTCAAGTCGACTTGGTCCCACATTTTTTGAGTTCCGTTTTAAAATGTATAATTTTCAGATGCACTATTTACTTACATGATTGATTGATTTTAAATATTCAATTAATCCAGAGATTTATTTATCATCATTTATATATTTATCATAAATTATCAGTATTTTAGTCAAAATAATGTCACGAGAGTGGGTTGGAGATAGGAGTAAAAGGCCACGCGCGCAATAGGAAACTATTATTTTTTGGTTTTTTAGGTTAGCAATACATTAATTCAGTAAATATCCCGAAACTGTTTGATAAAACCACCGTCAAACGATCTGTTTACCATCAAAAGCGCGGATCCCTAACCGACAGAACTAGTTAATTCCCCGAGCGCACCTTTTTATAAATGGCCGACATTATTTTAAGAGATAATTTGAGGGCTGTCGGAGAACGGCAAGTGAGTGTCGTAAGCGCGGATATACGAGTACGGGGCTGCCTCGTAAATCACTCGGCCGGTGTTGCCACAGTGTTAGCGGGAGCGGGAAAAATTAAAAAAAATAAGTTTTTAAAAAACTCAAAATTCAAAATCATGTATCTACATACCTATCAATGATACACTTATGCACGTCAAATATATTTTTTTAATCTTACGGCATTTTTAATGTTACGGCAAGGGTATCAATTAATAAATGTGGTAAAAAAATTAATCAACTACCTTTTCCAAATCTGAGCGAGGTCATTTTCGACTTTTCTTTCAACTATACTTCTACAGCATTGCAATTGCATAAATGTAAGATGAACTGGAAAACAATTCAATGGCTTGATAAACAGTGTGTCTTTAAAAAAAGGTTTGAACAAGTTTATGTTTATTATGATAGTGAATGAAAACAGACAGTTAAAGTATAAAATTAAATTTAGCACCTTAAACTTTAATTATTACCGTTCGTCATTTTTTATTTCTAAAAGTTTACTGTCTATGTCAGAGATAGAGATTATACGCGAAAGAACAAACCTTTTTCTTCGTCACTTTAAAAAAAAATAAACATTATCAACCCGCTATCAGTCGCGTCGCCCACCGGGAAACGTCGAGCATGTACCAAACGACAGCGATTAATGTTTTAATACGTGTTCGCAATAATTTAATAAGCCGCGGCAGCCTTCTCGTATTCTTTTACAGACCGACTGACATTTGTTCTTTATTGTACCTAATATCCTCGTTATTTTCAGCTTTGATACGTCTGTCATTGGAACTGGTCTGGAGGTAAATCGACCGAGCTGTCTCAGTGCAGATGTTAAATTGTTTTTGATTAGTAAAATCAGATGATTCTCGAATGTGTATCCTCAATTTTAATTCTGTATGATCATGTTTAGTATTCATGATGCTATTTACTTCAATAGTTTTATTAATAACATCTCAAATAAATAAATAAAAAATAGTAGTATTGGAGCGGCATATAAAACAGACTTCAATCCTATGGCAAGAGTTATAAGTCATAAGGTAAGCTTAATATAATAACGATTACTGGTACTATATATTTCCCTGAAGTTCGCCTGATTAGCTAATACCTCTTACTTAATTCGAAAAAAAAAAGTATGCGCATGGATGTTATGTTGCCAGTTACATACATTCACGTAGTCTCAATCGCTGTGCAATCAATGATGATCCGATAGAATTCCCACAACCCGACTATGACGACATCACTCCAAAGAACTCATTGTGTATTACGCATCGATCATCGTGTAATTCAGTTCCAATAGCCAATTCAATTTCCTATATTGAATTCTGACGTGACTGTTGATCATGTTTATGTAAAAGGATTACATCGCTCTTACGCCATCAGGTTTAAGGTCGAATATCGCTTGGTCACGTTAAATCTGTCAGACTGGCCATACAAAAAGCGATAGATTTTCCCAGTCAATAACAACATGTAGTCATAAAACTCGCCAGAACGTAACACATAATTCATAATAATCCATTTAACGCGAATTGGCATCAAGCGATTGAATCTATTCGTTAAAGCCACGCTGGTGTAGAGTAGGATCACGACAGAAGCTACAGTTGACTTTAAAAGTGTAAGGTGCTGGGAAAAAATCTTCTTGATCAGACAGTTCGTATTTGAATGAACTTTTATAGTACTTTATTACTTTCAGTTATATTCCCAATGAACTATTTAAATGTATGAAGGACTGAGAACTGAGGGGAGAATAGGTCTTTGCTTACTTATTACAAAGTAAAATTAAATAACAGTTGGCTGATAAAGTTAAGTACTTTAAATGAAAACTTAAACAATTATTACCAAAATACAACTTAGATTTTACTTTACTATTATTATTATTGTTATATTTTTATAAAAAAATAATAACAATCTCATGAAAACCTAGGTTTTTATTTTCGATTATGTAATTTATACTTTGTCTTTTAATGTCCTAAAAACATTTGCAAAATCGCGCCTTTTACTGTTTTACTTATTTTTATTGTTTTATAAATAAATCATCGTTTTTCCAATCATTTTTTTTGTGTTCTCTATCAAGAACTTATCTACAGGTCGTGAGTCTTTATTGAGACCTTTATTATATTACAAACGGCTACAAGCCGCCATTATGGCGTGATTTATTGCCTCGATTTGAGCGGGGCTGGTAATTATGGACGCCTCATTATGCACGCTTGTGTCATGTACGATGTATGATTGGACTCTCTGTGGGTTAGTTACTCTATGAACAAGAAGGTGAATTTGAATTAGCGATTTTTACACGTTTATTAATTTATCTTTTGTTTCTGTGAAGGTAAACGTTATGAGGAAAACAGTACATCTGAAAAATGTCTGAAATGAGGAAAAAGTTAAGTCGAAAGAAAAATGTTGTAGGTAGGTAATCAAGATCTCTTACTTGTGTTATTATCATTTTTTTCATATTTTTTCATTTTTATGACAAGAAACTCTTTTGTGTGATGTTAAATACTTGACACACTATTACAATAAATTTTATTTATTTTTGAGTTGTCACAGTATTGCTTATGCTTATCAAAATCCAGTTAATTAGTTAATGAAACTGTTTACAAATTGCCATTAATAGTACCAGCCAGTAATTATAATTTAAACTACGTTAATAGGCTGCGCGTTAATTTAGTCTATAAAAATAATTACTACATAGTTTTAGTGCAGTACTAATTAATTATTTCCTCCAACACAAGAGTATTAAATGTTAAAATTATTTGCATACTAACTCACACACCTTGCAAATCCATTAACAATACTAATTGTACAGTTAAATTACTACACTCTTATTAGTATCTTACTTAACATTTCTCAAGACATTTATTACCAATTGGGAAAATCGTACAATAAATTGTTAATGGCATTTTTAATGTCTATCCTAATTACTCTGTAATTTACCATTTATAGCCTACGAGTACAAAACAATTTAGCATTTCCTAAACTCGATTACTATAAAATTTTTTGCTCGATACAATTATTCGTTGCCTTCTATTCTGTAAAAAGGTCAGTCCATGAATTAAAGCAATAACAACGCAGCCATTGCTTACCGCTATCGCGAACTGCAATGCCAAGTAATTAATAAAATTAACCGGCCGAGTCGTTTACATGCAAATTTTATGGCTCCACATTCATATGGAGCAGTTATAATGGAGAATTAACCGATTGAAAAAACGCTGAAGTTGGTTTTAGCACGCACGCTATCAACTGGCCTTCAAAGACGAGACCCGCTCTTGAATAGTCTTGAATTTTTGTTTTAATTTAAATATTTAGTTCGATTGGAAAAGAGATACAAGAGGAAATGGAAAGATGATAATATTTAACAATTACAATATAGTTTAAACTAAAAAACAAAAACCGACGGATAACTCTTGAGAGAGGTGCCATATTAAAAAAAATATTATTTATATACAGTCTATGTTCTTAATTCACCTATGAATCTTAGGTGAATACAAAAAACGACAGATAACTCTTGAGAGAGGTGCCATATTAAAAAAATAATTATTTATATGTATAGTCTATGTTCTTAATTCACCTATGAATCTTAGGTGAATAGCGTTTACGAATAGTTGATTTAATTCACCTAAGTGATATAATTTAGGTACTTTAAATGGACATAATTTGAAAAAACAATACCCAATTACTGGAGTATTGGAGTAATATCTAATAATGAACCTTAAACTGAACCCTTCCAATGGGCGGCCGGCTACTAAAGTCTATCTTTCAAGAAAACTAAACTAGAAATATTATCATTTTTAAATGTACAGAATCAAAAAAATATATTTATGTAAAACCAATAATACTAACGTATTTTACTATCCTCATCAAAATTTCGTGGAATAAAGTAACATAAATTATTGTGGCTTATGTTTCAATAATTCCATATCTCACGTCCATAATATTCGTACCTTTGAAGATCGCTCAAATGGAATATGAATTACTTTTGGGATTTACGATCGTTTTACACACATTACCGTTTCTTTGATGTCATTTTCTATGAGCATAAATTTTTCAGGCCAACATAAAGAGCTCCACGCGTTATTAGACATGAAATTGTTTCGTGACATACTGACGTGAAGATTGTAAAGCTTACGAATCTCATATGAGCACCTGGTAAGATGGATGTTTCTGATGTTTAAGAGTTTTACTGCTACAGTAATTGTACAGTTCTGAGGTGCATAAATAAATGATTGCGTAACAATTAAATTTAATTAGACACTTCAAATAAGCCCAAAATTAGTGGTGATACTTCCTTCATTCCTAGTGAAAGTACACAAAGCTAAATTTTACGCATAATTTGTGCTATTAATAATACCTTTGATTCGGAAAATAAATCGAAACTTACACTGTCTCAGCATTATCACCATTTATTTATCCGTATACAACAACATATTCCATAAAACTGATGCTATCAGTTATCCGGTATTATTACGACCAAATTGCTTGTCTTCTAGTATATACTTATTTCTTGTTTGGTTTTGTTGGACTAACATTTGGTTCGTAATTCCTAGCACACACGTCTCCGCCTCTCAAATAAATCTGCCTTTACAACTGCGTAAATTTGTCGATGGCGCGATTTTCGTTTCCGGTCCGCCTTTGTACCGGCATCCTGTTTGCATTGGTCTTCTAGGAAACCCCACTACGATAAATAAGATCACCCTCGATCGTAAAGACAATATAAATACGACTTCCGATTTTTTAATGTATGTCATTACGCATTAAAAAGACGGCACCGAATGTTTTGTCAAGCCGTATAGTGACATTAATTGTGACTTTATGGTGATTTATGAGACAGATTTAGACCGAACAATGACACATTTGATGTCCAATTAAGTTTGATCTTTAGCATTCAAGATTACTCATAAATTAAGGCAATTGAGTGCTCGTCGATAACGATCTTGACGAATAATAAGCTACACATAATATAATTCAATAATACATAAGCCTAAAATTATTTCAAAGAACCCACTTCCCATAATCATAAAAATCAATCCATTCAATGACAATGCTACCAACATAACTTTACCATGCTTCAATGGACCACACATTGTCATCCTAAATGTTGAGCGTGACATCGGAGGCGTGACAATATAATTTATTACGACCCATTCCAAACATCAAATAACACTCGATTATGCTGTAAGAATACATCTGCCATTATAGTCACGCAGAGGAACTTACATCTAACAATGGGGTCGGTTAATCCTATTAAGTTTTGACACTGACCAACCATTTATCAAAATGGAAATGACGAAGCTATAAAAGAAAGTTCAAAAATTGTCTTAAGTTGCGAATAAATTTTCATAGAATTTGAAAATATGTGCAATGGTGGGAGTAAAAACGACGAATCAACTTAATATTCAAAGGATGTGTAGTGTTCAGGAAGTTTTAGTATACATTGAAATTTGATATTGTTTTAGTAGAAGAATTGTGTACTTAAAATACTATGAAAGATGTACGCCAACCTTTTTTTTTTTAGATATTTTTTCAGTCTGGATTTTGCAGATAATTTCATATTTTGGTTTATACTATTCTTTTTGATTTTGAACTGGTATTCCTGATGATCGATTTGATTGTGCTTTAAAATTATTAACAGAATTATATCTCAAATTACTTGTTCCGGCATAATTGTGAAATAATTGAAATATGATCTAAACAAAATGAACCATGACGACTCAAATTTCATCTACGATAGCTCACCTTGACGTCATACTCATAGATGTTTCGTGATTAACGACCTGTCGCGGGTCAGGTCTCCTTTGTACTCCCTTTGAAATTCCGCCATTCATTTATCAAGCTTACTGTTCCGTTCTGAAATTAACGCGCTGGTGCAAGGGACAGGCGGTGGTATTAGTGTTGGAGATTGTGACGTCACAGCTAATGAAGTTCTGACTTGAGACGGGGAAACGTGAGAGGTCAATGAGGATTATGGTGGTTAAGATGAGACTAATAACTTTAATGTGAATTAAAGTTTAAATATGGATAAGTGAGATAGAAACTAAAGTGCAATTGCAACGACAATCCTTGCAGAGCCAGTAAAGTTTTAATGCTGTTCCGATTTAAAAATGTTACATAAGAAGAAGATAAAGGCAAAAATATTCTAAAAATTCTTCATAAGAATCTTTTAGATGCTGTAACAGGTAATTTATTACATGGAATTATTCAAAGTCACCCAAAACCGCTGGCACTCAATACCTTACGATGGGTTTGAAATAGTGCGCGGTGGTGGGCGAAATTTACGCGATCACTGATTTTGACGTATCGCTTTCGGGGTGGCGATGAAAAATGGTTTACCGGTGAAAAAGCCCGCGGCGGGTATGCTCATGATTTTTGAGAGCTCCCCAGCATGCCTCGACAATTACTCAGATAGGACAAACAAATTTTATTTATTGCGGTTTAGAAAAGACTATTTGTTTCTGTCATGAAAACTTTTCAAATATTTCTCGTCTGAAGCTGCGAAAAGTGATCATAAATATACAATATTTATATATATTATTTGGATAAATTTTGATCCATACTACTTAATATTAAAATTACAAAAATAGCTATTTTAGCAGCTGCTTGTCCTCATCATGGCATAGCCCACAGAAAAAACAGGCATATTTTATGAAGTAAGTAGTACTTAGTAATTTTTTTTACCGCTTACGATTGTTTATGAGTTTAATAAATTATGAAAAAGTTTGTAATTATTTCATAATTTATTATTTACTAGACTAAATCATACAAGTATTATCATAAATATGTTTTCGTTTGTAATAATTAGTTCAAAATATAGATAATTATTTTACAACGTATATTTGAGCCCACTATTATTATTATTTTTACCAATTCAACAGCAAAAACAGCTGAATTAAAATTTTTATTATCAGAAACCGATCCCAGTTCTCCATAACATTTATGATTTAGTAGGAAACATAACGCTTCAAGTCCATTACGTTCCCAAGACGTGGGAAACATTGAAGGCAGGTCAGTTCCTGAATTAGTCACCTCACGCTCGGTGGCTATAGGACTGACAGCTAACGCACGAGCCAGATTGTCATTTATAATTGCCAAATTATAATTGCTTGTATCGTAGCTCTAGTCACTCTTAAAATAAAGCCCATATTTCTTTGTGTTAACAATTTTCGTATCTTGGTTAAAGCCAACGACGACAAAGTCATCGTTGCTGTTCAAATAAGTCTTAATATCATCAGTATTAGGCTTATATTTGGTTGTGTCAACAGAAAAGTTGTCTGGTAAGAGTTTACTTGTGTTGTCATGTCGGAAAGCAAGTTAGTAAACAGTATGTGACGGCTGTGACTTATGTGCAGGGAGAGGATTTATTTTCAAAGCTTTGTACTGAAGCGTGAGATATGACTTGAAGTTTTTGGTTATTTGTCATTGTGTAATTTGCGTCACTGTCAAGAAAGCTCACTTGTAATTTCGCAATTTTTCTTTCTGTGAAAAAATGATGACCTTCTTTCTTGTAGACAGTAAAAGTCTTTTCCTTAACGTGATGTATTAACGTTGTTTTAAGAGGAGTTATTTCGTTAACGACAGAAGAAAACTTTAATTTATACATAGCATTCAAAGCAATCTACACGTTTAATTCAAAATCAAAAATTCCGATTTTTCTATATTTCAATTATTTGACAAACGAAACAACGAACTACAAGAATGTAAAGCGGGAATTGTCACTATCATTTAACACTGTTGACTTAATATACGTCGACCTTTTCGTTTATCGGTTATTGCTATAAAAGTTACTTAAGTTTGTGAAACCAATTAAATAAATCCACATACACAACTATACCGGTGTTATGATGCTTTTACCGATAATAATTTACCATTAACTGATTGGCTGTCACGAGTCATTGGTCCGTGAACGCGTTAATTGAACTTATTTGGCTGAGCACCGATGATACAGATTTGAGATATTAATATGAATGAGATTTTGTGCAGCTCAAGTTTAATCTTTTCTGTAATATCAGGTTTTATTTTTGGATTTAATTAGCTTTCATGCGTTTCGTGCTTAAGGATGTAAATGCTTAACTTTGAAGGAAATTAAATTGTTCTCATGGAATTATTTTACTCTAGACTCGTAGATTTTATGATTATAAAATTTCGCAAGCTTAATTTCAATTATGATCAAATTAACAAAATAGAATATTTAGTGCTGCAATAAACCTATACTATGTTTAACTTTATATTATAATCAGCTGTCTAGGAGTTAGCCCGCACCATCAGCATAATCAACCTACGATGACGCCGCCTAAACTTCCCCAAAGTATTTACATTACAGACTCAAAATTAACCAAACAATATTAATCATACAAAGTCAAAGCGCCCTCCGCCCAAAGCGCTGAGTACACGATAATGATATATGAGATATTTGATGATAAACAATCGGGGTCATTTATTATCTGTCCGTTATTTGACAGGCGGTAGGCAGATGTCATTTGTCATTTTCCGTGGGTCCCTTCGTTACGCCGCCGCCTACATTCGCCTCCGACGGTGGTTAGCTATCAACCGACAAAGCTTTAACTTGACACTTGAATTTAAACCCAAAGCGATACAAGTTACGGCCCAATTTTGCGTAAAGGAAAAATCAATCTTGATTGTTTTCAGCATGAACGATTATGATAGATGAAAGAGTTAGCGCTCCCGCAGAGAGGATCAGAAACAATGAATAGTAAACCCAAAGTTGATAATGATAACGTTTACTTTGCAATAATATGTGTTGCCGTACAGGCTGGTAAAGCGAAACTTGTTATTGAAGATGAAACAGTAATGGATGGGGATAGGGAATGCGTGAACGATGTCGGAGATGTATTGTTATCGCGCTGTTTATCAGAATACCGACCGATCGCTCCTTTAAATAATTACCTTTTCAAAAAAATACTGCTGCTACTGGTAATATATTCATTATATCCGACATTTTACAAAGCACCACTGAAATAAATAAAAATACTTTAAGGCATATCAACGACTGAGATTGGATCGCATTAAGTTTTTGTGTATGCAGTGGACATATTTGGGATTTCGGCTCAATCATTAACTGAGTCATTTCTTGTTTTGCAATTTGTTTTCAAGACAGTCGTACATTTATAAACCTACAGTTGTGTTGAAACCTAAAAGAATAAATAAAGTATAAAGTATATCGTGCCGAAAACGTGGGTTCTGCCAATTAAATGGCCATAAAATTTTTGATGTAAATATCAGAAAAGGTCAGGCACTTAAAATACAATACCAATTTTGTTATCCTTATTAAGGTGCATTAAAGTAAATGACATGTAAATTTAACGACGAAAGTTAACTTTTCATGATACCTATAAATATAAATTTTATTACTGTTATTACGTTTCTCATTATCAATTTTATTTACCTTTCAATAGCAGTTCAATTGTTGTTTTTTTTTGCCAAAATTCTATTAAGTAGATTTCAGCTACTATTACTGATATATTCCTTAAAAAACCTCCAGAAGATTTAATATTCCTGTTTCTATAAAAAAAATTAAGAACTTAAAGAAAAATATGTGCTGTATTAGGGAATATTCGTAAAAAATCTTACTTAAATTTCATTCCGTTGTAGCCGCATGCTTAAAATATTCAATGGCTGCTCCTCTGTCAAACGCATTGCTTACTTCATCACTCTCCCCAATACCCTGGTTAATCTTTCATTGTGCTTTGAATAAGGCGTTTGAATAGATTTTTTTTGTTGGTACATATATTTCTTTAGAATGGATTATTGTTGTGAGTTGGGTATCATAATTGTTAAAACATCAGCTTTTGATCTTGTTCTGGGAATAATTTCAATTATGGAACGTGTACTAATGTGTTTCATCAGTTTTTAAATAATAAAATTTCAAATTTGTAATTATGTCGTATCATGCATCGTAAAACCTAACAAAAAATTAGCAAAAAGAACCATTTTCGTATGTATTGATTTAAAATAATTAAAAGTTGGTATGATAATGCTTTAAGTAAATAAATTACTTGTAAAGTCCAAATATGACTATAGTGACTATTATTATTATAATTTGTGTAAATGTTTATAACTATAATAAACAGCGTCGCTAAGTATTTTTGATGTGACATAAGATTTATTTATAAAGCGACAATCATAAGGTTTGACTATTAAAAAATAATGAATATCAACTTCGAATAGATTTTGCTTCTCGGGAAGGTCATCAGAAACTATAAACAAGACATGAACTAAGTATAAAAACGGTTAAAAGTCCATCTCATCTCAATTTACAAAACGTTTGTTCGTTTTATATTACGGTGTTCTCTCAAGAGCATCAAACCAATAATCATTATCTGGAGATTGAATCTTTGATAATGCTGGTAATTGCTACTGAGAGGAGCTAAAGTAAATTGCGTATCATTAAGTTAAATATAATTTTTATACCGGTAATGGTGCGGTTCAAATGTAGGCTTATAATAATGAGGTGGTTAAAGAACAAGACGCATGAAATATTGTTTAATGGGATAGAGGTTCTTACAGACTTCTTTGGAGCTGGATAATTTGTAAAACTTATGTTTAATGTTGATCTAGAGGAGTGAAAAGCTCTTACAACGAGTATGTATTATTTTTGTTACTTGATTAAAAACATCTTGACGTTGTACCTATATCAGACAATCTTCTCAAAGTCACGTAAACTTTCCATCGTTTTAAATCATTCAAAAAATTCATTAGATTAATGCATGATATACCTAATTTTGTAGTCGAGCATGTATTTTAGTAAGGTATTGCAGCAGATACAATTGTAAATGAGAAACAAAGTGTGTCTGGAAATGAGTTGGTGAATAGCAATAAATCTGAAAACGAACAACGTGTTCTATACATAAACTTTAAGCTACAGGACGAAAACACCTCGTTACTTGAAATGTCGTCTACAGCGAATATTCCACGTTAATCAAGCCGAATCAATCGGCTCTAAGCAAACACCGTGGCAATTTTTCGTGGCTCTGACGTGCCATCCATCGCCTAGTATAAAAACGTCACCTAACGGCAACGGTGACTATGATCAAGTGAGCCTCTACATCGACCTAGGGTTAGCAGAACATGCAGGAAATAACGGATTTTCAGCAGCATTAAGCAAATTTGCTATCTTAGTTAGAGCCAAAACTATCCAGAAAGATAAGGTAAGGAATCTCATCAGCAGAAAAGAATTGAGTACAGTTAGAATTATACTTGCCACTATAATTATTTTAATCAGAATTAACCTGAAATTAGCAGAATAGTTCTTTGTTAGACAACTAAGACGAGAAAATGACTGGGATTTTTGGACATTAAAATATCAATTCGATGTTAAAATAATAAAATACTATAGGAGGTTACTAAAAATAAAATCAACATAAAATTATCATTTAAGTTGAATGTGACTTATAAAAAGAGGAAATATAAAATTAAGTCAATAATCACATAAATTTAATAGAAGTAAATTAAAATCATATCTTAAAATTAACTAATTTGCCAATGTACCTACTACATACATAACTAATTTAGCCGCAATGTTATGCCTAACTAAGTAACCCAAATACATTTAACTAACTTCCGTATTTGTAATAATACATGTCGTAATTTAATGGTTAACTAATTCATTGTCATTGGGAAATTGTTAAATGTCAATTCTAAAATTATAATTTGATTTACCTAATATCATATTCATGTTGTACGTCACTGTAACATTTAAGACTCATATACTATTACGTAATTACTGAATATAAAACGAAACATGATATCGAACATAACAAAATAATAATTATGCTATAAATACAAAAACCAATGACAACGTTATACCGTTAATTAATTTCGTATTCAATAGCCATGAAACGATCCATTCATTGAATAAAAAATAAATCAATATTTATTATCTCCGCCATCTCTTTATTACCGACCTTCAAATTAACGCTTGAATGTGATAAATTGTCACTGGTACGTAAAAAAAATATCATGCGTAAACGTTATCGACCGATAAACATTGTAAACGTGTAATTAATTAACAGTGTCGCTAACAAATTTTGTCTCCACTCGACAGACGGACAAAAACGGGTATAATTTATGTGTATAAACGTCTTGTTGCAACCCTACGTCGTCGGCAGGTTGAAAGAGTCACGCCGGGTGATTGATGAGGGCCGTTTGCCGCCCACACGTACTAACAACCGCCTAGAATTGACAAACTAGCAAATGGTTGCCCCGAAGAAATCATAGAAGCTTCGGTCTAATTTATAGCCCCATTTGAAGCTAAACTAAAGCTTTCGGATGAAGGGCTTCGTAATTCAAAAGACGAAAAGAGCTTTGATGTAAGTAAAACTATTAAAAGAACAAGAGTTAAATTAAAAACTGTAAATGCTATCACAAAAACTTTTAAAGTGCTCTTTCAAGTAATGGAAATTCTCACGATATTAAGTTCTTCAACTGATCCCTTAATAGAAAACAGTGCCGTGACTCGTGCATTTTTTGTCAAATCATCGCATTATGAAAAATATGAATTTGTAGCGCGCATTAATCTAGCGTTGTCCACAAATCCATTTCCAGAGATTTAAATACAAAGCTCGATATTGATAAATTATGAATGAAATAACAGTTCTCGATTCAATGGCACCGAATCGTGTTACAACAAAAAGCAGTTGTCTAACAATGGACTAATAAATATGGGCTTCTATTACTCTTTTTTCATTTCTATTGTGCTTCGGCTCGTTCTTTCTGCTTCATTCGTTGCGACGGCTGCTACATTTTTATCTTCATTGTTGTCGAGAAATACATTAATTGTTCGGCCTATTGGTCCGCAGTAAGTGAAATTTCACTGATAGTGTTAATTTATGCGTACGTATCGCGTCCATGCGCGCGATACGTCTAGTCCACGTTCATATCTATAAATGCATCTGACACAGTTAATCCATATAAAGTTATTACCTCGCCTTGCAACTAGTTTAATTGGCCGCTACCAGCCAGTGTAAACTCATATGTTAGCGATAAAGCAACTGAATATGTTTCGGTTTTAAATAAACTTCACGCTCGTTGCATACCGTCGAGAATTGCATGCCCACCTGTTTTTATTGCACCCGTGTTTACCTAAACGTTTTTCCTTGGCAATACTCGTAAAACCCAGAATACAAAGGACGTTGTTCTTTATGCAATCTTGATAATACAGTTCGCGAGTATTGTGTTTCTTTTGTTAGAATTTTAATTTGTCAGAAAAATTGAGTCAAATTTTAATCTTCTTACGTCGAGTCGAGCTCTTGAATTAGCTCGGTGAGGCGTGTAGTCCATAGATTAAGTCGCATCTCGCCGGCGACGGTTGCCAACATCTCAATAAGCCGCTCCACATTTTTACGGCCCCCTATATCCGTTTCGCTGCGTAAATACACTTAATGACCGACATTTCGTGAGCGCTTTTATTGTGAAGTTTTTATTATCAAGAAAATCATTTGTTTAGTCTACGTACGGTTATTGCGAGTGAGTCGAGTCGTTGCGTTTCGGGGTTTATTGGGGGTTCTTTATTACCCTTTATTTGCCGTCTTTAATGCAGCAACATCGGCCGAGCTTAACTCGATTGTGCGGCCGGATGGTGATAATTAAATTTGATCTTAATCTGCGAATATGATTACCAGTTCCGTTATTACATTGCAATTTTGAATGGTAATATTCTTTTTGATAAACTAAAGTTAAAGAAATCTCACGACTTGATCTTTAATTATATCCTCAGTAATATAGATAAGAATTGGTTTTATGGTACCGGTTTTATTTAAAGGTGTTAATGTAACAGTCATCAAAATAAACTAACCAGTATTTTGTATCGTGTAACTTATGTATATCTTTGTAATACATTCTCGAGACTAAAATTAAGCATTCGAACAAAAAATGGGCCCCGTAATCTCTCTCGGCCATAAAACAGTGTCAGGCCACTATAATAATTTTGAAACAGTCTATTAAGTGAATCTTTATGATAATAGTCGAACAGAAGTCGCGGCCGCGAACGAACTGCCTGTTATTTTGATACATTATCATATTTAAACAATTCGGATGATAATAGACACGTCGGGCAAAACCCTTTGGTAATATAAATGGTTGTATTATTATTTATTTATGGATTTCCTTCCTTCGGGCCGGGGGCGATGTAGCATATTTCATTGAGCGAAAAAATGCTTCGAAGTCGTGAGTTTATACCGAGCGAGATCCGGTTTGAGTACCTGAAACGACTTGGTATAAGCTTGTTGCTGCAATAATAAAGATTTATGCGACATTCGGCGGTAGCGTGTTTTGTTCTCTGTTACGAGCCGATTCGCTTTCTGCAAGATCAATAGCGCTCTTTATTGTGTATGGTGAGTTATCGTCACCGTTTGTACTTTCAGCCTCGACTATAAATTCAGTTTCTACTCGTTCCGATTTCTTATTATTGCTTTTTATATCTACTTCAATTCAGTAATTTGAAGTTGTAAAATTTAACAATGTCAACTTCTTTGATTCTTTTATGTGTCTATTAATTATACCTATCAATCGTTTGATGCCAATAACAAACAATGCTTTGTTCTAGACAACAAAGATTCCCGTCAATTTTCCCATCATCTGCCATCAGTTTGCGAACGTCGTTGTGTGTAATTTTTTCAAGTAATCTCATTATTACGTTCTGAGTTGTGGCACGGTGATTAAGTACTTGATTTATGGCATGTGCAATTTGCATCACAACCGACGCTATAGCTTTTTGCTCGTAGCCGATGATTATCGTCCGTATCGTGTCGGGTTTAATGATAGTTATTTCATGACTCGCCGAGCTTGCTATCGGGGACGTTTCATTAAACTTCTTTACATACATTACTTCAGTGAATGTGTCTGATTATGTTAATATGTGCCATACAAGGTGCTCGTTCGCCATACCCTCTTCTTTTACGACCGTTAATGGATTGTTTACTGACGTACTTGGAGTTATAATCTTTCCAGCTTTCATTTTGCGTTAATCAGTCATGTATATGCGCAGAATAATGACTGCTTAATAAGCAGGTATTGTTTATTTATTTCAGTCGCCACAAAAAGTATTGTGAGTTTTATGGTTTTACTTAATACTCAGCGATGCCTGAGAAACATATGTCAATTTTGTATTCTGGTGTCTGGATCGTTTGCGTGCGAATAGATAATATCGTATATAAAACTAAACGGCGCGCCACAAAATTTATGAATCAGCTGGAGAGCTGCCTTGCACACAAAAGTTGTTTATTACCGCCTCGCGTAGGGTTGCTAATATATTCCCATTTTATTACTCGTCTACGGACATCATAATTTTCTTTCTTTATGCCGCGCTTGATTTTAATGGGACGATTTATCATATTATGAAAGTCCCCCGTCGCGTTCGTTGTTAATTTAATCGATATCGATATTGTTTATTGTCTGTCGAGAGGACGTAGCGTCATTGGTTTTATACTTGTGTGGTTCTTGAAAATATTATCATGAATTCACTTGTTTATTCCATTCGTTCGATTTCATTTGTAGGTCCATCTAATCATGATTTTGTAATTCGTATACAATTCTCTAATATACGTTGTTAAACGTGACTAAGCATCGGTTATCGAGAATGATACACGACTTACTTAGTCGGAGAGTGATCAATCATACGTAGACAATATTAATGATGTCTGTCTCGCGTTCAGTTCCGAATCAATCATCGTGCTTCTAAAGTCATTTGGTTGTTATACAAAGTTTGATCGTAATGCCTTCACTGTAGCTTGATTAATGGTTGTTCGGACCTAATAATGTAATATTTAATCCGCTTGGGAAGTGTTACTAAGAAATCATGAATAATAAAAACAAGATATTATTTGATGTAGGCATAACATGATCTTCTACCATTGATGTTGCTTTTTGATTTTCCTTTTTTATCAACGGCTTTTTAATTTTTTTAAACCTTGATGAGATTTGACTATGTATCTATATACTTTATAATTAACTGTTTATTATGTATCTATATATTTTATAATTAACTTTTATAAAGCAGCTCGTATTCTGCAATAATGACAAAATCCGCGTTTGTTTTAATTGAAGCGATATTTTCTAGGTTAGTGATAAAGTCGAGTAAAATCCAAAAAATATCACTAGGTATATCATTGTCGCCTGTGATGGCTTGTTTCTAATGTATCTAAATATTTGCATAAACCCTGATAAAAACACATTGATATCATAAATAAGACAAGCTATAAACATAACAATAAATTACGTATGCATTCGTAAACATAGCATTTATATCGTGAAAATTTGAATCGAATCATTATGTAAATGAATCAATATTGGCTAAGTTCTCTGGCTATTAAATATAATATCGAGTGGATACGGCGTATGGTAATGCGAATAACCTGGTTTTATTGAGAAATTTTATGTATTAGCGGAATATAACGAGCATAAAACTTTATCTACTTCTTATAAAGTACGTAGGTAAATGAATAAATGTAAGACATTTTTTTAATTCTATTTAAGTAAGATTAAAGACTTTTGAAGTGAAAAATTATTTAGCATCGCAATTTGAAAGTTGATGAAACGAAAAAGGGACAGTAAAAAGAGACAGACACATAAATAGATGACACTATAAGTTTTAAAAATTGTGACAATTATCGATTATTATTATCGATTCTGAAGTATCGTGATGAATTCATCGGTTTTCTCTTACCAAACATCTGCGTTTTACATGTAGGTATGCTTAAAGCTAATAGGTATGTAGAATATTAACATAATCAGAAAGTAACAATTTAATAATGTCATTAATAAAATATATTTCCACTATTTCCGTTAATTAATTAAATATTAAAATTTGGTGAAGACAGCAAATTTATCATTCGTTGACGTTGACGGATGGATCCTAGAACTCTTAATTACTTCTCACAGGTCCGAATAGACATTAATTTTAAACAAATTCTTAGATTAATTTCATGTTTAGAAACTTATTTATAGAGTATGGTTTATTCAAAAACATTTGATAGTATCAATCATGGCGTTTATTTTAGATGAATGGTAAATGTTGTATGTAACATAGGTACTCAATAAATAGGTAGGTAAGAATAAATTCTCTAGACTTTGCTATAACTTTCAATAATGGGGCTTAAATTTGCTATTGATTTCGTGAATCAAAGGGCACGTTAAGTTTTCGCTTCTGGTTATTAGAAAGCTTAAAGCCACGTTTCAAGCCTTTGTGCAACGAAAATCTCCATTACTTGGGTTGTCCATTAAATCAATATTTCGGTGCTAAAACAGAAAAATGATCTTTAACCCTCAGTAATGAGAAGAGACCTATAACCTCCGTAGTTACAACCTATTATTTCGGTAAAGTCTTTTAATCGTTAGAAAGTGAAGATCCCGGCAGGGTCTCGGGTTCGATTCTCAGCGGGGTCAGAGGTTTAAATTGTATGGTCCACATGAACTACAGCAAAAGGTACTCGAATGATAAGTAAGTTAAGTCATGAAGGCGTTAAACTGGTTCCAGTCTAATATCTAGACATCATCTAGATTTCTAGAGATTGATGTGTGTAATTACAGCCATCACATTTGCGTATTATGCCTCTGGACATGTTACGATATTACGAGAGATCGTAGAGTATGTCTAACTGAGTAATGGCATACATTTGTGAAATTTATTACAGCTTTTTATGTAAATCTTTTGCGTTAATAATTTGCATGTATAAAGTTTTATAGTGTCTTTGGGTGTTTATTATTTAAATATAATGAAGTATAATAAAAAGTTAAGGTTTAATGTGGCACGGATTGAAGATGAAATACAGATTAAGGTACATACATAAAAATGAGAAATAATTTCATTCTGGCATTATTTACTGTGGTGTGGGTTACATGAATTACAGAACACACACATCCAGGTGAGAACAGAAACTTACCTTCAAGTTTTACTTTCACATTTTTACCTTGGTGAAAATCGAACCTAGCACCTATTGAATATGCAACATGACAACCATTGCGTAGTAAGGGTCATCAAAAACAATCTAGAAGTTAAAAACTGCATCGTTCAAGCCCGTTCAACCCTATTCTGCAGCTTTATTACAACTTGAATTATGACCCACTAAGAACTATATAACTTGGAATTTACAATTCATAAAACCAAGTGATATATGTTAGATAGGTACATCGCAGCATCGTATACGCTAGCTATTTTCAAACTATGGAATTACTGCTTAATGTTATTACATATAAAATATTGCCTGCTCAGAACAACAAGAAGGCTTTCTCTAAGATTTAGTAGCATAATGAATGTAATTAACTATAGAAGTACATTCTTGTACTATACGAGTAATTCGAAAATACACTCGTATGACGTTTTTGTGATAAAAATTTAAACATTTGACGTTTTTCGAGTTCAAAAATATTTGGATAAATAACAACCAACGTTGGAAAGCGATTCATTTATTGTAGTACTGTATATTTTTCATCATTATACAACACCAACAATTGTGATAAAAAAATGTTAGAAGTGTTAATGGGTCAAAAATATTTGAGATCCCTTCAGTACTGTTTATTCGTCAGCAGTATTCTTTATCTGATGAAGTTAAGCCTTTTTTCTACTAAACACAAATTGCAAGTACTTAAAAATAGTGTAGAATTGAAAGCAAGTCCCTAGTTTTCCACAAGTGGCAGCGCATTTCCCTAAACTATTATTTACGGGCCGAGGGTGCGGTCGGAAGTAATAAATCAGGTGCTGACGGCTGACGCCATCGCTCATCAACTGACAACGTGGAGCGTCATACAATAGTGTTATAGAGTAGTTTGGGCGTAGAGAACTCCTATATTTGCTCATATCATATAATATATACTAGTAGACCCACCCTCGGTAAACTTATGCCAAAAGGTAAAAAATAAGCCTAAGTTACTTCTTACTACATCAGCTATCCGCCAGTGAAAGTCCCGTCAAAATTGGCTCAGTCGTTACAGTATTAGCCAGATCAAACAGGCAGAAAGACAGATGTTTTTTTTGTGAATAAATATAGATTTTCAGTACATAATTAAGTTCTAAAACGCTGTATAATAACCGTTGCAAGTATTCATTTTCTTGACATTCAACGCCTTAATCTTTTTGTAATTTCTGTTAATATCCGCAAACTGCTTAAACTTATCATCGAAATGCCAGTGGCTGCCAATTAAAAACTAATTGGAAAAGATCGCATTTATCATTTCAATTTGACAGGACAATTAAAATGTAAACACTGTTAAGTTATTACTCTGGGTGGCTTTTAATGAGTCATTCATTTAGTAACTGAAGTAACATAGCATGACTTATTTGATGCATCTGAATTATACCTACTGCTTTTTTTTAGCAGTATTATTCATCATCACACCTCATAACTGTCCCACTGCTGGGCTCGGGTTTCCTCTCACAGAGCGAGGGGTACAGGCCATAGTCCACCAAGCTAGCTTAGTGCGGATTGGCATACTACACAGTACACACACATTTGAGAACTTTATGGAGAACTCTCAGGCGTGCAGGTTTCCTTATGATGATTTCCTTCACCGTAGCAAGTGATAATTAGTATCTAATACACAGATAACTTTTTAAATTAGAGGTGCATGCGTGGGTTTGAACCCAGGAATAGAGATGGAGAGACCAACGTTCAATCCACTAGGCTATCACTGCTATTGCAGTATTTTTACAATATTATCATTACCGTGTTGTGTCCAATTCTGTGTCCATTGTGAGTTCAATTATGACTTGATAATTAATATAATATTGTACCTCTCCAATATTGTACATTTTCTATGAACGTTTAAAATCAGACAAAGTTCCATAGCAAATACATTAGATAACACATTTCATTATTTGTGGATCATAAGCATGACAAAACTGTCAAGACCTAATTTAACGTTCTGACAACCTGTCATCTTAATGACGATGAACTGTTGTCATTAAGCTACGTGAATAATTAAGTTAATGTCGAGTCAGTTAATTAATGAGCAGCCATTAATTTAAAATGGCGTTGAAATAATCGCTATTTTAAACATGGAATAATCTGGCAATAAAGTTATTTTGTATATTTAAATTATATTATAATATTAAAGTGAGTTTATTGCATTGACTTCAATTATGACTGTCGTAATTCATATTAAATGTGATTAAATTTTATCTCAGTTGAAGCTGGCAGGTGTCACGGAACTGTTTATGAATTCAAGTGTTATCTACTCCTAAATACATTTATAATGAAGTTGAATCTGTGGTAATCTATTTATTTTTCGGACAAATAATTGAGAATTTTATTTAATTTTTTTTTTAATATGATGCCTTTCCAAAATAGCATCAGAGAGTTTGACAAAGATGATTTAACTATTAGTCTAATAACTTTTACGAAGCGTAAACTTAGCTCGTCTCCTTATTTTTTTTTTTCATTCTATACCCTTGTATAAGTAGCTTTCTATAAAAATATACAATACAATATCCGAATAACTTAAAAAAAATCATTATGTCAAATAATTTTCTAACCAACTATTTCAACAAATTTAACTGAACTACAAAATCCGACCTCAAAATTATCATTACCCTGTCACTGTACCGAGTTTCGAGTGAACAACGACACTTGTTGGACATTCCCGTCGTGACGAGGTAATTTGGCCAGTGAATTATTTAACCATTCACATGTAAACATCGTTAATTGGCATCATTAGCGCAAGAGGCTGACAGTTATGAGATGAATGCTCTGAACTACGATAATTTGGATAGATAATCTGTCAGATCGCGATAGTAGGTAACAATTAATTTAATTACTGCTTGGATTATTTGTTAATGAGTGAAATATTAATGTTTTCTTTTTGGAAGATCAGTAATAATCTGTTTTTTACTCGACTGTGTCAGATGTAGGGTAAAGTTTTTAGAGAGTATGTAATGTATGTATGTCCATTCATTTTATTGAGCATGCTTTTCAGGCTTTACGAATTTAAACAGGTGAGGTGTCATTGGATTTTCACTATTATGAAAAAATGACTTAAGGTATATTTTTTATAACGGCACTCTCAATTTTGTAAAATATTTTAGAGCAAATCGAGTTTTTTTTGTTTTTCAATTAGTATTACGTGTCAGAAAATGATAATGGGAATATCGCACGTCTAGGTCTTATATTGTTCATATATGGAAAGTATTACTAAAGATGTAACTTCACTAAATTAAATATGTAGGTACGTGTTTTAAATGAGCATCTCATAATAATTGTCGTAACAAAAAGTATCTACCGTTTCTAACTTCCACATTATCATACTGTAAATTATTACTAACAACAAAAACTAAATTAATTATTAATTACTGCTACAATGTTTCAAGGAGCTGATAATTATCATGGAATAATTATTTATTAATATTCTTAACAAATTTACACTCGCTTCTTAATTACTAGCAAATTCTAGGACATTCGTGAGGGTTCAATACACTTTTATAACTTTAAATTATTTTGATGTTAAAATTTAATAACTCATATAATTAAAGTTTTGTAGATAATACTTGTAAGTACATGCTTGATAAAAATGTAAGATTTATGATTTTTGCTTTGGCAATTAATTCTAATTGGTTGTAATAAAATTAGTAATGTCAAAGATATTATAAGCTCAAATTGGAATAGTGACTTGATCTTAGGCAATATAGGATCTTATTATTCAAAATGTTAACTAAATTTCTTTAATTTCAGTAGCAGTTTTAACTTCTTCTATATCAAAGTATTTTAATAAATTTATTTAACTATCTGACTGTAATGTTCATCATGGTTTTTCTATAGCAATTAGCGAACCTTAATAAGACAATAGAATACATCTTTACATAACTGTGGCTTCATTTTAATGTCTTCCATTACTAATGATATTATTCAAATATTCATACAATATACTAAAATAAATTAAAATTTATTACCACTTATCAACTTTATCAAGTAATGTATATTTTTTTGCTTTAAATTTATTCTATCTCTTAGTAATTGTTAACTGTGAATAATCGCGTAATTGTTGTATGATTACTGCTGTTTTAGTATTGAGGTATACTTAATATATTTACCTGACTGTTCTAGAAGGAGGGTAATGTTTTTTACCACGCTCTACAGCCTAAACAGCCTAATCGATTTCAACACATGAGGTGTTATTGAAATCGTCTCTTTCTTTATTAATTTCCCAATTTGTATATCGGGTTTTTTTTTTATATTATTACGAATACACAACATTATTGTATGCTTAGAGGGCTGATATTTAATGGAATAGATTTAAAAACCTTAGATTTTTTCTATTCAGATAATAAGACAATTAACCCATAGATGTTGGCTTTTGGTTTTATGGTCCTCTCTTAATCAAGACACAAAGTAATAGGCAGAACCTAAAATTTCACTAACGATAATAATCTTAATTACACAAATATTATTGTTGGATAAAAAACAATTTATCAGCAACTACATTCCCACTTCAAAATCTACTTCAAAACCAACAGCTAATTTTCAGTACAGCTTACTCGAACACAAAAATATGAGCTAATATTTCCATGTAAAATTGTACACATTAGCAAACAAAGCTACAAAGTTGACAGCTGACAGCGCGTGACACCGAGCTTGCGTGACATGTGACATGTGACAGTTGACAGATTACGTACGCCTCGGGTTGCGTGCTGAGCGCGACGATAATGTTTAATCCCTCTTGAATACAAATTTGCAGCTCACTGTTATTCTGCGGCATGATTATAATATAGAGTTGTTATCTATATTAATACGTGGAGGGTTAACTTTTGGTATACTTTTGTGAATAATGCCGGCTTAAGGAGTTTGAGATTTGGTAGGGTTACAGTTCACATGGTGAAGAATTTTATGAAAATTATGAAAATGAATCGACACAGTGTTACTTTTTCTGATGATGGTGTTGTTCCATTACGTAATGGTAATTATTATGTAACGCTTTCATGTTCCCTTTTGATTCTTATTTGATAATTTTGATCCATCGATTGTAACGAGTTATGGTCCAATTTCCACCACAAAGAATTCCTCTACTACTCGTATATTATCAATTTTACTTACTACTTGAAGGTTATGAGCATATTAGTATCTAATTAATTTACCATTATAATTGGACCACCTGAAAATCAACAGGTATGACTTTCCCATGGCCGTTTACTATCGACCATTATTACTCTGTAATACTTTTTGGCAGTATTTTCTATACTATATTGATTTAACAGAATAAATGTCTTACTTTGTACTTTACAATTTTCTAAAACGCTTCATTAATGAAATAGCAAATTAAATTCAACTCAAACATCTAAGCGTTAATTACTAAGTAATTCGACAAAACTCAAAGAATGATGAGTGCAGAGATTAATCGCAAACGAACTCCATTATTATAGCAGAGCACACGGGCGACATCTAACGGAGCGTGTGACATCCGAGCGCTTGCGTGACACGTGACACGTGACAGATTACACACGGCTTGTGGGATGTACCGAGATAATGTGTAATCCCTCTTTCCGCGCGATTTTGCGGCTTTGGAAAAATTATGTGATGTCGGATGCTATTTACATCGCCGCGAATCGGTGATGAGTGTTGTGCGGTTTTCTTAATTTATTAATGTAAGAGGGTCATTTTTAATGTGAGGTGGTACGGTTTTATTACTTTTACGTAATATACAGTATGAAGGAAATAATATTTGATCTCTCGTAGGAAGCAATGATATCTGACTGTTGTATAGGCAGCAAAAATATCTGACTTTATATTGGCATCCAAAATATTATGTGATCCCTAAATGTATGTATTTTTTATATGACCCTATCTATACGCTTTA